>JACGWL010000010.1:7278692-7878692 GCA_034509725.1 Sesamum angolense
AAATTTATATTTATAAATTTAAAAAATTATAGTTAAAATTTATTTATTTTGTTTGATTCATAAAATGGATCGGATGATTCTTTATTGAATCCATTTGATTTTAAGCCTATTTATGAAGGATTTGAAATCTGCCCAACAACTTTGTTGTTTTAAAGCTTTTGGAAATGTTCTAAAATTGTTACTGAAATTAATTTGAAATTTTTGTACAAATCGCTTATAAATTCATATAAGATATTTTAAATATGTAAGAATCAAAAAGCAAAGGAATTTGAAACCTATTTATTCAAATCACTATTTAAAATGCATTCTAACAGTACTTTCCAACCAAATTATTTACGAAACAAAACTAATAAGATGTTCGAGAATTTATAAAATTTATATAAGTATTTGCTATGTTTTTTAAAAAAAATATAATTTTTTTAAAATAAGATATTTAGAATATATATATAATATATATATATATATTAAAAAAAAAAGCTCAACCTAACTTATTTTTTAAGATATTTTAAATCCTTTAAGTTTAATATCCAACAGATAAAACAACCTTTGCTATTTTGGTATTATTTCACTTTGACTTTTAACATAATTGACCTTTTCCCCCCTCAAATAAGAAATGTTAACTACATGATTCTAAATTCTAATAATTTTATGATTTTTTTATTATTATTAATGTTGGCACACATCCCATGTTGGTTGTCGATAAGGAGTTTGAAAAGCTTATAAGCCCTAATGCCTTATTTTTCTAGCAAGGTGATTTTCTGTAATAAAATTATGAGACTCATATGAAGTCAAATCGAACAATACCTCGTGCAACAAGACATCGATCGCATCACACACCGCATCATTCGACGATGTATGTGGGAACAATGCTACGTGCCTATCCAAAGTCCTTTGTCTGGAGGCTAATGTTGATAAGGAGCTTGAACAACATATAAGCCCCAAGAACCTTTTTCCCTGTTTTTGAACAAAATCTTGATATACATATGAAGCCATATCGGATAATATTTTACGCAATAGAACACCAGTCCCATTATACGACCCACCAGACAATACCCATACCTAACATCATAACATTTATCTTGTAAACTCTGACAATTTATTTATTCAAAAAATTTAAAAACTTACTTTCAAAACTGAAATTCAATATTTTAAAACATCTTATTAAATATGAAAACATATAAAATATTTCAAAGAAAAAAAGCCAAAAACCCTATAAATTAAATAATGGAATAATCAGATAAAATAAATAAATTAGAACTTTTATGTAGGTAGAAAATGGACATTACTTTTGTGGGAAATTAAAATTAAAAAAAAAAATAGAAAACCATCCATATAATGTAAATACATCACAGTAATGGGGCTGACCTTAATATTAATATATATTAATTAGTGGGCCTCTTTTGTGTCTTATCAGCAATCATTACCAAAAAAAATAAAACAGAGAGAGAGAGAGAGAGAGATAGTCAACAAATTGAAGTGTAGAGTGTAGTGTTTCAACATTTGCAGCATCTTTTTTGTCTCTTTCTCCTCACAATTATGCAATTTGTCATTATGTTATTATTATTTGAGGTGGTTTGCGATTCAATTATTATCTTATTCATGATGTATTGTTCGTTTTGATTTTGCATGTGTTTTAAAATTTTATTTTAAAAAAGTATCTCGCTAGAAAAAAGAAGTTTGAGATTTATAAATCACTTGAACTCCTCATTTGTAATTAATGTGGGATGTTCTATGTTGTTATTATTATTTATTATTATTATAGGCTCTGAATTTCTGGTTGTGTGTCAGTCTCTCTGAAAGCGATGTGGTCAATGGCCTAACCCCAACAGCTCATCTCAACCTGTTCTTCATTCATTTAATAATTTATTGGTTAAATTGCATTCAGATTTAATATGATTATAAGTACTTTTTTTATTTTATTTTATCATTTTTGATATTTTTTTAATATTTCATAAAATTATATAAATTTTAGATGGAGGTCTAGAGTTGTAGATTTTATCGTATTGTGTTTGTTTCTTTTTTAAGAAATATTATTGAATGAGGTGGATGAAAAATTTTAGAAAAAAAGTTTTGATGAAAGTTCAAACCATATATTTTGATTTTGTTAATTAGATTCAGAATATCATAATATTTTTTTCGAAATCAAAATGCTATCGTAAATCTATCAAAAAGCAAACCAAAATAAATGCATTTTGACCGTTTCACTCCCAGAATGTTATATTTGAAAGAAAAGATTCAAATTTAAAGAAAAAAAAAATTAAGAATATGAACAAATGACTCCGTATCGTACATATCAACAATTCAAAAATATATCAAATTTTCACAAAGTAATGGTTCCAACTTCCAAATACAAAATAAAATCCATACCCAACATAGAAAACGATATTCATTGCCAGTTTTACCCAACCCTAATTTCAATCACTTCTCTACAAATCCGTGATATGTTCTTACATATCAGCCAGTCCTAAAAATATAATGTTTCACAAAATAATAAGGGTGAATTACATCTACCTCTCCTGAGATTTGGCATAATTACGAATACCCCCTCGTTGTTTGAATAATTACAAATACCCCTCTAATTTTAAAACAATCTAACAATTACCCCAATTTATTCATTTTTTATAGTGAACTGACCAAAATACCCTTATGAATTAAAATTTATAATTTTATTTATTTTTTATCAACTAAGGGGATAATTTTTTTTAATTTTTAAAATTTTTTCATCCATCCCATTCAATATTTTTATAAGATTTTATTTTTTTTTAAATAAAAAAATACAGTAAAGGCAAATTGACATTTCTATACCTCCATGCAAGGATTACATAATTTTATCAAACATTAGGGGGGTATTTGTAATTTTTCAAACAACGAGGGAGTATTGTAATTATGTCAAACCTCAAGGAAGGTGGTTGTAATTTACCCAAATAATAATTCCAAATACAAAAATAAAGCCAACCCAATTTTCATCGATATCATACAAACTGATCTTCGTTCCCACGTACCAATCACTCCGATCAATAATATCGTAGAAATTAATCTTCATTCTTACGTATCAATCACTCCGATCAGGAATTTTCCGGAGAGGTGTGTTTGATGGATTTGGTGACAATAAATGAAAATATTTTGTTTGTCATGACATCCTTAGAACATCAACGATCTCGTGTCATGATTTTTGATGGGCGAATTTTACGGGCAGAATCATGGATTAAAATTTGATATTTGAGTTGAATGCATGGATTGATGCATATATAACCTGATTTGATGTTAAGTCGGAGTCAGTTACGAAAAATACAAAAGGAAAAATCACTGGATTTTGAGCGCTAAACTCAAGACATCTCTAAGTTCTCACGCAAGATTATATTCATCTTTGTTGAGTACATGGATTAGTGATTCTTCGAGTTTATTTGTCAAGATGGTGTTGACTAAATCTTGTAGAGCAAAGTACATGCACAACATAACCATATTTCATTCAAAGTCCAAATCAGCATAATCGCAAATCCAAACACACGTATCTACGCGGATGACACATCCTGATACGAAGTGATTTGATAACGTAAGATGAACCATTTAATTTCCTACGATATTTTCATGAGATCCGTTAGTTGATTTGGTACTGGGATACACGAAAGATCAGTTTGTCACATAAATAGTATTGCAAAATTAAAGTTGTGTCATTTATATTTTGCACTTTGAATTAATTTATTTTTGCGTAAATTACCATTAACCCCATATATCTCATTGTGGTTTGACAATTAATTACCATATCAAAATACTTGCTTATACATCCTCAGAGTTGTTCTGAAAAAATTTAAATCCCAAAAAAATACAACACAGTACTCCTATGTTTGACTACACATGTACGTAATACCTTAGCATGATGGAGGTCATAGAAATGACGAATGCTTTAGCTCACATATTACTGTATTTCTTTATATTTAAAAAGAATAATCACACTATCTATAGAAAGATATATCTAAGAACCAGAATAAGCATGACAAATATTTATAATATTGGAGCTGCACCGGAAAAACACTATAGAACATATATCGCGCGCGGCAGCATTAGTGCCTGTATAACCGAACACAATAAGAGAGTATAAACATTTGAGTCAATTAACGGGTATGTTTGCGTATCGAGTTCTACTAGCTAAAGAAGGAATTCTTCGCAATATGCGAAATTCAAATATGGGGTAATTGTTAGATTGTTTTTACAACTAGGATTTTTGTAAAGACTCCACTAACCAGCCAGCAGGCCGGAAGCCGCGCCAACTATGATAACTTGCCCAAAGAACGAAACAGCACAGAGACTCACACGCACCGATACATGGCGTGGCGAAACAAGCTCATGATACTCTTAGGGTATTCGGAGACGTATTCAAAAAGTCACAGTATATCTCACTAGTTCCACTGACGCAGGTTGCATTGTTCGATAAGTACTGAAATTGAGACTATGCTAATCTATGACCGGCGCGGAGGCCGACATCTTGTGCAGAAGTAGCTTAGAGCTAACTTTTCCTGCCTTATATAGGAGCAGTACTGAGCAGATTTCTGCTAAGGTCCGCAAGTCGAGAGACGCTTTAGAACACTCAGAGCGCTCGGATCACTTGACTCTGCCTCTTTACACTACATATCAAAAGTCTAGAATATCATCTAGAGAGTGTCGCGAGAAGCTAGGTTTCAAATCTAGTAGCGTGATTATAAATCCTCGAGGAGGATCTCCAGATTAAAGTTCCTATCATACTCTGTAAATCCTGTAAAGGAGAGTTGTAACTTTCTATGTAAACTATAAAAAACGACACTCTCGTTCCTTATGAGAGATATCGAGAGAATCTGGACCTAACTTGCCTATGGTAAGTAGAACTCGCACAGACCTCTCGCTCCAAAAATGCAGCTTTACATGATACTCCTATGCTATATAGGCTATTTGATAGAGTTTCCACAGCTTCAACAGCGACGATAGCATCGTTCTCGAGCAGAAATAGGAAGAAATATTCTACTGAGACTTCTATGATTACTAATGTCAATATAAGACTAATATTATATGGCTTGAGACCGTTCGATCCAATAATCTTTGCGTATCGATAAATATATTTTTCCATACCATCACCAATTCATAAAACATAGCTAACATTATACAAAAGACCCAAATACTACAATTTACCTGTATAATAATCTACTAACCTCACAAGAACACCCCAAATCCTTCCACTTATCAATCTTATCAAAATATACGAATAGTCCACTCTATGAACATATTACACGGCAAATATATACAAAGAGTGATCAAATACAAATACCAAAGACACAAAGGCTACTACAATACAACTGATCTCACACACTCTGAAATGCTAATTCTTACCAAACCTTAATAAACTTATGAGACATGAAAGAAAGAAAAGCAAGCCACGGTATGTGAGATAGAAGTCTGTCGGTTAGGCACGGCACATACGCATCCACATCGCTTTCAGAGAGAACTGAACACAACCAAGAAGATTCAGAGCCGTATAATAATAATAAATAATAACGAAACACATAGAATACCGCAACATATATTACACAAAAGGGTAGTTACAAGTCGCGAGTATAAGAAATAAACAGCGATGGCAAATCTCTCGTAAGATATTCTATCTACGCGAGAGGACGGAGGAGGTACGGTGCCTTTGTGTAAGAGAATGAGAAAGGAATGTAGACAACGAGAGAGCCGAAGTATCCAAAACGTGACCACGAGTCAAGAATCATGAGATAGTAAGATAACCAAATATTAGATAGAGACGCTGAAGGGAAATAATAGATAAAGGAGAAAAAAAGCTCATGATAATTAAGCGACACAATGCACGCGTGTCCGAGAGACAGGATAAGTTAGACTGATCCAGGACTGAGCGATCAATCACCATTTCACAATTTAGAAAAGAGACAAACAAGATGCGCAAATGTTGAACACTACACTCTACACTATTTTTGATATCTCATTCTCTTCTCGTCTGCGATCCTGCCTCCTGTAATAGTTGGACATCGGTAGAGGTAACAAACGAGCGAGCGACCTCAGATCCAGAAAGATGGAACCAACGAGAGGAGAGAACTCACAAATAGCAACTAAGTATGTACAATATCAGCTTTCAACACATAATTCAAACATCAGAGACTAGCCCATAAACTTTCTATGATAGACAAAGTATGAAAAAGGTAGAGAGAGGAGGGAGACTGAGGAAGAGAGTAGAGAGAGATGAGAGAGAGGGAAGGGAGTTAAAAAGAGTTCTAATAGATTGTACCCGATCAGAGAATATGAATGATGTCACATTGATCCTCTCACTCTATCATTACACACCTATAGTTCTCTATTATTGTTTAAATAGTATATTTTATCTGCGATGTTATGTGTGTTGTCTTTGCGAGTCAATAAGAAATAATAGGTCTTATCATCATTTTGAAGCTCAATTCCATAACTTCCACCAACATATATAAGTTATTTAATAGTGCATATTTGAGTGAAGAGTGTATAGATAAATATATATAGAGGATTTTCTATTTTTTGTTTGAGAAAGAGAAAGGCTGTTGGTACTACACCTACTTGCTAAGATAACCTACTTCGCATACCTAACCATCTCATAGTATACAATAATGCCACACTCCACTATTCTATTTAATTTCTAAATATGACTGTACAGGGGTTATATACATCTACAACATAGTTACTGATAAGTGGATCGTTATAAATGGTATCTCGGCGCCACCAAAGTATACGTAATATTCTGTGTCGTTTATATAATATATATATACACGTTAGGCATCCACGCAGCATGGCATTATGTTTCTAGTCTAACAATAAGGTTCTTTTCAGTCAAGAATTCACCTGAAATTCGTGACTTGATATTGTTAATAACAAAATAATAGCATGAAAAAATATGATTCTTAGCACGTCGACTTGAGATCACTAATTATCTGGTTTGTGACTTCACTAAGCTACCAGTTAGAAATAATTATATTCATCAGAACTACAGCTTTTCATAAGCACACTGAGATGAACATTTGTTGAGAATATAGGTACTACCATTGTATAAGTGCCATTGAATACTTGAAACATATGAGCGAGTGATCTGTGAGAGTATTATATAGAAAATGAGTGTTATTTGGTCCTAGATAATGAAGTCAGGTATCAAGATAGTATTCAGTATGTTAATTTGACCAGAGATTCTTATTAATTGTTATTTTTGAGTTATTATCTTGACACATATTTACATGATGGATCTCTATAGAGGTTAAATTACAGACAATATACTTATGATTAGCATGTGACTAGACAAAACACATAGGGCATTAGGCTTACTAAGCTATAAATTCTCACAAACAACACGGTAGCTACTTATTCAAGACAATACTACAACATGGGACTGATGAATTGTCAATAACAAAAGTTAAAGTAGATAATATCACACAAATATATATTGTGCAAAAGTTTATTGTATTGACATTCAGACTGAGAATTACTATCATCAATTTATTGTAATTACCATCTATATTTTATATGAATATAGAGGGGATATAAAGGGTTCACATTTTACTATTACAATATAAAGTCATAGGTGTATATATTATATATAAAGATACTAGCATAACATGGTTCTTATCATAGTAAATGCATGACGGCGATTACACAAATACCTACTCTTAGAGTGTATTAAAAATCTAAGAAATGATTAGCAAGCTCAAAGAAGCATCATATTATATTTATAAATATAATTCTATCATAATTTATTTTATTGATATTATGATCAATAATATATAATTTAATGTCATAAATACGTAAAAGAAATCAATTCGACTTTAGGAAGTACAAAAACCTATTAGAGTGTATATATATATATTATTCTTCTTTATTAATATATAAAGAATCACTAGAGATCTTTGAGATGAGAACATAAATATAATCTATAATGTATGATAAATTTAATTTGAAGATAGAAATAAATAACGATATTATATAATACATCGAGATAACAATTCATGCGTTTTTATGTTTATGACAGTGATTTTTGTTTACATTAATACGTTATAAGCTCTTAATGTTCTATAGCATGGTTTGGACTAGAAAACGACTATGTGTAAATAAGTGTGAGGTGGCTTCGAGATGCTAATGTATTATTTTGATACAGGTAAGATAACGAGTACTGGTAAGTATTTGAAAATACACTAGGAGATTATAAACAATTATAATATATCTCTGTAGATAGCTCACTCATAATTTATAGATTCTACATATTGCTACAAAACGTATATGTACGAATTATCAATGTCACATCAGATTATGATTGATAAGTTGAGATAGTTTGTATCTAAGTTAACAACTAATAAGTCATTTGTCAAAATTTAAATTTATCAAATAGTACAATTTTTTAGAGAATTCAATCAAAGAAGTTACTTATTAGATATACAACATATAGTTTTTTTTGATGGAGCGATTATAGATTATTTGAAGTCATACGGATGAAGTCGAATACGTCTAATATAAAGAAATATACTTATTATTATATATCTCTATATATTATATAGATAGTTTACCTAATGGAGAGCCAAATATGATTCATATTAAATGATATATCTTATTCACAAAATTTATAATGTATAGATCATTACATATAGAGACACCACCTATAAACTATCTCTCATAAGGCAATAATATCAACATTATTTACATATGTTAAATTACTCTAAACTATTATATTTGTGAAAAATAACTCTAATATACCTCCCGATAAATAGTACAATTAACTATATATATGGAGAATTCATCAATACCTATACTAGAGCACCGTTTTGAGGGAATTGTTGAGGTAAATTAAAAGAGAATATTATATAATATGTCATCACGAAATATAAGTATAAATAGAGGAGACAAGGTGTAAACTAAAAAGATACTCGAGATATATGATAAATTTAAGAGGTATGATAAGTAATATATCATTAGAGATCTCATAAAATATATGCTATTGATCTTATACATTCCACTAAGAATCAACATACCACCCAAAACCTACACAACAAATAGTAGATTTACAACAGCTTAGAATCACACTAATAAATTCCCAGGCACAAAAACATAAACAATAATATCCTTATGATATATACAATAATTATTTACATAATTGTGATCAAATGACATTCGCGGAGTACTAAGTATCTTAAAGTTGAAATCATTCTACTATCAATATATAATAAGTTAGTAATTGTAGAATTTAAAGTATATTTACGCACTATGGAACATAAAAATATGATTGTACATTACTATACTATAATAAGATATCGAATATATAAATACACGAAACTTAGATAAAAAAGCATGTCAATATAAGAATAACTGAAATCACCAAACATATTCTATATTCAGGATGAATGTAGTGAAGATGACAATGTTTACTTGAATACTCAACTAATATAAAAATATGCTAGTTAACATAGTAGTATATAATAAATATTTAAATTTTTTTATCAGAGTCGTATGTTGTGACTATTAATATACAAAAGACAATTGATTAAGCTAGTACTCTCGAGAATTCCATGATGTTCTTGAATAGACTTGTACGTGTTCGCGCATATAACAGATAATTATCTTTTATATTGTTATTACTATTCCACTATTTTCTTTTACATAGAATATACGATATATTAAAATTTGGCGACTTCGTAGAAGGGGTGTTATTTTTTTATGTCGAGCTATGAAAGGTGATTGGAGAGAGAGATAGATCCATAGATGTACAAGAGAATGATGACATCAACATTAGCGCGAGCGCGGTCACATAGATTTAATAGTGTGTAATTGTGAGCATCACAGACGGTATTGAATTAGTAAGAAATGTATGTAGGGAAGTTAGAGGAGATTAGACTACAGCAACTGACCTTGTCAAGCTAAACTGATGAACAAAGATAATACGTGGCGTGGAGAGAGATGAGATGGAGAGATCCCACATCATATGCTGCAGTGAGCGTTGCGACGCAATCATGCGTAGCTGTATAGTAGGTCACGGAGAGACTCCCACTATATCACAATACTATCGATTCTGGAGCATTAATACTTCACCTCGCTACCACCAGTTAAATTAAAAATAAGGCACAACTACTCTTCTCTTATAAATTTTATCATTATTACATAATACTCTTTTTTGGTTATTTATATATAAAATTATCAGATATCCTAGATATTTTGATAAAATTTTATTAATCATACCTATTCGCTCTACTGCACGACTATATAAATCAATTATTGTTATACACGCTTAAACCTTCTTAACTATGTGATCTTACTACATGATTATATTATTAATAAGCAAATAGCGTAAATAGAAGCAATTGAGAGAGAGACATAATATACAAGTACGCATTATTGTATCTTATTTTCTCAAATAAACAATATTATTAAATCATATACACATCTATCATCATACTTAGTCATATTCCCATTACAGTATTTATATGAGAACTATATTGAGATGCAATATAACTGTGCTGCATAACTATCACTCTAATATTATAAGATGAGTGAGTATATGATATAGAGAGGAGAGAGGGTTCAAGTGAGGCTCATTTCTCAGCAGTGTTTAATTAATATAAAAACGATGCTGAGTCTATATTAAGTGAGATCGTGTAGAGGCGTAGCAGTCCAAGCAATCTGAATGAGGTCACAGCAAACCACTCATACGCAATAGACACCTATCACACAATAACAGACTCATGCTACACAATTCATTTCTCTGAAGATTACTCATTATGTATGCGATATACCTATAATTATAATGCATCATCCTATTATTATCGGCAAAAGATCCTTTCACCTAACCTAATTTATTCTTAAAAAGATCACGATATACGCAACAAAAAGTCATTTGATCTTCACATTATTATCCATATCTAAAAGAATTTTGGTGCTAAAACTTGCCAAATGATCACCGAAGATAATAGATATATCGCCGATCACACCCATCGAAACAATTAAATGTACACTCAACGAGCAGTGCATTCGACTCTATTGCTCTCTGAACAATGTATATAATTACATATCACATAATTTCTTACGTTATTGGTAAGGATTAAATTCGCCTAGACAGGAAGAACCTAATCTTGAAAAAGCTCATTGCTGGGAGGAATTGTTAAATGTTCGTTAACTCAAATAAATATTTATAATTTTTTAAATAATAATAGATATTCAATAGTTACGATAAATTTTATGTGGTGTGGTTGTAATTTTTTATTAAAAAATAATAAAAATAAAATGGAGGGCTTAAATTGAATTTAGAGGAGCAATAATCTAAATGATCTGGAGCGTTCAAAATGAATGATGTTGATCGTGGGACGTCGCTTCAGCAATAATGAATAATGATGAATTAGTATGGTGGGTATTGGGTAATGGTAATGGTAATGATGAGTGTTGATTAGCCTCACACTAAATTCTCACTCACGTGCGTCTTTTTCTAATCATAGTAATCTCTCGATGCATTCGATGCAATGCACTCCAATTATCTGATACCGTCCGATGGTGAGTGATAACAAACTGAGATGCTTCATGATTTATTTAAGGCCATTGATGGACGTCCGATGAGATGATCCTATCCACTCTGGAATAATCCCAAGTGTAATTCCTTTTATTAGGGTAAGAAGAGAATGTACACAAAAACTAAAATAAATTTTGGGATAATTATGTTTATACCTGCTGACTTATTATTATTTTATATAAATTACCCTTATATTTTATATAATTACATAAATTATCCCTAACAGTAAAAAAATAGGGAGGGATTGTGTAATGATGCTAATGATATTTCGATGGGTGTATGTGTAATTATAAAAAAGATATGAGTAATTTGTATAAATAAACCATAAATCAAGGGATGTAAATGTAATTATCCCATAAATTTATAAATAAAAATATACTAAAACACTTGTATTTGACTTGAAAAAATAAGTGAAGTACAGTAAAATAGAATATGGGACGCTTGTAAATGTTTAAAATAAGCGTTTATTAGTTTATCGTTAAAAATAATAATTTTTTTTTATTTTTGAATAGTTTGAATTAAATTAGTTCAAATTAAAAAATAAAAACAAATTCCGACCAATTTCTATAAATTGGTAAAATTATAAATTTTAAACTATTTTTCTAAATACTTTAACTATCTTTTAACTCTTCCTCCTCCTCTTCTTCTTCTTCTTCTTTTTTTTTTTTTTTTTAAGGAGGCCTACCTTATTGACGAAATTGAGGATCCATGATTTTAAAGGTTTTGGGTTCGAATCTCACCAAGTGTGTGGAATATTATCTATTGTATAGCAATAATTGGTCTACTGCATTGTTGCCTAGTGTAATAATAAGTGTTAATGGGTAGGATATGATTATTATAATTATTTTTGTTGGATATTGATGTTGATAGAAATAATGATATTTATAATCAATTTATTTTAATTAATAATAATTGATCGCTCTTACCTTAAAAAAAAAAAATTTCTTTTTTATTTGATGTATTTCCCCCCATAGCTGGACCTAATTCTTGTTGACGTTCATACTTCCAACTTGATTTGATAGAGAGCTGCTGGGGTGGGTGTTCCTTCAACCATAAGTCCAATTTGGTGCCGACCTTTCTTTGTTTCCGTTGCAAAAATTAAATTATTTTTTCATTACATCACTATAAATTTCATTACTTGGATTTATAAAAAGCCGACATCGATGACTAATATGCGAGTATTACTGTAATAGATTTATGATCTTAACAGTATGTCTTGAGTCATAATATTAACAGAATTGAAGGATTTCAATTTTTTTTTGTCAAAAAATATAAGTAAATTAATTTGGTAGTGGCGCTTGTTGGTCCAATTATGATTCTGATAGAAGGATGCGATCTCTCTAAAGAGACTCGAACAATTAACTCGTTAGGCTCGCTGGGAGGTCTCCAAATTACTAAGTTGGTTCGAGATCGAGATAGAATGTTTAGAATTGAATTGAATGTTAGTGAACTGCAATAAAATATGTCTTACTATAATGAAGCATAGTGAAGGTATTTATAGGGGGCAAACACGCCCACTAGCCTGGTCCACGTGGAGTCATCTCTAATTGAGTGCAGTAAGATGATCGCAGTACTGAATTTTAGGTTTGCTAATAGGGCCGGGTCATCGGAGCAGATCGTGTCAGGTCCAAGATAGGGGCGTGAATCATGTGACATGGTTGGTATTAAAAAGAGAAGGTGTTTATGTCTTTTTTACAGATAATTATATTATATCCTTATCAAAATGGTAAAAACGATTCACTTTCAATTAAATAATTTTGAATTCGATACCCTCTACCAAGAGCAACATCGGTGAGTGAGTAATCTATTAATGAATCCTGCCTTACTTAGACAAAGCACAAGAGTAGAAGCAGCATTTTGGTAGAAAAATAAAGGGTTTAATGCAATTTACCCCCTGTGATATTATAAATGAGCAAATTAACCCTATGTGGAAATGGAAAAAAAAAAAACAATTTAGCCTCTTATATTAATGAAGCAATTTACAACTCTGTTCAAGAAGGTGAAAATTGATTCATTTTAAAAGACATAAGGGAGTAAATTGCAGTATTTTAAAAAACATAGGATGAATAAATTATTAACTTTTTTTATAAAAAATAATTTACATATTTATATTATTATATGGGCTAAATTATATTTTTCTCTAAAAAAATAAAAATAGGAGGGTGTTTGGTAGATCTGTACCATACGGCAGCGTCAGCGTTACCAAGTCAAAATCACAGCAGGATTTTTCAGTCCCCCTACGCCTACAACAGCTAATTGGTTAGGCATAAAACCTGTCATGTCTAATACGACACCGGTTCGTGGGGCCTTTAGGATTTCCTCCAATTATTTTTGCTTTTTTGTTTGTGAATTGCATAATTATATTAATATCTTAATAAATTAAGTAATATAATAATTGAATTAATACATTAATATTTGATTGTTACGTCTATATAGTTAAAAATAATAAAATCAATTATTTACAAACTCATATAAAATGAGATAAATATTCAAATGTATATTGGGTTTCAAATCCACTGGGCTAAGCCATCACTAATTATTGGAATAATTACACTTTTCACCCCTGAAGTTGGGTATAATTACACATATATCCTATATAGTTTGAAAAATTATATTTAGTACTCATGATATTTGTTTTCATCTAATAAATAAATTTTTCATTAGTCAAAATTCACCAAATCTGCTGATATAAGAAAAAAGGATAAAAATTCATACTTATTCTCGATTGACTTACTATTGATTTATTACATGTCAACTAAATATTTTTATAATCAAATTAATTTTACATCTTTATACGATAATGCATATGAGGAGGTATATATTCACAACTAAAGGGTTTAGAAAAAAAATATTTGACCTGCAATAAGTCAGTAGTAAGTCAATCGAGGATATATATCAATTTTCATTCAGTTTTTTTTATTAATATCAACAAATTTAGTGAATTTTCGCATGGATTGACCTATTTATTGGACGAAAATAAATATTAGGGATATTAGATGTAATTTTTTAAATTATAAGAGATTTACGTGTAATTACACAAAATTTCATGAAAGGAGAATGTAATTATCCTCTAATTATTTTTTCTTAATTAAGGAATTGCGCTTATTTCACATTTAGAGTAAGGTGGAAAGAAAATAAGAATTATTGCAACCACTTTACCACCATAAATCACTACCACCACCGCCAAAAATAATAATACTAGTAATTATAAGGGTAATAATAGTAATTAACAGTACTATTACCAATAGTAGTAATAACTAATAATAATAATAACAACAATAGTCATAATGACCATCAAATTTGTAATAATAAGCCCAACCGTAGAAATGTACGAGTTTTATAATACTACATTTTATGTTGTCTAAATACGAATATAAACATATAAAAAACATATGGTAAATTACGAATATTTTCTTTAATTTAAACCATGATTTAATAATTAGCCCAATTCATTAGTTCTCTATCTTTTTTTGGCGATGAACTTACCAAAATATCATTGTGGATTAAACTTATAATTTTATTTTTTTTTTAAAAAAATTATTTTTATGGGCTAAGTGGATAATTTTTTTTATAATTTTTAAAAAAATTTCAACCGGCCCGTTTGATTTTTTTTATAAGTTTTATATTTTTAAAAAAAATAACAAAATATAAGAGCAAAGTTGATAATTCCATACATCAATCCAAAGATTACACAATTTCATCAAATATGAGGGATTTTATAATTTTTCAAACAACGAGGAGTATCCAAATTATGCTAAATTTTAGAAAAAATCGTTGTAATTTACCTAAAAAAATATGAATATATTTGAAAAACAAATTACGATTTTATTGGTATTTCTTTTCGTGAGGTATTGTCTATTTTAATTTATTAGGAGTCTCACGAATTTGTTCTATAAAGAGATTTCACAATGGAGGAGGTAAGAGCCCAACAAGTCCCATAACAAAGTATTGTTCGTTTTGACTTCAATGTAATAGGAAGGAGAAACACAATTTTCTCCAAGAAAGCGCTACTGCAATAGGAAGAAGAGGTCTTGGGTGTTTATAAACAACTCAAACTTTTCGTACAATCAATGTGTGTGACACTTGTCTTCGTCAACGTGGATGTGTCAATAAAAAATAAATAATTTATTTAGAATATTAAAATATAAAGGTATATTATTAATTTATTAATTTGTTCCATCTAGAATGATTTTATAATTAAGAAAAATAATATAATAAAGAGGCTTTTGCTATCTAATAATAAGAAGACAATGTTGGCATAAAAGGACAATGAACTGTCCCCCACCCATTATAAATGTGCTATGTGCTACCCTTTTTTTCAAATTGTTCTTTAAATTTAAAGTAAATGGATAAAGATATTCATAATCATAAATAATAGAAAATATTTTAACTTGATACCTATTTCTGTAAAATGCTATGGATAAAATTAAGTGATAGATCCTATGCATTAGCTCGTGATGATATATAAGAACAATTTAGTTAGAAAAAAATTATTTGATATGCAATAAGTCAGTACTAAGTCAATTGGGATAAATATAAATTTTTGTTAATTTTTTTTTTTTTTTACTAATATCGACAAATTTGATAATTTTTTACCATTTTGGGATCTATTTGTTAGATAGAAACAAACATCAGAGATACTAGTTATAATTTTTCAAACTATAAGAAGTAAACATATAATTATGCCAAACATCATGAGAGGGCAGCGTAATTATCCCTATGCAATAACTTTTTGCTTGGAAAGTTTTGATAGAATGAAAATATGTCTAGACTCAGATGTTTCATGATAATTTTTTTGTATAAAAAGATGTGATAGAATAAAATGTATTTGAATTCTAATTTCTTACATATAAAGACGTTATAAAATAAATTTTATGATTAAATCCTTAAAAAAAGGGACAAATAAAATATATATATAAAATAAAATAAAATTAGAAATAAAAGCAAGGAAGGTGGGAATGGGTGGGATTTGGCGTCGTACATTAAACAACATAAATGATCACATGCAAAACTTTTGGCTTCCTTTGACTGTTCCAATTCATTAAAAAGTTCTGCATTTCCGTTTTTCACGCACGACTCCTCCTGTACATGTAGGCGGTAGACCACCTTTATTCGTGGGGATGGGATTAAGACTAAATACGGTTCACAACTCGTCCTACACATCTAGGCTTGTTGGTTTATATTCGAAATGTTTAAATAAACTTTTGTGATAAAAAAAAACAAAAATTATATAATCTCTGTAAAATTTTAAAAGGTGTATACTGGTCCATGATGTATTTGAATATGAGCTTCTCAATCGTCCGATCATTTCTCAACGCGAGTCTACCATTATTGAAAAATTGGTTCGACGATGAGCATTTGTATGACCCACCCTCTACCAATCTCCCGTTGTCGGCGAGTTATTTTTATTTTTCTATTTTATATTTTTTGGATAACTAAATTATATTTTTCTATATTATATTTTTAAATTATGTATAATTTAAAGACAAGGGTGATTTGGTCATTTAGGGACAAAATATATACATATTAAGTTGCATTTTGTGAGCGTGAAATACAATTCTAGACGCGATGGGATAATGTGCCCCTTTTTAAATTTTACAGGGAGTTATATGGTATTTTTTTTATCACAGAGACTTATTTGAACATTTCGAGTATCACAGAAGAGTAATATGGATTTACCCTTCTTTTTTTTTTAATAATCGTTGGGTCCTTATTAATTAGATGAGAGTCATCAGATCTAATCAATTAATTTTAATCGTTAAATCATAAATTTATATAAAAAAGTTAAGAGTTTAGATTTATTAATTTTAAATATATATTATTAAAACTAAAATTATGGTTTTAAAAAATAAATTAAAAAAATTGACTCCCCCCACCACCATTGCCCTCTCCACAACTCCCTTCCTCGCCGCCCTCTCACCCCTCATCCCTTCCCTCGCTCCCCACCTCCACCCCCTACAGAAGGGGGCCATGGTAACGATGACATCATCGCCTCCTAATTTGGGCAACTCGCGGTTGCCGTCGACCAGAACCCTATGGAACGGGGGCGACGGCGGTTGCCACCATAGTTGGTTTTGTTAAAAAAAATATTTTTTAATTTTTTTGAATTGAATAAAAGTAATGTATAATTTTTTTATTGTAACAATTCAAATATAATTTATTTAATATTTTAATATATATAATGTATAATTTTCATAATTAATTAATATCCATATTTATTAAGATGTTTAAATTTCTTATTGTGATTTTAATTTAATTTTTTAATTTAAATTGTTAAACATTAAAAATTTTATATAATTTTTTGTATTTTTAAACGAAATATATCTATAAGAATTTTTTTTTAGAGATGGAAATGAAAAAAGAAATACTTAAAATAAGTAAAAAAAAAAATACCCAAAAAACTATTATATAGTTATAATAGGGGTATTTTAGTTATAAAGGCAATAAAAATCATGCAATAACGCCAAAATCGTCCCCAAATTGCACCACTCGCGCATGCAGTGCATCCTTCGTCAATTTCTAACGGCGGTTTTTTTTTGGCAAGGGTTAACAAAACGAAAAGCATTTTCTTTCTTTTCTTTTTTTTTGCGTATTTTAAAACCACAGAGGTTTTTTTAGCTAATTTGGGAAAACACTAGGGATAGGAATTTAGTCAAAAAAAGTACTATTTCCTACGATTTTATTTGCTATAGATTAAAATTGTGATAAATAACTATTATTAACCATGATTAAACAAAACTATAGATAAAAAACTTAATTTATTCTTTTGCTATAGCTATGAGCACTGACAAATATTTTTGCTATAACCTTTAGCCAAGACAATTGTATTAACCATACTCGTAAAACTACTACCAACTACCGTTTTTTGGCCATGATCAATTACTTTTTACTATAATTATTAATTTTTACCTTAGTAATTAATCATAATTAAATATTATATTTTTTGCAATGTAATAAAATATCATAATTCTTCTGGCGCCACTAAAAACATGACGTATTAAATCATTAATTCATATAATAGCCACTTTTTAAACTCAAAAAAAAAAAAAGAAAAAGAAAAGAAAAGAAAATGAATGTTTCATGTCGATATTGAGAATTGATTAATCACACAAGTTAGTTTTTATAGAGCTAACGCCATATGATTCTAATAATTTAGTTTAAAAAAACATGGGTATATTATATTTTCTCACTCCAATCGTTTTTATATTTTGTCATTTATTTATTTTTAATGTTTAAATTTATTATCTTAATTTTTCAAAATTTGTAAATTATGATTTATGATCATTTTTCAATCCCATTTCACATATATATGTAGTTCGGTAAATTGATACAAAAACGATCATACATCGTAATTTACAAATTAAAATGATAAATTGACATAAAAAATTAGATAACAAAATATAAAAACGAGCATAATTGAAAATGACAAAATGCAATTTAAATACAAACTTTTTCCCTAAAATTTTAAAAAGAATAAACTATTAGCATGCTTAAAACGGGTAGGACTTATGCAAAGGGTATTGAGTTCCAGGATAGGCCTGGCCCGACCCAACTATTAACTTCGTTGCACATACCTATGATGTTTAGTTAGATATCTTACTTTGAATGTTAAAGAACAAACATCTCCCAATAAATCATTAATCCATTCCTCTGTTAATAGATTACAACCAACCTCTCAGATTTGGTGTAATTATAAATATTTTATTATTATTCAAAAAATTATAAATACTTTGTGATTTTAAAATTGGTTTAACAAAGAACCCATTCTGTTAACTTCCATTAGGTTTTCATCTTATTTTTATTGGGTTTAATGCAATTTATCCCGCTGTGATATCGCAAATAAGCAAATTATCCTTCTATGAAGAAAAAAAAAGTAGCAAGACAGGGGGATAAATTGCTGCATTTCAAAAAACACAGGGGGTAAATTGTTAATTTTTTTCACAAGGGGGTAATTTGCACATTTGTAATATCACGGGGGAGTAAATTATAATTTTTCCAATTTTTGTTGTTATTGATCAAAATGCCATTTTCAATTATGAATCATAATATTACATATTTTTAGAAATTTTTAAAATATTTTTATAGGCTAATATGTCTTTTGAATTTATTTATTTTACTCACCCTCAAACTCTTTTAACATTTTTCCAAATACTTTTAAAAAAAAAAAAGGGTAAAGTAGCAATGTCCACCCTACTATCTGGGAACGATGTAATTATTTTTCATTTGAAGGGGAAGAAGGGTATTTATAGTTCTTTTCAATAATGATAAATTATTTTATAATTATACCAGACTTTAAGGGTAGCTGTAATTTACCGCTTTTTTAGCAGATAAATAATTATTATGATTTACTCCTATACGCAATGTTCATGCTTTGCAATTAAAGATTAGCTACTTTTGTTCAAATTTGAGTCAAACTTTCAAGTGAACATTTGCTCCCGGATCGAATTCTTTTATTCCAAAATTTATTGATCTTGTATTATATTTTAAAGATATTAAAATTCCCACAATTATTTAAGAAAAAAGATTTGTAAATAATTAAATAAATATATATACAGTCTGCATACGTTAAAATCAATATAAGAGCAACATGTTTTGTGATAAAAAAAAATGCCAATCCCATTCGGTGATGTCTTTAAGATCAATCAGCATTTTCTACTTCTTTTTAAAGTTTAACTTGAATTGGAAATTTTAATTTTGAAAAAAAATTTATGAAATTATGTTCATGACTAAAGACTTTAACTTTAAATGATGTAATCGTGCCTCGTAGCACGATGTATTTTGAAAAATGTTTCATTAGAAAGAGCAGGTCAATGGGAGTTGCACAAGTTTTTGTTTACAACTGATATGAGACATATGTCATCCAAAAATTAACAAAATGATTGAGGTCGCAACTAATAAACATCCTACATTTAAAATGGGATTTTCGGCTTAAAACACAACTAAGTTCATGTTGCGAAAAAGCGAGATAGACTAAATTTGTATTAATGAGATACGGTTCAACACGCTTATACTAGAGTTCAATACTAATTATTCACCTATCCCTCTAATGCGAAATTCGGAAGGGTTCATATTATAGACATGATAAGTAAGGATAAAGTACTATTTTGTCCCTGGTTTACTTTCGTTAAATGACTGTGATTCATTATTTAAGATTATTTTAGTAATTTTTTGTGCCACATCAATTTGATAAATTTAACATTCGAGCTTTCATTCTGAAAATTTTTTGGTTGCTTTATTTGATGTGATTTATTTCCTACATCACATGTTTAACGTAAGGAATTTTAAGTCTAAATCGTTGGGTGGTTCCCAAAGAACAGCTCCATTTTATTGTGATATCATGTTTCGTGCGTAGGATGAAACTTGTAATTTTAAGTTTACAAGTATGTGGAGGTGGTAATTTAGTTATGCAGGAATTCATTTCGACAGTTTTGTTCCATAATTTGTTAAAAAATTTCACACATTAAAAATAGAAATGACAGAAATTGTTAAAATGACTCTAAGAATGCATTCAATTAAGCTGGTCACGTGCATGTGATCGCCTGCACTTTATGGCCATCTTAGCAAATTTTAGCTATTTTTGTTCTTAATACGAGAAGTTTTAAAATTTATAAAACAATTATTAGAATAACTTCCTATAAGGCTAAAATTACAGTCCCATACTTAAAATACAACAAGTTTATCTCCCTATAATATTATAAATGGGTAAATTACCTCCCTATAAAAAATAAAATAGCAATTTACCTTCTTGTGTTTTTTAAAAAACAACAATTTATCTTCCTATATTTTTTGCAAATGAAGCAATTGATCTCTTTATAAGAAGGTAATTTGTTTTATTTTAAAAGGCATAAGAGGTTTATTTTCATAGAAAAATAATTTACTCATTTATAAGATCACAAGAGGATAAATTACTATTCATAAATATATATACTCTGCCCAAGAAATAGGCTGAATTGGAATATAATTAAATAATTAGTTTGAATTTATTAATTAATAATTTAGTTTTGTACGGTAGATGAGACAAATGAGAATAATTATGTCTGGACAAGAAAGCATGTCTGCAATCATGATAAGAGTTTTCAACATAATATTAAATCTCTAAGCCAAGTGTTAATTGCTAATTTTTTAATTTTTTTCATAGGTTAATACGAAAATGGATTGTACGCTCCCGAATATTCGAAGCAAATGTTTGTCTAAATTTGGTTGATTTTTTTTTTTTAATTTTTTGGTAAATGCTTTCCTTCTATTTTTTTTTTGTCAAATTATAGTAAATTTTCATTTATAGATTAAAATGTCTTTATTCTCATATTTTAAAAAGAAAGGATAAATTTGTAATTAAGTGTAATTCGAAGTAGCTAATGATGCACTATGACGCGTGCCATGACGAGAGGCTCTCTTGGCCTATGGTACGTGCTGCCCTTCGTTTAGGCACTGCTCGGCGCCCCCAGGCGCTATCCAATTTGTGGCTCAGGAGCGAGAGGCGCGTCTTTGTGAATCCAGGTCTTTTTAAGTCTTGATCCATTAAAATTAAAAAAAAAAAAAAAAATCCCTAATAAAATAAGGAAATAAACGTAAGACGACTTAAAACACGAGTGCTAACATAATATTCGACGAGAGAACCACAATTTGTTGGTATCCTGAGTTTGAAGTCTTCCGATGTTGCTTATTCCTGGTTTCTCTTGTTTTTCTTTTCTATTGTCTTTTTCTTACTATGTTTCTGTTTTTCTTTTATTATCTTGTCTCTAATTCTGATCTCTGATACTATGTAATGTTATATAGTCTATGTTCTTCAATTAGGTACAAATGTAGTGAAATTAATATTTTTGGTGATGTAAGTTAGGCCTTTTTTATTTTTGATATCATTTATTACGGAATTAATACTTTTAGATTTGTAACTTATAAAAATTAGCACTTTTGGTCCTTATCCACTTTTGTATATAATTTAACGATGTACTGCACTTGTGTAGCATGTTATAAGTATTTTTGGTTGGAAAATCGCCAATGGTATAAGTTGTGGGACGTAAATTGTAATTTTTTCATACTATTGCAGTCAAATATTTGTTAAGTTAACGGAATACGTGCTTTCTTCCATCAAGAATCTAATAAAAAATGTTAGCGGAACGTAAATTGTAATTTTTTTTATACTTATGAAACTAAATGTGGTGAGGGGTAAAACAATGGGATCAAAATTATAAATAATATAAGTTGTGGGACATGAATTATAATTTTTCTAAAAAAAAAAACCCTTGGTCTATTATTTACATGCAAAATACTCTCATTCGAGGGAAAACTCTCATATTAGAGAATTAAACTAAATTAAAATTTTCTTGTTCTAATTATTCCAGCTAAATATTTTGTCTTGTGTTTTCACCCTAATAGAATTCATGTGGACTTCAACACAACAACGATAGTGAGTTTCGATAAAAGGTTTAATTGTATTTTAGTCCTATAATTATAGATATTTAAAATTTTGATCCTATAATTTATTTGAGTCATAATTTAATCCTGTATGTTTTTAATTTGCATGATTTTAAGACAAAATTGGCCGAAAATTTTAAAGTTGGCCTGAAAATGACAAAAAATAACTAAAAAATGACATCATTTTCTAGCCAATTAACTCCAAAAATTCCAACCATTTTTTTCTGTAATCACGAACAATTAAATTGCTATTCTAATAATTAATTTATATGACCGAAATGCCAAAAGATATATATAATTAGGAAACCAAATTTAAAACACATTTAAGGCTTCCATAAAACCTAGTAAATGAATTGAACAATCTGATCCAGCTGGAGCATGATATGTATCGTTCATGTTTAAGGAAAAATTGTTGTTCGGGTCTGATTCGATCGAATCAATCTAATTACATGATAAGTGTATTACACTTGCTCTGTAATTGGTCTATTTTTCTATATTGTACACAAATCACATAATAAATGTATTGTACTTGTCATGTAATTAGTTCAAATTTGACCGAGTCTGATAAAAATTTTCCCATGGTTGAGATCCTAATTACTTAAATGTGGCATTCAAATAAACATTTATGTAGTCTATATAACCCACATTGATTCCTCCCCTTTACAAACATTTATTGCCTTTTGACCCTCTTCACCATACACAACTCACCAACCCTAACTTTTTACAGACAATTGGGATATGTTCAAAAACACCTTCCCACACACAAAATTCTATGTTTGAACTTTAGAACTCCATTTTTTTTTTAAAGATTTTATGCAGATTATTAATGCATCTGAATCACTGAACTTATTTGCATAATTTCAGATTAAGAAAAAGGGAAAATTGTAATTTTAGTCCTGTAACTTATAGGGGTGGCAATTTTAGTCCTACATGAATTGATTTTCGCAATTTAGTCCTATAATTTTAAAATTTTGGCAATTTTCATCCTTTTCCGGCCAAATTGTGACTTGCATATGATACAAGTAATTTTAGTCCTGTAACTTAGGGGACGATGGCATTTTTAGTCCTATAACTTGAGAGAGTTGGTATTTTTGTCCTTCGTGAATTTATTTACATGACTAAAATCGCAAGTAAATTATAATTTTCGGTCAAATTGGTCGAAAATTACCAAAATTATAAAGTTACATGATTAAATTGCGAAAATTAATTTGTACAGGACTAACAATGCCACCACCACCCCTTCAATTACAGGACTAAAATCGTAATTGTCCGTAAGAAAAAATATTTTTGTCCTGTAATTTAGGATTTTTCCACTTTTAATCTCATTGGTTATGAAATTTTCACTTTTTATCTCGTAACTTTTGAAAGTGCAATTTTTTTAAAATTATTTCATCAAAAGTGAAAATCCCGAAAACCAATAAGATTAAAAGTGTAAAGGTCTTAACAGCCACATGCTCAGAATGTATAACGAAAATATGTCATAGAATAAAAAATACTATTTTTTAAAAGTCATGATACAAAAAATGAATACTCTATAGCCAATGAAACCAGAGTGAAAAGACCTTAAATTACTAGATGAAAACCGTTATTTCACATTTTATGTTACAATAAATTTAAAATCTTAAACCCATACATCTTGACCCAAAATTTTAAAATCCAAACATAGAAGACAAAGTTGATTGTTTGTGTTCACTTGGTATAAAAAGAGAGAAAGACAGAAAGCTTTAGGCGTCAAAGAAAAGGGTAACATCAAAGTGCAAATTGATGAGAAAAGAGTGAAGTGATGTAACCATATTGGAAGCCAATGTCTTCACTCACCACAACCAATAAACACATCCACTGCAACTATTTCTACACTGTCACTCTCCAAACAAAAAACATGTGATTTTACATACAATACATTTTTATTTGAAGAATTTAATGTAATTTACGTTTACATGTGATATTATAAATGTGCAAATTACTCTTTTGTAAAAAAATATAGCAATTTATTTTTCTATACTTTTTAAAATGAAGCAATTTAATTACTTCCTTAAACAGAAAGATAAATTGCTTCATCACAGAGAGATAAATTGATTCATCTTAAAGAATACATAGAGGTAAATTGTTGAATTTTAAAAAATACTAGAGAATAATTTTCTTGTTTTTTTCTCATAAAGAGTTAATTTGCTCGTTTGCAAGATCACGTACGGTAGAATTGAAGATTTGGTTGGAAATCAAGGGTTAGGGTTTATATATATATATAGCTAGGTGGGGTACGTAGGTAGAGTTTGAAAAATCTTTTGGTTTGATGCATCAAACTTCAATGAAATCAAGATAAAAACAGTAGTGGCTTATATATAGTTCTAGCTACCTATAACCTACTACAAATATATATGTACATATAAAATAGAGAGTAGAGCATGATGGATGGTGTCTCAGTGTCTCTGATGCATCTGCTAAGTAGTACGTACTGTGTATTATTGTTTTGTAGTATATATGTTGAATAGTATTTTGACAATGGTATAGTGAAAAAACATCATTCAATCCACCCCCTCCTTTTCAACTACCACCATTCATCTTATTTTCATACTTTCTCAAGGAGGGATTATATGTATTTTTTTTCATGTAATTTAGATTTTTTTTGGCGGAAAAAATTGAATTCTTGATCCCATATGTTAGGACTTTCTCAATTTAATTTTTTTGGTTATTATTTTTCATATTGCTTTTTATAAGTTGAATTTTTTCGTTCAATAATTAATGGAGTCGCTAGCATTTTTCATTAATTATTGG
This sequence comes from Sesamum angolense, assembly GCA_034509725.1. Classification (NCBI taxonomy): domain Eukaryota; kingdom Viridiplantae; phylum Streptophyta; class Magnoliopsida; order Lamiales; family Pedaliaceae; genus Sesamum; species Sesamum angolense. Next base: position 7,304,419 of record JACGWL010000010.1, read on the forward strand.
ACGAGATTATTAATTATCATTCCTATTCTAATATATATCATGGAAATTTACGTTTTGCATCCCACAAGTTATTTTTTTTGCGATTTTGTCACATTGTGCATTGCACATAACTCCCAAAAATTTACGATTTCACTTTGAAGTTTTAATTCCGTTAAATTTCTGCCGTAGACATCATGTAGTGAGTTGATGAATTTTTTGTCAGAAATTTAATGAAATTAAGATTTGTGACTAAAATTTTCAATTTTTTAATGTCATGTGATGCAATATGATAAGTTCAAAGCAATTAAATCAAATTGCAAATACTTAAATTACGGATATAAAATGCAATTTTTTCGTAATATATCACAATATACCAACATAATTATTTATTTTTGGAGGAGTTGACATGATAGAAATGGACAATTGAAAGGATGAGGGGAGATGTTTCCTGGCCTGTTAATATTACCTAAACCAGAATGGAAAAAATGGAACGACAGCTCTTGGCTTCTCCCCATTCTAGTAAGTCACTTCTGCAGTGTAAGTTGATATCCTTTGTCAATTTGATTCAGGTAACAGGTTGTCAATTATCTCGCAATCTTGGAATGATTTTGGGATCGGATCAAAGAGCAAATCGTTAGGCTTATTGGGAAGTTCCCAACAAAGATCTTCTAATGCTTAATTCACTAAAGGAGTTCGGGATTAAAAAAAATGACCTTAAAGTGCTATCAAAGTATCAAATGTTGGTTTTAGTGTAATAAATATTTTACCGTAAATGAACTGTACATGAGTTATTTATAATATCTGAATGGGTCCACTTGCTTGTCGAAAGGGGTCCACTAATGTTTTGATCTCAATTACAAAAACAACGATTAGAAGATGTGTTGCAGTCGTGATTAACTAGTTTCGCAAAAAAAGAAATTACCCTTAAACCTAATAGTTATGCATAACAAAGATTAAATTTATACTAGTAATATGAAGTGGAATACATAATAAAATGCACCTTTTATCTTTTAGAAAAAAAGTGTTTGTGCAATGTAGTTTTTTCAGCATCTTATATTTCGTATTGTTGCCTTGTAGCACTGCCTGAACAGGCAAAGATGCATAAATTTGTGAAGGCAAAACAGGGCCATATGTATATATAATAAATATGAGTAAGCCTGGTGATAGCCAGCTCATATTAAGCATTAAATTAAATACCTTTCCGTTGAGTTCTTTTCCGGATTTATAGCAAAACAGCATACAGGAAACCGATGCAAATTCTGTGTGTGTGTGTGTGTGTTTTTTTCCTTCTTTTTCGTTTTTATTCAGGATAGTGATGTAGGCAAGCGTCCCACGTTGATTGCATATGAAGAGTTTGAGTGGTTAATAAGCTCCAAGTCCTCTCCCTAGTGAGTCGCCTTTTCAGGGCAAAATCGTGAGGCTCATATGAAGCCAGAACAGACAATACCTCGCACAACGGGACACCAATCGAGTCGCAAGCCACATTAGATATGCTGGAATAAATTTGTTATTACTATCCCAATTTTCTTTTTCTATACAATGATGTTCGAACTAAGGAACCTAATCGCCACAGAATGTATCTATAGCCAAAGAGGCTTGGTGAGAGTGCTACCCAACTTGATCTTCATTGACATACTAGTAAATCAATCCAAAATTTTATTGGATCGAGTATTATGGGTGGAACACGGTATCTTATAATACACCTACATAGCTCTACATTTTCAGTGAGCCAACCATGACCATGTTTTCATTGGATCAAGCATTATGCGTGTCCCACCATTATCTAATAATATATCCCCATAGCTTTACTTCCTTAGTGAGACCGACCACTGCCTCATAGAGTACTGCCCAACTTGATCATCATGGTCTACTAACGTACAAGTTAAAATCAAACTCAATTTTTATTGGATACACCCACACAAAGAATACTTGATCCTTATAGCCCCACCGATATATTAGATGTCAAACCCAACCTTCATTAAATTAGCAGTATGAGTCATTCAAGTTCATCCTATAATACAACATAGAGTGGGGTGAGCTCAACATCTTTAGCGAGGCTGGCCACTGTCATCCCATAACTCACATAAAGAAAACTTAGTCATCATAGCCCCACCAGCATGCTAATACATCAAACCCAATACTCACTTAATCAAGCAATGCTCTTAATGATATTTGAAATGGTGACATTCAAGTAAAATTTGAACACGTATCAGTCCCAGCCAAAATCCAAGCAACTTCAATACCTTATCAACACAAGTGAAGTACCCTCAACAGACGGTTGCAATGGAAAGTTAATATCCCCAAGGATCGATCCACTAGGTGCAGATAAACCTTAATCCCTCTTCAACATATTTATCACCCTTGCACAACAACCCTAATCTCCACAACTAACTTGAGCTAAACAACCAACCACATCATTCCCCAATGGAACCTCCTATCTCTAGAACCAAACCCAAAGGAACATCACCCAACACCCAACACGATCACGCAAAGGGACATGCCTACGCTACATGCTGCTCATCCTCATCATCTACATCACATAAGGGACACGTTGTGTCAACCTCCACTTCTATGGGAATAATAGGGGTTGCACCATGGCTAAGCCTCCAAAAAAATGCTTAACCTTATTTGAAACTTGGTGTTGCCCACAAGAAAGACGCCTATCTCCCATTTGGAGTCCAAGGATTCCACACTTGTATTATTACCATTCTCCAAGTCCCTACATACCAAGTAATATGCACTTCAAATGGTAAAGAACTCTTGTTCCGAATAATGCCAGATAACCCGAACACGACCATAATACTTGGCCACCATGATAAGTTTATAATTTGTCATATTTTGATGATTATAATGTCTTATCTTAAGAGCTAAATACTCCTGATTATATGATTTGATTGCATTTTCAGCATAAAAGATATGATTAGGAGTAAATATGGTAAATTGGAGGGAAACTTGCTTTTCTGTGGCATATAATAGGTTCATTTTCAATTTAATCCCATTTTTTAGACTTTTCTCACATTTAGTCCCATATGTTTCACAAAATTCTCAATATTAGTCCCAAATAACTTTTTCATTCAATTTTTAATGAAAATTTTATTTTTTCATCCAATTCACATCACTTTTCTATTAAAAGGATAAATTGCATAAAAACCCATGTATTTTTAAAATAGGCAAAAAAAATCCTATGTTTTTCAAATTATTGCATATCTCCCTTTCATTAAGTCAGCCCTAACAGCGTTAATTCTTTTTTGAATTGACCGTTATACCCTTTTTAAAACAACCATTGATCTTCAATTGAAAAAATGAACGATCCAGATCATAAATAATTTAAAATTTATATTTTGATTACATATATATATATATATATATTTATATATGTATTATACATACACTATATATTTATAAAATATAATATATATATATATATATATATATATATATATATATATATATATATATAAATCTGGTGACAGTCTAGGTGGGCGGAGAAGCCGTCGCCACCCACCGTCGCCCGCTCACAAAGGGGGCGACTTTGGAGGGCGACCTCGCGTCGCACCTTTGCCCTCGTCATCGCCGCCCCCCTTCTGCAAGGGGACAACGGCTAGATTTGGGGCATCGTCATCCAGCTCTAGGGCGGACGACGTCGCCCCGAAGCTTTGGCTCCGGCCCGCCACTACATGTTAGCGAAGGAGAAGAAAGTTAACAAAAAAATCTTTTTTTTGAAGTAAAGTAAAAATAATTCAAAATTTTCAAATTTTAAATAGTAAATAATTTTAATATTTTATTTTAATATTATTTATAATAAATTAAATTTACTAATAATACTTTAGAAGTAAAATTGTGTATTTTAAATTTAAAAACTTATAAATAGTATTAAATAATATTAAAAATTTGATGTTTTCATATGTTAAATATGTATAATAATTTAATTTCATGTAACAATAATTTTTACATGTAAATATTTCATGAATACTAATTATATAGTATTTATAATAATTTTCTAGTAGATACGAAAAAGATAAAAAAAATTAATCAAAAAATAAAGAAAGAGAATAATTGCACAAGACAAGGGTAGTTTTGTCCATTCAAAGAAGTCAAAGACTGAAAGTCGTCAAAATATTATCTCACTCTCATTTCTAGCATGTGTAAGCCACTCTCCAATTTTTTTTAGTGGATATGGTTTTTTTTTTTTTTTTTTTTGCAGGGTTTATAATTATAGAGGGTCTTTTCTGACTATTTAGTTAACACATATCAGTTTTTTGCAAATTTCGAATAACACAGGGGGGTATTATGCAATTTTTCCCTGTTAAAAATTGAACAGAAAAAGTGACTTGGAACTAACATTGAGAATTTTTTAAATAAATAGGACTAAATGTGAGAAAAGTCTAACAAATAAGACTAAATTAAAAATGGGCTTAATATGTGGGACGAAAAATGGTGGTTTTCCTAAATTGAAACTAAAAATGACATTTAAAAACATTTAAGAGAAGAAAGCGAAAATATGGCAGATTTGAAGGTTCAACTAGACGTGCCCACCCTTAATGCCACAGTCAACTCTAGAGAAAAAGGAAAGCTGCGGATTTTGTTAGAAGAAAGGAATGATTGCTGATTGATTATGATAGAATGTTTGATTGAAAGACTTGCCTAATGCAAGGGATTAATTGATATATTAACTTTTTAGGAACAATATTGAAACTATCATCTTTTATGTCTAGATGCGTGAGGTGCTAATAGTATAAATAGGAAGCACATCACACCTTTTCAACTATCCATTATTTTATCCATTGTTTTGTCTTTTGTTCTATCTATTATTCTATCTCCAGACTTCTTGTTTAGTTTTAATACATTGTCGAATTGCCAATGAAATAGTGTGTTGTTCTATTAGCATGTTAGGCTAATTTTTTTTTATTTTTCGATTAGTCCGATTTAGATTTTTGTAGGGAATATTCCGGTGAGATTTTGAAAACTAGCCGAAAATTGCCTACATGGCACGTGAGTTGTTGAACTTCCAGCCACTTAAACACGTGTACAGCCTTGTATGACGACATGTGGCCACTACTGCTGACTATATATTATTTTAATATAAAATTCTACAAAAACATATAAAATTTTAAATTTTGTAATTTTAAATTGAAAAATTAAAAATATAATTCAATATTAATATATTTAATTAATTTTTCAAATTAAATATTCATATGAATAACTATTAATTAATTATAAAATTACATTTTATTAATTAATTTGAATAATTATTTAATTTAATATATTTTAATAAATTTATTATTTAATTTAAAATTTTCTAATTACTTTCAATCAAATTAAGATAAATTTATTACTTTAATTACTTTTAATCAAATCAAATAAAAATAATTAATTAAAATTAAATTTAATTGGATGTCGAGCTGTTGTGGCAGAGGAGGAAAAAGGCGGTGTCTCACCCTCTCACTTTTGGGCGACGACATTGCCCCGCTCACCCAGTGGAGGGCAATGTCGTCGCCCTCCGAGTCTAGGCGAAGCCGTCGCCCAGATCTATTTCTAATCTGGGTGATGGCGTCACTTAGATTGGGATCGCCTTGACCAAAAATTGGTCGGGCGATTGGCGTTGCCCCTTGTTGTGGGGCTCGCTGGGGGTGGGGAGAAGGGTAGGGATAATAGTTTTAATTTTATAATTATAATTTAATTCAAAATGTATCCAACATATTTTTCACCTAATCTCAGTTGCCACATAAGTTTAAAAAATATCAAAATATGTCCAATTTGCATGTCACGTAATATTTTCGATCATAAAAAGAAAAATCATCCATCGAATGACTTTTTTAATCAAAATTTCAAGTTATTTTTGAGTTTTAAAGGCTGTTAAAGGTGATTTTTGTAATTTAAAAAAAAAAAATATTTATGCAAAAAATAATAGATGAGGAAGTGTAAATATAATTATCCATTTTATTTATAATCTTCGTGTAATTGATAAAATAAAGAAAAACCCAAAAATATAGAGCAAAAGAAATCCCGAGGCAGCCCCCGTTAACGTACGTAGGTGTGTTCCTAATTAGCTTGACCACCACCATCACCTCTCAGTCCCCATCCCATCCATCACCCTAACGTGCGCGCCCACCCTTCCCCTCTTCCCACTCCCTCTTTCACCTTTTTCACAACTCTCAATCAAATATAAACCATAACCTACCTACTCTACACTACACTACACTACTCACCTCATCTACTGTTCACCCAAACACTCTCAATTTTATCTCTACTTTAATTTTTTTTTAAGGGTTAATTGGATTTACCTCCTCTGTTTTACGAATTTATTCATATTTTATTGAATAATTATAGATTTACTCTGTATAATTAAAAAATACAGATAATTTGCGTAACGATGCTGATTTTTGGAGTGTGTATGCATGATTTTTCGAAAAGCAATGGTGATTTGCGTATGTGATAATGATGTTTCAAACGGGTGTGTGTAATTATTTAAAAGTCAGGGATGGTTTGTGTAGATAGAACGTAGGTGTCAAAATAAATGTAATTATTCTTGTTTTAATTATATTAATTTAATTAAATAAATAGAAGAAAAACAAAATGATAACAGATCGAGTTGATAAAAAAGAGCAAATTTGGAATTACACTCATAAAAATAAAACTATAAACTATATATTAATATAATTTGTGAGTTGATTGATACCCCATTACAAGAGGTATTATTCACTTTGACTTTGTATGAATTTTACGATTTTATCCTGAAAATACATCTCACCATGGGAGAAGCCCTTGGGACTTATAAGGCGTTCAAACTCATCTTTTGCAACCAACACAGAACGCTAACCTATATATATATATATAAGCTATATAGTTAATCTCCTATGAATTTTAAATTATAAATATAATACAAACATCTTATCCCTTCAACTGAAATCCAACATTTCATTAGTATTTTTATTAAAAAAAAATTATAAATAACTTAATCGAAAATCATAAAAAAAAATTCAGAATTCTTTTATCTAAATAATTTACAATTTCAAGAATAACTACACCATTCAAACAATAGCTTTTCAAATCGAAATTTTACAAGCTATAATAAGTATAATTATATATTTGGAAATCATAAAAAATCAAATATTTTTTTAGAGTGAAATATAAGAAAAAATAAAATCATGAATGACATATTATAAAGTAATTAATTAAAAATAATAAATGAAACATAAATTGTAATGTGCAACAAGTCAACAACAACAACATTAATCCAAAAAAATTGCAAGTGCGCAAAAGAAAAGGTAGACAAGTTATCCTATTATGGGCGGAGGGGTCTGAATCCACTGCGGCCAATACCTTAGTTCGCCATTTATATGAGATGGGACCTAATCCCAACCAAATCACTTATACCTAACCATAACATCACTTACACACCCGTCCCATTTCGAGTATAATACACTTGTTGTGTAATTAATTAATGTATAATAATTTATCAGATCTAATTCGGGCTAAAAATTACCAACCAATAACCCTCCGATATTTTACACTGCCATGTAATTGTTTTTTTTTTTTTTTTCTTTTAGAACAATTCTACATCAATCGCATAATTAATTATTAGGCCTGATCTGAACTAAAAATACACATATTATGTAAATGGGTATTTTTTGTTTTTGTGAAAAATTGTAGTTTTAATCCTGTAAGTATGGATGGTGGCGATTTTAGTTCTGTATGTTTTTTTATCTTGTAATTTAAAGAAGAAATTGTACGTTGAAGAATATGGTCGGAATTTATAAAAATAGCCAAAAAAGTACATGTTAATTAGATGCACTTTTCCCAATAATTTAGCAAATAAATTACATGACATAATTAATACACAATTATTTTAAAACATACAGGACTAAAATTATCAATCTCGTACTTATAAAAATTAAAATTTTAACTTTTTAATCGTAAAATGAATTACATAGCAATTGATGAGACATGAACTGAGCTAAACTTTCCCACCCACCCACCCCCACTCCCTAATTCCCTTTTTTTCCTCTCTAGTCTTTCAATCTTTTTCTTCCTCACCTTTCCTATCTTGGACCTTCAGAATTTGACAAAAGAAAATTCAAAAACCCTTTTCTTTTCTTCTTTTTTTTTTATAACCAAAATAAAAAAATAAAATGTCATCTTTTTAATATCATAATAATCATTCCATTGATGCTGCCCTGCCATTGCCTATTGCTATAGACCTCTCTATCTACTCTCTACCAATTGGACTCGTTCAAAAACCTTTTTCCACCTTTTCTCCAACTCTCTGTTCCCCCTATCTTACCAGAAATCTCTCTCTCCCTCTCTCTCTCCCTCTCTCTCTCTCTCTCTGTCTCACACACATACACACACACACCAGACCAGCTCAAAATCCAAAAACACACCATACCGCATTCAATCATCTACGTTTTCACCTCGAAATCACACACACTCCCAGTTCAATTAAAACTCGCCACTGTGTGTTGTGCGCTTTCTCTGACCTCGCTGATCCGCAACATGAACGGCAGGAGCAGGCTAGCAGTAGTGTTGAGTGCAGCCCTGGTGTTCCTTCTGGTTCTCGGCCATTGCCATGCCTCCAGACAGCCCATAAACGCATTCAAAATCAGACCTAAACCCCAGCAGAGCCGCGGCCATTTCCTCAACTTCCTGCCCAAGAGATGGGTGCCCGCCTCCGGCCCCTCCCGGAAACACAACGATCTCGGCCTCCAGAGCTGGAGATTCCCTTGACCATCAACTGGCCTCTCTCTGTTTTTGCGAATTTGGAGCCATCAACGAAGACCAAATGCTTCATCTTCATCTTCATCCATCCCTTTAATCCTCCTTTTTTGAGGTTTGAATATTAGGGTTTATCTCTCACCATCACCATTGAAATACTTGTTTTGTTCTTGTACTAGCGTAGAACGCACGTACTCCGTGTATACGTATACGTACATACGGAGTTGATGAAGAGGCTTCATCTCAACTACTTCTGCGTCGATCAGAACCCAGACCTAGCTAGTACCAGGTTATTAATTAGTAATTAGTTGAGTAGGTTTGGTTTTTGGAGTTATAACCTGCAGTTTGATTTTGGTTGAATTTTTCAGAGTGATCGTGGAGGACAAAAAAATACTTCTTGCAGTATGTACATATACATATATATACGGTGTATTTTGTATGTAAACAGGGATTATACATGCATAAATTTAATATAATTATTAATTCTTGAATCTCTTGAATTTTTTATTTATTTTTTTATGAGAGGAAAGTGATGAAAATTGACTTTACGTATATGGCATGATCAATCATAGTTTTTTCTTTTCTTTTTTTTTTTTTTGTTCTGGTTTTAGGTGTACTATGTTGATGTCCATCATGTGACAACATCAATCAATTTTCTGTTTTTGAATATTTGTGATGAGAATGATGATCAAATTTTACTTTACGTATGTGGCATGATCAACCATATGTTTTCTTTCCTTTTTTTTATTTTTTTGTGTTGCTATCAATAACAGAAATATAATTTGTTATTATGCTAATTAATAATTAGGGATAATTACTTTTACAATATGACATGATATGTTTACACAAATCACATTTACTTTTTTGATAATTACACTCATATCAAAAACATCAATACTGTTTACAAACTATTTCTAATTATTATTATTATAAAATATAGCATAATCAACTAAAATCAAGACATTAATCATATTTAAAAACTATAATAAATATTTATTAATTATGATCAATCGTTGAGTATTGTTTTTATTTTATAAGATGGTAATATAGTATTCATGATTAATTTATAATAATTTTTAAATTAATTATAGTTGTTTATGAATTAGGGAATAATTTAAATTTTTATTTTTAGTGTATCCATGATGCGACAACAGCAATCAATTATTGCAGTTTGTGCACGTATTGCCTTTTCTTTATTTTTCTCCCCCAAATTTTGGATGTTTTGGGGTGCATGTAATCTTCTGAATTATATTTCTACAATAATGAATCTTAATTCAGAAGGAATTAATACCATTTTTATTTACACCATTCTATTTTTTTTTAGGGGGTTTCGTTTCTTCGTAGGATTTTCATCTTTAAGTATACATGTTCGTATTTTTAATCCACTACAAATTATTATGGTGACGATGGATTATAATTTATTAAAAAAAAAATAGCACATTAAGGACATTTCTTACGATAAATTGCTATTTCGCCAGAAAATTTTCTCTAATTTACAGCCGTCGTGTGAATGTGACATTTTTTTGGCAAAATTTATATTTTTTTTGGACAAAAATTCTCAATGTATTTTTATTTCTTATTACAAATTATGGTCCTTCAGTACTAAAATGATTTTATAGTGGATAAAAAATGTGACCCCTCCGTATCTATAAGATGAAAATCATAATATATATATATATATATATATATATATATATCATTTTTTTTCAATTTATTAATTCTTTTAATTTCAAAATTAGATTATAGAGTTGTAAGTTTATAGTTTTCCTTTTTCTTCTTTATACGAGAATACTCAACTTGAGTCCAATTAAAATTACTGCTTAGAAGATAGAAAAAATATGACTTTATATTATAATTAATTATAATGTTCAAAAAATTACAAAAAAAGTTATGATCAAGATTAATTAGCTGCAATTTATCATAATTAATTCGCAGCGATTTATCATAATTATAATGTTAAAAAATTTTAAAAAATTATAAGGTCCCGCAATAGTTAAAATTATGATAAGTTATTATCGTGGTAGATAGTATTGATTTATCATAATTTTAAAATTAAAATTATTTATAATGTAAGATGATTTTTTTTTTTTTTTTTTTTTTTTTTTTTGTGATTGTAGCGAACAAAATCTGGATTACTATTGAAAAAATAATGATTTCTATTTTATTCCCATAGATATCAACAAATCATTAATTAATGCTTAAATTGGTGCTAATTATCTCAAAATTTTATCTATTTCAAATACATTAATAATGATTAATTTTAAATAATTACAAAATTATATAAACTATATATTGCATACAAAGTGTCTATTATTATTGTGGAGTAATACCGCATTATTCAGACTTAATCTCTACGTACGTACATTAGATATATTCGTGTTTAATTATTAATAATCATCCACTCAAATCACAATTATTTATCAATATCTTATGATATTTATTGGTTGATCACAACCCTTCACGTGCCACTAAAATTAAAATTAATATATATATAGCAAAAAAAAAAAAGCCTTAATAATTATAATAATTTTCACCTATATATATATATATATATATAATGATTTCAGAGAAAATGGGAATCTTATTTACGGTTCAATATTTATCCTACATAATCATATTTTAAATAGGAAAAAGCAAAGAGGGGTAGTGATTGTGAATGGGCTCCCACTTATTACCAAATATTGCACTCTCAATAACTTTTCCAGATTTGATATAATTAATCTCTCATCAATTTTAATCTTTTTTTTAAACATAAGATGGTTAATATTAATTCATATGCCTCAATAATGCTTATATAATTACACCACAAAAAATGAATATTCCCTACTATATAAATAACTACATAGGGATTAAAAAAAAAAAAAAAGTTATGGGCAATTAATATTTTCTTTTATGACCAGATAAAATCAGTACAAAAACTTAAGTATTGATCATAATTAATTAATAAATATGTTTTGGCCTCGTGTGTCTGCGCTGGTTAATTAGCATTCCATGTGATTTTTTACTTCTTATAACCATGCATAATAATTAATCACAACAAAATAATATTATTTTATCCTCTTTTTATTTACACAAATAAGTTGAATTACAACTCTCTCTTATATATTTTTTCAAACAAAAATTAGCAATATGTTTATTTGGACAAATAATTTTTCAGGATAACCTAAAAAAGTTTTGGTATGCAAGCAAAATTGCTCAAAATGCCAAAATTTTTAGGTTTAAATTCTATGCAATATATAGGAAAATTGTAATTTAGCACGTAAGTATAAGGAGTGTCAATTTTAATCATGTTGGAATTCAATTTGATAATTAAGCTTCATATCAAAACAATTAGCGCATTAATGACAAAATTGTCCGAAAATTGTAAATCTGGCCGAATTTGGCATGTTCGCTTTCTTGAGGCACCACAAATCCGGCCACATTACAATTTTCTGGAATTATGTCTTTAATGTACTGCAGGGCTGAATTGCTGAATTGAATTCCAACAGATCTAAAATTAAACCTCCTATATATAATACGTGATAGATCAAAATTGAATTTTTTGTAAAAAAAATATAAATATATCTTTTTATCATACATTGTTGATTATTGAAATTTTATTATATTATAAATATAGCAATTCATTCATTTTTATAATCTGAAATTGAAATGCAACAATATATATTATCACTTTATTTTAAAAAAGATATATATAATGAGGTGGTTCAAATAAGATATGAAGGAAGTAATTAAGAAGGAAGGGATCCCAGAAATGAAGGAAAAAGGAAGTACTGTTGTTGAAGTTTGTCTTGGTGATGCCCCCCCTCCCCCCCCCCCTCCAGATACTGTTGGGAAAATGAAATTTCAGAGGGAAAAAGAAGGGAATTCAATATGCCTTTGTGGCTGTAACTCTATTTAGAAAAAGATCAACCTGTCCCACATGTACCCCTATTCAACTCATGCATTATATTCTTAATTCATAATTTTAATGGATTTTTTTTTTTATTCATAATCCGTTCGTACATTTAAGCTCAATCGACCCAGATTCGAGAAATTTTAAATTCAAGAGGGTCTCATAGGTCTACAAGAAAGTTTAGGAACTTGGAATCACCCGACCAAAGTCAAAACTCATATCAAATGGCGTTCACGGGTGGCCTAAGTGACATCCTTGTAGGATTTTTGAGGACACATCTTACACAACCAAATAAGGACCAACTGCCTTCGCAGGGAACACATGGCGTTCCCAGACTGAAGTAACCTTTAAATCCTAATAGTTTGGACTCCAGCTACGGAAAGGCGTCTCCAAGACCAATTCGTTGAAAAATCGAGAAGGCATCCTTATACTCGAAAGATACCTTCATTCGCAACAAACTCCAATTATCCCAAAAAAAGCGGGTCGCAACCGTCGGGAGATAACCTTTCACTAAATCCAGGGATCTTCCACCTACTGAGAGATGACTCTCCACTGAATCTGTAGGGAATTCAGTCTCATCTAACAACTTTTAGATAATGATACACAAAGTCCGCGGAAGTTCTCCACCAAATTTGTGGTTGCCTATGAATCGGAGCTCCCCCACCGAGAGAAAACATGCATTTCCTTGATGCTACAATTTATTTCATGTTACAAAGGAACACTTCAATCTCATAATCAAAATTTTACACGTTGAACTTCAACGTTAATCTCTCCCTACACACAAAAAATGAGGAATAACAAAATTCCAATGTTAATTATTTATACACTTTTATTTTTCAACACTTTATTTCATTACTTTCTATACAGCTAATTTCGAATATTATTTTTTTGCTCGTGTCAATTATTATTATAATGATAAAGTTTGTAGTAACTATTAAAGAGATAATACAAGTAACTGTAGACACGACAAACCAATACATCCAAATCACAACCTCCAAAATACATCCACTTAGCCATCTTTGGCTTTCTTGGAAATGTGTGTGTGAGAGTGAGTATGGAAATTTGTGGCGAATAAGGTGGAGGTGATTTGTATTGGTTTTGAGTATTTGAGAAAGCCATTTTGAAAATGGACTCTCCCTTCACACTAAAAATTATGCTTTACATTGTAGATTTAGACAGTTAAAAAAGTATATTGAAGTGATCAACATCATGCAAAATCCAATGTATTCACTCAAATTACAATAATTGCTTTGAATTTGGACATTTGAGCCTCTCCAATTTGTTTAAATTTCTTCTTTATGTAAATCCCAAACTATCAATAAACATATATTGTACCACTCGCGTTTTAATTTAGTTATTAAGGTTGAAATCCCACGAATAAGTTCGAGCTTTGTGTACGTAATCTCACTTTACGTGAATTTATTGTAATTTATTCCATTGTTTTTAGTCATAGTGAGAGGCTGGTTGAATATTGACATATGACTCTATTTATTAAAATAATAATATACTTATTATTTAATTGAAAAAAAAAGAGTAGTGGGGGATTGTTGTTTGGTGGGTAGACGCAGAAACAATAAATGCTTGTAATAAATAAAAAAAAAAATATATTACATGCTTTTGGCTTATTGTTGCAGTCCAAAATATGGAAATGTATGGGAGAGGGAGAGGGACCCTCACCTTTGACTATCATTTCACTCTCATTTTTTAAATAAATACATATATATATATATATATATATATATATGTGTGTGTGTGTTGTGATGATCATGTTCCTCAATCTATTCCCTGTTTCATGGCCTAAAGTTCTTAATCATGTTATTATATATATATATATATATATATATATATATATACAGCACGAACACCAATCATCTCTCTCTCTCTTTGGGAAGAAAATTAAACCTGCAGAATATATATATATATATATTATATATTATATATATGAACCAAACGAGTCACAAATCAATGTTTTTGAAAACCTAATTGGTAGATGAATTAGGTATAATTCATATAAAATACTCTATTGTTTTTAATCAATGATGATAGGATGAAAGGAGAGTGGGAGTGATGAGAATTGCCCACCCATATGATTTAAGTCTTTGTTATTGGACTAAAGGGTTGATGCAGTAGTCTTGTTCGAGTGGTAAGATTGAAGTTTTAATTAAAAAATTATCGTTTTAAAGTTCATGTATATATAAGTATTTATTTACTTTTACAGAAATTTATTGTTCTTTTATTCGTGTTGATTTTGCATTGTTAGAGTATTTAATTTGTTTTTTATATTTGAATATAACAAGAAGGTGTAATGAAAATTGTATTTCATAATAAATAAATTATTGAACTATTATGTGATTTTTATTTGTAATGTTGTGAACATAAAACTCTATAAATTGGTACGAGGTTGATTGGATTTGATGCGGAATAAAAATTCTCACTTTACGTAAAATCTTAAGTTATATTATATAGAAAAATTATTTAATATTTCAGTTCAGGTAGTTCGGGTCCCAACTCAATTCAATCAAATTTGATTTTTTTTTCAAATTTTTTATATAAAAAAAATTGGATCGGTGTCCAGGTAGGATTTTCCTACCCGAACTATCCGATCGGGTACCAGAACTTTTGTTTAAAAAAAACAAAAATTATGTATTTTTGTATTTTTTAGTCAAGGGTTATATTGCTTTTTTTTTTAAAATTTTCTATTCTTCTTCTTTCATCCGCACCTCAACAATTTCTCATTTCTCTCAAACCCTAAATTTATAAAATGTCATAAGAAGATGATGGAATTAGAATACCAAATTCAAAGGATAGTATTATTTTTTTTTCTTTTGTTGTTTAGTTAATTATATATTCAAATTTTTTATTACTTATTGTAAACTCAAACACTTAAATTTTAATGAAAATCGTAAAAAAAATAAGTGAAAAACTTTTATTAATATTTTTAGCAATTTTTTATTTTAATTATTTTTAAAAAAAGATAAAAAAATTCGGATACACAACAAAAAATTGGACGGGATCGGATAGCTATTTTAGTTATCCGAAAGTTCGGGCACCCGACCCAAATTATCGGAACTTTCATTACCCGACCCAACGACCGCCCCTACTCATTACAAAACCCGACCCGACGAGACACCGATTCAGTCGCAAGCCACATCATTTGACACCATCTGTTGAAACGAGTCAATGTGTTTGTCCAAGACCCACGTTTAAGGGGTTGATGTCGTAGACCAGAACAAAAGAGGAGTTTGAAAAGTTTATAAACCCCAATACCTCTTTTCTATAGCAAAACACTTATTTAAGGACAAAATTATGAACGCAACGCGACACTAATTTAGTTTATAAGATATTTTAAAAAAATAAAATACTGTATGAACTAAGGAAATTAAAATACATTGAAATTCGAATAAAGGGTATGTTTGGAGTTGTAATTATAGACTTGAACCATCTCATTTTGTTGTATTCTTGACTTCGACCTACAAATAATATATACTCTGCTTATACTTTTATATATATAGTAAGGGTATTTATTTTGGGGGAAAATTGCACTTTTGGTCCCACAGGATAGCTACTGTTGCAATTTTGGTCCCATAGAAAGAAAAAGTGTTGCACTTTTTGGTCCCAACTCCGTTTAAACCGTTAAGTGAGGATGGAAAACCACTTTTAGAAGGTCCAATGTGGTTTTTTATGGTTTGAAAACCACTAGGCTTTTTGGAGGGAATTATATTGATTTTGTTGCATTTTTCATGCATTTCACTATAAAATTACAAAATTTTCCCACTAAAATTTGCAAAAAATTAAGCTGCACAGTTATAATAGATAAAAAAAATATCTTTGCAAAAAAATAAGTTGCACACTTATGATAGATAAAAAAAATATTATTATGAATGAAATATTAAATTATGTGATTGCAAAATTAAAAAGGGCAAAAAATAGGTCATTTTAATTTTGCAATCACATAATTTAATATTTCATTGATAATAATATTTTTTTTATCTATCATAAGTGTGCAATTTATTTTTTTGCAAAGATATTCTTTTAATCTACTGTAACTGTGCAACTTAATTTTTTGCAAATTTTAGTGGGAAAATTTTGTCATTTTATAGTGAAATGCATGAAAAATGCAAAAAAATCAATATAATTCCCTCCAAAAAGCTGGTGGTTTTTCAAACCATAAAAAAACCACCTTGGACCTTCTAAAAGTGGTTTTTTCATCCTCACTTAACGGTTTAAACGGAGTTGGGACCAAAAGTGCAACACTTTTTCTTTCTGTGGGACCAAAAGTGCTGAGCTCATAACGTATGGGACTAAAATTGCAACAGTACCTATCCTGTGGGACCAAAATGTGCAATTTTCCCTTATTTTGGTATACTTTAAATTATTTATTTCAAAAAAAAAAAAAGAAGAAAAATAACAGAAAAAAGGAAATCATTATGATGATAGATGGAGCCCGTAGAGCTTCTATGCGCCAATTTGTGAGTTCTTTGAGCCCAAACTGCAGCCTAAAACATGCGTGATGATGATGATGATGTCCTTCTTCTGCTTTTCTTGCTTAATTATTGTGGACCAAAAGCAGACCAGACTACTCTCATCATTTTTTAAGGTATATACAGTTTTTTCCGGTGTCAATCCTCGTTGTCTAATAGTTAAAATCGAATATTGTCACAATCGAAACATAAATCTGAATAGTTATTAAGACGTGGTACTAAATATATGTAAACTACACGGCATGTGCATCGAAGCCCGTGTAGTTATACTAATAAAACAATTAATATTTAACAATAATAATAAATAGTCGTAGTAAATCGTTGTTGATCACAATTATGCAATTATTGTTGGTCATGACTTTTGCGAGTGTGGCTAAAATATTTATCATGACTAAGAGACGTGACAAAAATATTTGTTATGCCTCACAGTCCTAGCAAAAATAGTTTTGATGATTCATAAACGAAGTTTTTGCATCGATTTTTTATTTAATTATAGTTAATAATAATTTTAACCACGATTGTAATTCATAACCAATAAAATTATAACTAATAGTAAAAAAATTCTAGTGGTAAGTTTTGGTTCTTGATGATAACAGTTCAACTATCAGTACCTTGACTGATATGAAATAGATGCAGCAGGTTCATGCATGTTACCCTTATTTTTTCAATTTTGTAACCAATATATATATTATGAAAATGAAAATATATATATAATCAATTTACCTCCAAGTGATATTGAAAATGGACAAATTACCATCTATGAAAAAATATAGTAATTTATCTCCCTGTGTTTTAAAAAATGAAGCAATTTACCTCTACGCCTAAGGAGGTAAATTACTTCAATCTTACAAATATAAGGAGATAAACTGCTATATTTTGAAAAATACCGAGGATGAATTGCTATTTTATTTTTCACAAGATAGTTTTTTTATCTATTTTCATAACACAGTAGGTAGATTGTAATTTACCTTATATATATAATTTTTATTTATATTTGTTTTTTATTTATTTTACTAACTATTTGTAATTATTATAAAGGGCTATTGATTTAACCATTACCTCCACCGATTCTTTGGCTTTCTCTGATGTGCAGCAATTATCTTATTTGCAGTGACAACTGGCAATCATGGTACTGATTGGACGGTGATATTCAAAGTTTTGTGTTATATTCATAGTTTATTTGAAGTATTAATTAGCAAATTTACTGAAATTTAAATATTTACATTTTTTTTAATAGAGGTGATATTATGTTATTACGTGGAATTTAATATTAAGGACAATTATATTAACAGCATGACTTATGGTCTATTTATACGAAATATTTTTGTTGTTTGAAAAAATAACACATACGCCCATCAAAAACACCAATATCGTAACTACTGCTGCTTTTTAAATATCAAGAATGATTTCTGTAATTATTCAAAAAAACATCGACAATGTGTGTAAATAAACATAAATCAAAAAGTGTAAATGAAATTATTATCACTTAATACTAATGCAAGCATATGAATTCATTGTTTCATAACCTTAATTTATGCTATGATGTTCCTAAATCTAATAAGCAGAATATTACAAGGATAAATTACATCGACATCCTCTGAAATTAAGTTTAATTACATAAACACGTATGCCATGCCCCTTATAAATTACAAATACACCCTTTGAGAAGTCGATGTCAGTGAAATGTGTCCAAGGGTTGTTTGTGTAAATTTTTGCTACTAGGGTGTATTTATAATAATTACGACTACAGCCTCAAGAAATATACTTATAATTTGTGAAAAACACGGAGTGTTTATGTAATTAATTAGAAGTACGTAGTATGGGTGGGGGGTTGAGTGATTGGTATGAGAAATTTACTGTGAATCAATTAATTAATTAATTACGTACTGTTATGATGATTCTATTTGATTGTAGGTAGGGTTGGCGTGCATTAAGTAAATTATTAAACACGTCCAAAAATACTACTGAAAGTAATAATATAATTAAGGTTTGTGCATTTTATGCCTAATTATCCGCTAATCACAAGTTTAGAGGCAACACTGCAGTGCTACTTCTTAAATTTATAAATAATTAAACTTTATAATATATTAGTACTTTTTATGCACATTCAACTCTATATGTCATATCATATTTTTGCTAAACATATATTCTTTTTCCTAATAAAATCGATGCAATATCATATTATATAATTATAGGATGAATCAAATCTATAAAATAATGTAAATTAGTTAATTAGATATCTAAAGAAAAAACTTATTGATTGACAAATAAGAATATGGGATCAGATGTAGTACCTATGAACATGAACAAAAGGTTAGATAAACACTATGAACAGCGATTGAAAATAGTATTATAATAAGCCTCAACTGAAATCCTGTAGTGAACTGGGAGTGAGCAATAAGATCACAAGGAAGAAACTCTGGGATTAGTGTTAAATCAAAGAGGCAGTAAGCTTAGTATAAGTATATACTTCTAAATGGAGAAAATGTTATATGGACAGTAAAATATACAGAAGGTGTTGGGCGCAATAATGGATTAATTACAACCCAGCAAAATACAAAATTATTGTAGAGGAACTCTTAAACTCTCATCTGCACTCGCATACTTACGAAGATCGTCATCTTGAAATTCAATTTGCTGCCTCATGTATCAAACGCTAGAAGTGGTGGCATTCTAGTTTGTTTTCTGTACATTGTTGTAAAGATCCTGTCATTCTTAGAGAGAAGCAGAAGTGGGGGACTCAAATCTTTCTGCAGCAGGACTTTACGCTACAGCACTTGTTTCCCTGCACAGAGAAATGGACAATGTTTCCATCAACATGACTGTCAGCTACACTAGCTCGAGGACCTGAGGACCATGCTGAAAACAGCAATTCTGTGACTTCACGAGGGAACCCATTTTGACTAAGATCCAACATTTTTAAGTTCCCTGCCATCTTAATGGAAGCAATAAGTTCCTGCATGGACTGGCATTCTGAAAGACAAATTCTGCTCGGGGGTGTGCGTATCTGACTACCTACAGTAGCGGATAATGTGACTTCTACTCCTACTTGATCATCATCTTCGCTGTCAGCAACTTCAAGCTGGTTTTCGTTTGTGTTTAGGCCACACATCTCTTGTGGTAAGGTCTCAACTCCGTCAGGCGCAAGCGCATGTAACGAAGACTTGGGCTGGTTAAACTCACCCTGCAAGGAGTTTGAGTTTTGTTCCACCAATCCAGAGTTGTCAGTCAGAGCTTGAATTTCATTTGGACTAATATTGTCTGCCAAGATGAGTTCTTCAAGAGAGCAATTCTGTGATAGTGCTTGAAGCATGCAAATGAGACCAACTAGACCGAGTTCACATTTGCTAACTACCAGAACTCTCAAACAACATTGAGGATTGCGGAGTAAAGATGCCAATTCACTGCAACCCTGTATGTTGACTTCAGTTAGGTTATAAACAACCATAGATCACAATGCAACTCATCCGATATCCTAATTGTAACACTTCACATTTCATCAGTATACTTGCATGCTAATCCAAGAATAGTTCAAACCTAATCTGCAGGATCCTCTTAGATGTGCACAAGTGAATACAAAAACTGATAGCTTCAAAAACAACTCATCGGAAAACATCTCAGGAGATTTGACTTAATGTTTTATTTCCTTGTAAATATTTAGCAATGATAAATGACTTAAGATCAGAGATGTACAAAAGCAACCTTCAAAAACTTGAAACCGAAAGAAGAAGAGGAAAGAACTTTTATTCTATTCTGTTCGTAGGAACAAAGAGAAGCAGATTTATTCTATACTCGATAAGTACCAATACGCAATGGGGGATTGATACCATTTTCTATGAGTAAATGTGTCCATCCTTATTTATCATTAGAAGGGCCTATTCGTAAAAATTTTCCTTTATTATTTTGTCTTTCTTTTTGAATTTTTCTAATCTGTGGATAAAATAAATATGATAAAGCCAATATTATAAAGACAATAAAATCCTATTGTTACGTTTCCACATCAAAGTGAAATATAGTATTTAGTTCTTATCTGGCGCAATGAGAGAACTTTTCTTTCATATTGTGTAATTAGAATGATGCTAGTATATCACGTATGAGTTTGCTAGTACTTCAACATAGGGTAAGGTCTTGGTAGATAAACTGTGAACATGAAGGTCCTTAAGGCACGCAGAGGACTAAGATCAGAAAGCAACCAAATAACACCAAAAGTTAATACCAGAATGCTAGTTGCCATTTATTATGAAATTTGCTGAAATCTCAGCAAAATTCAAAAGGCAATTTGAATTGTGATATATACCGCAATTGAAGGAAATGCATCATACCAGATCTCTTTTTATACTTATTATTTGAAAGTGGCCAAATCAGCAATGAATAATTTCAGGCTTAATAAAGTTTGAAGTCCAGTTCATGTAAAAGGAACAAACCTCTTTCATGATTGGATTTCCACCAAGATTCAACTCAAGAATGCCACTAATCAAAGATGCTTCATCTCTGAGCCCAACAATGTAATCAGAAGTAAGTCCACAGAATGATAGATCAAGCCTGACCAGTTCCTGAGTATCCTTTGATAGTGGCTTAATCAATTGTATGGCACATTCCTGAAACACATCCTCACATGATTAGATTAAGCACAAATTATCAATACAGATCAAGTTCCATATTACATCCTCACAGTTTGGCTGCTCGGAGCTACCAGGTACATTTATTATTTATCTCTCATCATCCAGATCAGACTAAATGAGCAAATTTCAACTGAACAACAAAAATTCAAGGTAGATAGAATTTCAATGGAATGACTACTAACATCTGAGGTGAGACTACACTGGCTACCACCTGCCATATAACATAGATGAATTACTCACAGTTCCAATATTAGTATTTCCCAGCAGCAACCCAGATAAGCAACCGTGCTTGGCAAGTTGGCAAAGGCAATCAACCACAGGCTTACTTAGCTTTATCCCATGTAGATTGAGCTCTTGAAACCTATAAGAAGCAACACAACCAGTTTGACATCCACATCATATACTTCATTGCAACCCACAGAAATGTGATATAAAAGTAGGAATATAAAATTCATAAACTCTAGACCGGTTTAAAGTGGCCAGCTTGAGCAAAAGACTAATTATGGCATTTCCAGATACAGGGTGATTGCGTCCTGTTCATCAAAAAAGACAGCTTAAGCATCATCGTTCTATAGAATGGAAAGAATGCAAGTTGAAGTTAAGTCATCTTTTACAGTAAAAGCTACCTATGCAAAGATGTGTAAGTACAGACTCAGAATCCAGCGAATCAGCAACCTTCTGGACTGTTCTTGATGTGATTGAACAGTTCGTTATGTCCAAACTATAAAGAGCTGCAGAACAGAGAAGTTCTCTATGAAGAAACAGAGGGTTTGTCAAAATGTTCAGCACACAGTCTATGAATCTTCTTGTATTTTAGCTCAAGTTCAACACCACTTAATCAGGGACATCCACACTTCATTGGTCTTTCTTCGTAAAAGAAAATTTGAATAAGCAACAGCTTATGCTATGATCTTGAAATAGAGAAAATCAAATTCAGCAACAAGCTAAAAGGTTTCACCTTTGCATGTTCGAAGAATAGTTGAAAGGTAAGATGCACAAGCATCAGTCAAACAGTTCCCGGAGATGTTGAGAACTTCCAATCGAGCATAAAGAACTGGGCATTCACAAATCTATCAAAGAAAGAGCAAAATATTTAAGGTGAGAATTCAGATATGTTAAGTCATTCTGCCCCTTGTTGAAAAGTTATTTCGCCAAAAATCATGAAATTAGAGTCCAAGGAAATGAATCCATGACATTGTCTTACTTTATATGTTTGTGGTTGAAACTCTCTAAGACAATTACATCGATCTAAGTGCTTCTGGAAGGACCTCATAAATATTTCAACTTTGAGGCATTTAGACAAAGATGCAAGCAAGCATGCTGCAGTGCTTTTTTACCCTCCTTTTTGGAATAAAAGATTAACTTCTAAACATCTATGTTTTCAGGTGCTTTTAGTCAAAATGGAAAAGTAAAATATAGTTCTATTAGCATAACTAAAGGGCACATCATTTGCACTCAACCCTATTACAATGTTTTTTGCATTTTATAAGGGGATAATTAATACAACCTCCTTGAGGTTTCATCTATTACAATGAAGTCCCACAATTTTGTGGAAATTACACGTAGAATACCCTATAGACCTCTGTTGGCCAAAAAAGTAGCTAAATTTTGCAAACGTCTTAGGAAAAACCATGGGGAAAAAACCAAAAAAAATAAAACATAGTATGGGCAAAAACACCCCTCAATTTCCCTCTTCTTCTCATTTATCTTCTCCCAGACCGCTTTATATGCACATAAATACCCCACACACACGTTCTCTTGTCTCTCTAAATATGTACCAGTGACCAAACGCCAACAGTGCTCTATGCTATTATCCCTACTCTAAATTAATTAACCATCTCTTATCAAGAATAAAATTACCATTATCTAATGTCATTTCACTCCAACCATTAATATTTCCTTTAACTATAAGCTAATACCATGTTTAAAAGAAGTATCTCATGTACTCAATGAAATACATAACTTCATGTATTTGGACTTTCTATTTTACATTTGCTTCTATCATAAATTCATCAAATGTTTAAACTACATGTCTAATACCATCCTTGGCAAAAGCACACAAAATCAGGTTCATTACATGGCACTAAACTTCATTCTCTGCAAAGAGATAATGGTATTTTTTAATACTTTTTAGGTTTTCGATTATCAAACTCTCTCAGTCCATCCACTCCCCAAATGGTATTTCTAATGGTTATAACGACATTTCAAAATTAGAAAACAGAGACTATTTTGTTAATAAATAAAAAAATCACATATTATGCTGAGTTATTCATCGAACTTGTTTCTTATCCCCTTCTCTCTCCTCTGAAGAAATTTAAAATAATAATAATAATCATATAACAAAACAATTAGGATGCATGATTACTAGTTCATGATCTGACATATAAAAACGAATACTTCAAACTCGAGTATTGTTACATGAGTAATACTATTTCTATCATTATCGTTATCATTGTAACATACGGCAATTACATCAAGCTCCCTTAAGGTCCAGTCTAATTACACATAAGCTCCTTGAGATTTGGAAACTACATCCACTAACAGCCATTAGAAAGCCCTAATTTTGTCAATGAAATAACTCTTCTGCCTTTTATTAAAGTTACACTTAGTCTAAATTACAAGAACCTCCCCTACAGTTTGTTTCATGAGAATTATATCCCTTGAATTTATTTATTTTTTTCATTTCAAAATTAGGACCCTTATGATTTAAATTTTAATGTTTATCGTTAAAGAATACTAATATATCTCAAATATTTAAGATAAATGTAAATTAAACTAAATAGCCAAAATCCAAGTTCAAGGTCATAATATATGCTTATATGTAAATATAAATTTGAATTATTATCTTTCTCCCTTTCTGATTCTCACTTGCAACTTTCCCGATTCTGAAAAAACTTTAGTCAACTTGTAAAAATGGTTCTTTAGACTTAAGTAGTGAATTAATGTTACTATGGCAAGAACACATGCTCATTATTTTTTAGAAGCAAAAAGGAAATAAAACTAATATAAAAAATAAAAATGCAAGATGATAACAATTGGTTGGAGTTATATGTAAAATGATAACAAATGTTGGAAAATAAATTATACATGTAACCTTTGAAATTTTAGTGGGCCTGTATTTGAAGCAAACATCATTGGAGGTTTAGTTAATTGCGAAAGCTTAGAACTTAGAAGTAATCAACTAAAGGGTAAACCTACAAATTCATTTATATTTATGTTGGTGTCAGCAAGCTCTGCCAATAAGATTGATAGTAGGGTCTCTTTGTTAGGCAACAAAAACACCAGGGGTACTAAATATTATTTCCCAAAACCGGTGAGATCTGCCTATAATTAGAGTTCGGGGGGGAAAAAGGGAGGAGAGTGTAAATATCTCTTCTAATTATATGGAAGAGTAACATTAGTGTCTAGTGGCAATGATGTTGATAATGACGAAACGACATTTTTGTTTAAGTAGCACAAATGCCCAACAGCATGGTAAAACCATCTCCCTGAATTGGGCACTTCATTCCTTGTTAAGAAATAAACTACGTAAAATGACATTTTTCAGACTTGAATTGTTTAATAGTAAAAAAGACTTACTATTTTGGCATCACTTCTTCATATGGAGAAAATAACTTCAGTCTTTGGGGTTAGAAGAATTTTAAAGTTAGTATATGGACAATCATTGGATGGCAAGAAATTCACAACCTGAAATAAAGCAGCTGGACCAAGTCGATTATTGTGCAAATTTAGAACCAAACCCCCATAATTTTGTCCTGATGATATGAATACTTGTTTAATTTTCTCCATGGTTCCATTTCCTGCAAAATTAAAACTTGAAATTAAATAAAAGAGAACAAGTTTTATATAACTGTGATGATTACTGCTGTCAAATACATCTTAAGAAATGGAAAAGAACAAAGATGGCTCAACTTGAGAATATGCAAACACAAACGTCAGTGTGCAAAAATAATGGAGTCAAGACTAAGAACTGATATTTTTTTACCTAACAGATTATGAGAAAGGTCCAACACAGCAAGTGTTTTGTGCAGCTGCAGAGCATTTAATAGCGGAACTACTGATACATCTCGCAGTTGACAATCAGACACCAGAATTTCGTCCTCCGACACCTGTTAAAGATTTCATCAAGAAAATGACAATGATAACTTGATTCTTTAGTTTTGTTTGGATCACTAAAACTGGGTATTTTTCATCTAGCGGTAAGAAGCACAAAGCTTACCTCTAAGTTATACAATTTCCTGACCACTTCCAAAACTGGTGGTTCTGACAGTTCCTCACAGCAGTCAATGTACAGTTTCATTACATTTTTCGGCACCATAACTGCTCAGAGATAAGAGTATCTGTGAGTTGCATATCACAATATTATCCTATAAACTTTATAATTGCTCTTATTTTCAATAAAATCCAAAAAGCCACCACTATATCACAAACTTTTGCTGATGCAAAATTTATCTTCAGAAGTAAGCAATTATTGTGGATGAACATACAATAATGGTTAGATGAGTTGAATAGTACATATTCAAAAGTCAAAACATGATTTCTAGAGAAGCACCATTGACTTTATCATCAAACTGTTTCCTCTGGTTTTTACGTGATCTTGCCGTGAAGGTGTGTTCACATGCTAGATTTACAAAGAACAAAAGGGAATACATTATACTGCATAGAGATATATTGACCTGACATCAAGCAAGCGGTGTCCATGCTTAAAATAGAGATAGCAAAATTGTTAATTCAAGATTTTCTAAACTCACTAATATAGTCAGTCAAGTGCATATATTTGATAAAATAGCAGTATAACTTTGGACATGATTACCAACCTTGAGAACCAAGCCACCGGCATTCTATAACCTTCTATATCATGTCCTCATCTCTTCCATATAATATTGTATGGAATAAGTTCTACAGCACAATTGTGGAAGAGAGCTCTCAAAGTCTACCAAACCATCACGAGTTACATCACCTTTCTGGATGCATATTTACATGCTTAAATTCCAAATATTAGTTTCACCACATGTTATAGGCAGAAATAGAAATTGTGTTTTACGAGAATTAGCTAAGGATTGAAGGTCTAGAGCTAAAAATGGTACACAAGTATCCTTGACCGAAAGACGATTCTTATCTGGGTAATCCTGGTGATCTGGTGTTGAATAATCTATATTTCACGCTGAAGCAATAAAAGAGACTCAAATTAACAGGTATATTTGTAGAATCATGTGATCAAGAATTGGCCACAATTAGCAAGCATGTTTTAACATTCTTCTTTGTTAAACTGAAATGATGCTTAGAGTGATAGTTTCGATGGAAGTATTTCAAATATATGCATTGAAGCAACACTAGAATAGTTTCAGGCTGTTTCATTAACATAACTTGTTAAAATGTGTGAAGATATTAACCATTACATGATTCTCGTCTCTAACAACTTAAGCTTTTAGAGGAGGTAGTCGTTTAACATGGTATCAAACCACACCATACAAGAGGTCGTGGGTTCCAATCTTATTGCCACCTATTTATAATACTAATGTTTCATGCGCAGGGTTTGCAGATATTAAATATTAAATCATTCTCCCCACTAAATAGCTTAACCTTTTAGATTAAAGTTTTTTGATGAGGTGGTTGTTTAACAATATTAAATCCTTGTGTTCATGTGTGAGACCTGTGAAGGGAATGTAAAACACCACTTTCAAGCAAGAGGCAAAAAAGAAAGATGCTGAACTTATTCATGGTAAAGTAGACTGTCAAAAGGAAAAGACCATATTAAGGTGCCTAAAACTGAATTCATGCATTTTTTCAAATTCTAAAGCTTGCTGAATGCATCCAAATGATTTAATAAAATATTGGCTGCAATTTTAAGTTTAATCAAGACCTTCTGTCATTTTTCAACTGAAAGTATTACTCTTTATAAAGACAAGCATTTAACTGAAGCTACGCAGAAATGTGAAGGCATCAAAGAGACAAAACAATCTTATGTCCAGGAACTTAATAGGTGACATGCCATAAGAAGCACATCTTTTGTCATATTGTTCCTTGTTGATTTTAGACGAGATCATACTTTGGTACTTGGAGGTTTCCTAAGACAAATGAGAGGTAGCAAAATATTAGTGATGGCAATGGGGCGGGTCTGGTACGGGTCCGCCCGGATTCAAGACCCGCCCCATTTAATTTTTGCCAGACCCATAACCCGCCCCCCGCCCCGCTTGGACCCGTACCAGACCCACCCCATTTAATTTTTGCCAGCCCCATAACCCGCCCCCGCCCCCGCCCCGCCTGGACCCGTACCAGACCCGCCTCATTTAATTTTTGCCAGCCCCATAACCCGTCCCAGCCTCGCCTCACCATGCTAAAAATTTCGCCCCATCCCGACCTAATTAATTTATACAAAGAATACATTAAATTAATATTTTTTAAGAAATAATATCAGTTTAGATTTAAATATTTTAATATAATTTTCAATCTAAAATGAATTGGATAAGACAAAAAATACGTTCATCTAAATTATTAAATTTTTTATCAACTAATTTTTTATTTTTGGTATTTTTATATATAGTTGGGTATATGCAAAAATTATTTAGGATTCATATATATAATAAGATATTTTTTTTTATAATATATTGTATATATTAATAATACACAATAAAAAAAGAGGCGGGGTTGGACCGGGGCCGGGGTCGGGTCCAATGGGGGTTCGAGACAGGACCCGTAACCCGCCCCGGACCGGCCGGGGCAGTTTTAGCTGCCCAGACCCGCCCCGAACCCAAAAAATGGCATCCCAGACCCGCCCCATACGGGGCGAGTCCGGGACGGGTTTTCCGGGTTCGGGTTGAAATTGCCAACCCTACAAAATATACCAGCAAGAGTCACTGTTCTTGTTTTGGAATGAACTATTGAATTCACAATTAATGAAGGGATCTGTAGAGGATGTCGTATTAAAAGATAAATAAAATGTAGTACATAAAGTAACAAGTTCCAGTTCTTTGATATCCATAAGAAGCAAGTTCTTATTGTGGCTAGCATGGATTCTAAATTCATCCTATAGAAGTAAATGTTATGGGTTATGTAACACTGATAATGAAACCGCCTATTGGGTTATGTAACACTGATAATGAAACCTCTTACAATGATAAGGGTGCAGTGTTAAGATAAAAATATCTTGTGAATGCTTAATCCAAGGCACAAGCACATATCAGTGGTAAGAGCACGATTATGCTCTAATATGTCATAATTTCTGTGCATTTTGTCCCATATGACCTAGCTCGTACCCAACACTGAATTTTGGAAAACACAGTTATGATTCTTCAATTCCATTGCATTAGACAGAAACATTCAATTTAGAATAGTAAGTTAGGTCTACATAATAGAGTACTGACTAAGAAGAAGAAAACATATAGCTATTTAAGTAAGGTAATTAGGGCTTGAAAATATACCACCAACAGAAACCTCGATCAAGCCCCTTCCTGGTGCATGATCTCTTAGAGTGTAAAGTGTTTCCACGGATTCAAGTGTTCTCCCTCCATACTTCATATGTGTAATGACTGGCACCAATCCTGCTTGCATGGAAACTCTGGATATTAGTAGCTAATTATGCATATCTTCAGCCTAAATAATTGAAGTCTGTAAATAGCATGTTCATGTTTCTGCTTTTGTTCTTGGAAAAGGTCGGTAGACTGACTGGAAGAAATGGTTTTCAGCATAGGATTAGCATGTTCTCCTTCTTTCTGTGAATTTATGCAGACCCTTCAATTTCTAAGGTTACTAAACCATGAATATTTCTTTGAAAAGAGCAATCTTGTCCTGCAAGATATACGGTGTACGTCTAAAATATTTAGTGACATTAAGCAGGCCTAGTTAAGAACAATCACTGGACAATTGGTAACATAATGACAACCAACTATCTATAACAACCAATTGAAAAAAAAGATTAGAAATGCCAAGTCTAGAGCTAACAACTCGATACAGGGTTCTCTATTCAAGTATCTGATTCCTTCCACGTCTATCAGTACAAAGTAACTTCAGATTCTATAATAATGAAAAGACTGATAAATTAAAGATGGAATGCTGCTCTTGCATGTTTAGAGACCCCATGGATATCATGATTAATGCACAAAAAAATTTAAAGCAAAGCTCCAGAAGCAGATATGTTTCTGAAACTTTCCACTTAAAAATGCCAAAGGATGCACAACTTCACCTTACCCTAGACCACGTGCACAAGTATTATCAGCTTGTCCAAAAAGCATTTACCAATTAAGTCGCCCAAAAATGACAACAAATATGCAAAACCAAATTCAAGAAACAAGAGTTGCTGCCTACCTCTTGATCTCTTTTCTCTGGAAAGTTGTAAATAGTACAAGCATGCCAATTCAACCTTTATCCCTTCTATGTCAAGTTTAGCACCAACACTGCACATATCTAGGTCCACATGTACCAATTCTTGATCAACTTTGAAAATAAGATGTTGCTGCAACACACATCAAGGAAAGTCGTGTAAGAAGGAACATGTCTTAAGAAAAAATTAAATACTAACCTCCTCATTAAAATAATCACAACTATCTATGAGTAATAAACAGAATTAATCATGTTTTCGAAAATATTTTCGAAAGTAGTGTACTACGTAAGACCAACACTATTTGGTTATTCGACTATCTGGATCTTTGGAATTCATTCTAGATCTATGGATTTAAATCCTTTAAGAAGCACGAAAAAGAATGAAAATGAACCAACCAAGCTTCCTTATCAAGAAGCAAATTTTACAAATTACAGAAGAAAGAACAAAATTAAGATAACGAGCATAAATCGGTTTTTCTCCAAATACTCACGCAGCTTTCATCACAACAAGCATGTACATCTGCAGTGGAAATTTCATTCTGAAATAGGTTGCCGGAGCCGAAATAAATGCTGTTGCCATTTTCATCAGCATTGGAGTTACCCACAGCTTCCGTTGTTCCTGTACGTCTAAAATCTTTGCCATCCTGTAAGCCTAATTTAGGAGTCCCGGATTTGTAAGAACAGGCACTACTCTCGAGATTGGCACGAGTACAAGCATCAAATGAACATTTTGAGGCAACAGGTGAAACATCCTATAGAACATAAAAGCTTAATTAAAACTTGATTCACAAGAAAAATCACATTCAATCAATTGTGAGATTCAACCACCTGGACGTCATGAGCGGGACTGTTGGGATACTTTCTGGTAACTGCAACATAAGAGATTAGAATCAATATTTTAACTTCAATAAATAAGTGTGGAGAAAATAATAAACATGATCTGCAGCTTACATTCACCAGAAGTTGCAATGCCTTCTTCTGCACAGTTGCGAACCATTCTTCTGGAGCAAGAATCCTCCTCATTTTCACCCTCATCATCAGAAAGGATAACCCGTACACGCTTACGATTAGCTGTAAAACTACCAGTGGATCTAGATATGCTCTGTGTAGGGGATCCACATGGTCTGGAAGAGGCATTGGGTGCACTTCCACATGCAGTTCTCTGCTTAGTTCTCTGCTTTCCGATCCTCTTAACAGATTGAAGTAGGGATACCAAAGGCATGTGTTCATCCAAATCATCATCAATATCATTAGACTTTACTCGAGAGAGATTCGGTTTATATTTCTTTGGTGAAAAGCTACCATCAGACCTATCATCTGTTGATAGGTTGTCCAAGTCTGTTTTGGTCTCAGAACAGCACTCCCCTAAAATACCTTCAGGCTTGAGCTCCCATTTTTTGGATTGCTTTAATTTGTCAATTAATAACTTTGCCCTCCTGGAAATATTGCCAGATATTATTCAATTCACAAACTATTGACACAAAAGGGAGCATTTTGCCCTGGTCAATCTCACAAGACATATAAAACAAATATGTTTCACGACCAATAAATTTCTTCTCCATTTCTCTGCACAAAGACTTTTCTTTAAGACTAATGACCAAAGGTGTAAAACTGATGGGATGCAATTTACCTGGCCTCTTCAGCATCATCAAAGCGAATCATGTAGCTATAGTGCATATTTTCTAGAGCAGACAGCTGCAAGGAAGGCAGGTTTCCTTTAACAGCCATCCTGTAACAAAGAATAACATCCTCAGGAAAGAACAAATATATCCTTGGACACAATCTTTACTCATAGATGTGGGATGGATTGCAATCAGAAAAGCACGATAAAAGATATCAACAAGTAAAAAGCTTGCAAAAATGTATGTCGTTCTGATCTGCAATAGCAAACCAAATATGCACAAGATATGCAATCTAGCAAATGCAGGAAAGCATTTAAAAAATAACAAAGAGTATGGGGATATGAAAAGTGTGAAGACAGGGCAACGGAAGTAAGAACGGATGCAGGGAAGTGGATAGAGTTTGAACATGGGAGAAGAAAATAAATTTAGACAACAATAAAAAATGTGAAAACAAACCATAACTAAAAATGCCACAAGAAAAGCATAAATCTATTGAATCAAGAGGAAGTTGGGTCAACAATTAATTTGCAGCATACTTAATTTTGAACAAGCAACTGAATATGTATGGTAAAGGTACTTGCCTGTACCCCTCTTGAAAAGCACCTAAGGCACCTTCCCAATCACCACTGGAGTCCAAAACATCTCCAATGTTAATCTTTGCCAATGCTTGCCCCTGAAATCGCCATCTTTTAGAGAACTGTTTCCAAAAACCTTGCAGCTAGGACATCCAGATAAAATAGGTGCCACAATATTCTATATCGGGACCAAAATAGTAATACATTCATGAAACTAGGTTTACAGACTATCAATTATACAAATATGAACAATATTGACAACCTGCAACTCGCATTATAGGCTCTTCCTACTGAAAATGGAGATATAATTCAGGATGCATAATAAGATTCATCACCTCTAAGTTTCCAATCAACCTATAGGTTTCCCAGCCCTTTCGATACCATTTAAGGGCTTTGCCGAATTTTCGGAGATTCTGGTATGACTCTCCTATGACTAAAAAGGAGTCACTCAGCTTCTCTTTGTCGCAAAGTTCACTTGCTATCCTCTTCTTCTTTTTCCCATATTCACGAAGCTAAGCACAATTCAAACATGAAATAATATGTCAATATCTCAACAAAGGGAGAAAAGTACGTAAAGGAATCATTCCTGAGATGAGAATCAGAATATCAGTGCCAGTATCCTTCTTAGGAATTAATGTATATTCGCTTCAAACTTCAGTAATTCTTTTCAGACCATAAATAAGGGTTATATGTGAAATCAAAAAGCTTCTGCTTCAAGTATATGATAATCGATAAGGTGATCATACTTTTTCTATCGAGGAACAAATTATAAGACCATAGTGGGTAACATACTTTCAACCATGCAAAAATCATCCTTGATTTCTCACAAGGCAATCAAGAGAAGCATTCTGTTTCACCAGACATTTCCTTTCATTCTCCGTGCCTCTAGCCATTTCTGTTCCTTTCAAGCTTCTTAAGGTTCTGCTCTTCTTTTTTTAGTTCATCCATCACTTTCATTGCTTCTCTTACAGTTTCAATGTTTTTACCAATTTGATCTGCCAATGCATGCTCATCTTCCAATGATTTTGCCAGATCAAGTGCCTTTTGATAAGATGCAATGGCCTCAGCGTATCTTTGAATTCTGTAGTGCAGCTCACCAAGATTAACAAAACCTTTTGCCTCCCCTTGACAATGCCCAATATTCTTACAAATAACAATATCCTTTTTTATGTGCTCATGGGCTTTTTCCCATTGCCTCAGCTCCAAGTAAACATTTCCAAGGTTATGATGGAGCCTACTGCGCGCATCATCATCTGCACCCACCTCTTCTTCATCACATATCTCCAATCCTTTACTAAGAATCTTTTCTGCTTCATCCAAGTTATCAAGATCTATTTCAAGCATCCCAAGGTTATGGGCATCAATGTACTCCTTTATAAAGGAAACTCTCTCAGTAGGTGGATTCTCCTTGATAATCCGTGCAAGTTTCATGGCAAATTTGAAATATTTCTTGGCGTTCCGAACTGAGCAATGGTCATCATCAGACTTCAAAAACATTTCATGGTAAGTTCGCCCAAGCTGAGTGCTGGCTCTCTGTTGCTCAATGAGGTCATTTTGATCCTTTGCGAGCTCTAAATGTTTTTTCTGCCAGATATGAACACATGGAAATTAGTTGGTTAAAGGACCCAAATAGGAGAGATTTAGAATATGAAGAAAAAATGGAATATATTTCAGCAAGTTTGTTTGCCAAGAACAGACAGGATGTAAGAGCACAAATATTTGCAATGCAATTAAAGAGGGAGATTATTATTTTGTTAAATGAAGAAATCAGAACTAGAGATTATGTTCAAGGAGTAAACTCTCAATGTCTTACTTCAGATACCACCAAAAAAAACAAGCACAGCAGGAACAGCCCCGGACGAGTATAGGCATGGCTAAAGTGGAGGACCCTTTGTTCAAGAATACTTACACCACCTAATCGAGATGAGATATTCAATTATCTTCTCATGGAACAACAAAAATCAACAGAATGAAATAATAAGCAGACACCCAACGTTCTCAATATAATAAAGCATGATTAAATTAATTATATCTCGAACCAAATTAAACTTCAAAAAATAAAGAGTAGTATCGTCCAAACAACAGGTACAAACAAGAAGAATTATTTCAAATGCACCATTATCCTTCTTTAACCTGATAAATTAGGGCGTCATTGTAATGGAGGAGGCGCAGGTATAGTTCGCCCAGGGACTGACATGTAGCCAGAAGCTGCTTGTCCGGCAAGTACTTGAGAGAAACCTCGTAGTCCTTCCGCAGCCAACGGAGAGCCTCCACGTACTCGCCGCGGTTCTTAAGTATATCACCGATGACATTCGCCCAACGCGCCTCCTCCTGCCGGTTCCCCTCGTCGACTGCGGCATTGTACGCCCTCTTCGCTGCGGTCAGCTGCTGCTGCTGGGTAGCCTCCTCTTTCCGAGGCATTTCTCTCTTTTAGGATTCAATCGGAGATCTTCGATGAATTTTGCAGGCTGTCTGGAGAATTCACTGATTAGGTTTGGCGATTTCTCTTTGAAGTGGCGGGTTTTTTAATTTGTTGAAAAGAAAAGGCAAGAGCAAATGAAGTTCCCGCCAACTGGTGGTTCGGGTTGCAAATCAAACACCTGCCAACTCCAATTTTAGAATGGGTTTAATACAATTTACTCGATGTGATATTATAAATCAATAAATTATTCTTTTAAAAAAATTTAGCAATTGATTATTGTATATTTGTTAAAATAAAGCAATTTATCTCCTGTTTATGGAGGTAAATCACTTCATTTTTTAAAAAATGAAGTGATTATAAGTATTTTAGTCCTAATGCATATGACTTTATTGCATTTTCAGCATATAAGGCATGATTGGAAGTAAATATGGCTAATTGAAACTAAAAAGGGCATTTGAAGACATTTGAACAAAGGAAGATAAATTGTGACAGCTTTGGAGATACGACTAAGCCATCTAAGCGTGCCCACGCTTAATGTCGCGGTCAACCTTGCCAAAAATGAAGAAACGCGAATCTTGCTAGAAGGAAAGGATATTGCTGATTGATCTTGATAGAATTTTAGATTGGAAAGCTAGCTTAAATGTAAGGGATTAGTCAAATTGTTAACTTTTTATGAATGATCTTGAACCTATCCTCTTTTGTGTTTAGGTTCATGAGGTGTTATTAGTATAAATAGGAGGTACCTCACACCTCTTAAACTATCTCATATTTATCTTATGTTTTGTGTTCTATCTTTTAATCTATCTTAGTTTTATTCTGTTTTCTTTTTACTGGTGCCGTATTGCTAATGAAATTCCACTTCTTAGTGTGTTATTCCATTTGCAAGTTAGGCTAAGTTCTTATTTTTCGGTTAAAGTTATGTGATTGCTTGATTCCTAATTTGTTGTGAGGTATAACTTGTGCTTAATACATTCGTTAAAATCTATATTCATTCTATTATTTGTGCTTTTTATTACAAACATCTTATTTATGAATGATATGGCCAATTGTTCATTATCAATAATGTTTGCTTAGCTAATTGAACTTTACAAATTCGTAATTGTTTGTTTAGTTTGATAACTAGTAGCAACATAGTATGATTAATCATGTGAAAGTGGTTAGTTATGTCATGGAGAATGCATGATCTAATCAAAATGAATCATCGTATGAATTTGTTGGTTAGGATCAGGCCTTTCTAAATTATAATGATGTTAATAAATTAAATCCTATGGACGTTCCTATGGGTTGTTTATTGATTAGGGCATTAGCCAACAAGCGTTCCTTGGCTGACGACAAGGTAAGGAAACGTAAGGTCGTTAGGTCGTACAAATGACCATAACTGATCTATTTATTTTAACGGTTGTTACATTTGTATCAATGATCGACTAAATTGAATCAAGCATGAACTGAACTTTAACCGAAAAAGCTTTATCTCATATTAGTTCATTCTATATAATTATGTGTTTCTTTGTTCTTTTACTTGATATAATCAAAACTCTCATCATCTTTAATTTCATTTTCGAAGAAAAAGACTTAATCCTAGTTCTTGATGATTCGACCATATTCGCCACTCCTACAAGACTGTCAGTAGGAATTTATTTTTTGTGGTATCCCATACAAACGTCTTAGAATAGTAAAAATCATACTGAAAAGGTTATCCAAAACCAGAAAGCGCACATGCCGCTGACAGCAATAAGTGTAAAACAGTAGACAACAACAATTGCATCCAACTTAAATTTTAAAAAATTATCTAAGAAATGCAGGGAAAAAAAATGAAAAATAGAGGTATATTCACGGCACCTTCTGAGATCATCGACAAATTACAATCGGAAAGTTTAAGATGGTGAAGGAGTATCAGTAGCAATTCAATGAGAATATGATGTACAAAAACAATGTTCAATCAAATTGGTCGAGTTGACTCGAAACTCACTGCAACACACCCATGACTCGGCCGAGTTGTACGTCGAGGATGCCATCTCCGACGAGGAGCCGATGCCTGAATCCATTAGAATGGGTGTGTTTGTCATGAAGAGGCATCCATATTGGTGGTGGTCCACCGCTGAAAATAAGATAAATGGCGTGCGGTGGACGATGGGCAACCGATTGGTGGTAGTTTGACGGCGTGCTGCATAAAGGTGCTGCCAAATCGATGCTGAAATCGAGACGGAGGAAATTTTTGGGGCTCTAGATTACGTTGATAAAAATAAAATCTAATCGATCGGACTCAAATGTTCGCCGTTATGAGAGGAGCCAACAGTGTAGGTCTTGACCGGTGGGTCATCGGAATGACGTTGTAAGGAGCAAAAAAGTTGGGAGAGCTCGTGGTGGAGGTGGCTGAAAACGTGCATAAAAATTAGGCTTTATGTCCTATACTTAGCTAAGCTTTTTGGGACAAAAAACAAATAAAAACCTACTTTTTCAAAATAACTCAAAACATCTGCAAAACCTCCAAGACAAAGCAGGCCAAACATGCAACATGTTTCGGCCCATCTCAGTGAAAACGAATCCAAACACAGTGGTTATTTTTTATAACTTTATTTTTATTATCTAATTATTTTTTCAAAAATAAAATAAATTATCTCCTACCAATAATTTAGATAAAAGATAATTTACTTCATTTTTCAAAATATAGAAAATAATTTTCAAATTACCCCCTTATCAATGTAAAAGTCCGATGATAAAGTAATTATCTTATTAAAATAAACATTATAATATCAAAATTATCAAATATTAATACAGTCCATCAATCCAGTGGCATTTATCTTTGCCAGTGAAGAACGATTGTGTATTCATCAGCAGCTTCTGTTTTTCAATAAGTAGAATTAATATGTAAACGAATGCACATCTAGGACCGCATAGCGCAGTGGATTAGCGCGTTTGACTTCGGATCAAAAGGTCGTGGGTTCGACTCCCACTGTGGTCGATTCTCTTAAATTTTTTCTTCTTTTCTTTATTAACGCTGCGACTTTAGTATATTTCTCCATCGCCTCGTTTAGCGACTTACTAGCAAAGAAATAACCAACGTTTTTATATGTTTCTTTTCTTTAATAATCAACAAATTACAAGATAAATTATATTAATGTTCTTTAAAATTATGTCTAATTATATATGTTTTCAGGGACGCACCTAAAGTTTAAAAATTGTGGGACAAAGTTTTATATTCATATATTGAATTTCACAATTTTGGTCTCACACGTCTGTTGGGGAGCCATTAAAATATTTGGAAGGTTTAGTATCTACCCAAAAATCAAGATTTACATATAATTTTAAAGAAAAAAAATTAAAAGGGTGAACTTCGGTTAAAAAATGACAAACCACGAAAATTAAAAAAATATTTTATCAAAATACTATTTTAGAAAGTTAAAATGGCAAAAATACTGGTAAAAATGGACCAATAGAACAAAAGTTGCCAAATTTAAATGTCATGTGAGAGGCATATGCTTTTTTGCAGCAAAAAGGTGAACCCCAACGAATAAAATAATTAAAATTGCAAAAATTAGAGAATATACAACCAAAATACTACCATAAAAAAGGTTAAATGATGAAAACATTAAACGGGCTAAATTATAAGACCAAAAATGCATTTAAACTCCACTTTTTAAATTGATGAATTTTGAAGTTAGATCATATTTGAACTAATGAATTTGAATTTAACTAATATTTAAAATGAATGAATTTCGAATTTCAAGTCCACATATTTTAAATATTCTTATTTAAATTTCAAATTCATTTGCCTAACATTCTAGAGGATTAAAAAGATAAAACAACTAAATTATTGGGGATCTCATATCCATCATAATACTTTTAAAATCTAATGAATTCAATGAAGGATTTAAAGTTCATATTCATTTTACGAGTTGAACAAGTTAGATTGATTTGAGCATGGATTTTAAATCCAACAATCCAAATACATCCTTAAAAATTTTGGATATTTAATAATAAATTATTTAAATTTATTTGATTATTTATATACAATAAAAGCTTTTAAATTCTTTAATTCTCACTTTGAACTAAACTTCGTGGTATATTGACAGTTTGAAATTTCTTTTGATATTAAATGACTTGAAATCCATCTCCAAATACTTTTGTTACATTCAAATTTTTCCATCCAAACGTGATCGTGTAGAAGTTGAAATACCGGTGAACTTGGCTTACCAGGCAAAAACCAAAGAACAAAGCTCACTTGTTATGATCATATAAATAAAGGGTAAATTAGAGCTATCTATCCTGAGATTTGGCATAATTATGAATACTATATTGTTTGAAAAATTATAAATACACTTTGAACATAAAAAATAATTATAGAGTCACTAGACAATAAGATACAAATTACTAATTTCCCCTTGCTATATATATATATATATATATTGGAAAAAATAAAATAAAATATTTGAAAAAATATATAAAAAAAATCAAAGATGAGTAAAGTAAATCGTCCTTTTAAGAATACTAGTTCATAAAAATATTTTATAAAATTCTAAAAAATATATAAAATAATAATTTATTATTCAAAATAGCATTTTGAGCAATTCACCTAAAAAATTAGACGAAAGCTAACAGAATTAGCTCATTGTTACACCAACGTTAAAATCAAGAAGTATTTGTATTTTTCCAAACAACAAGGTTTCCAAATATGTGTAATTATGATAAATCTCACACGAGGTAATTGTAATTTACCCTATAAATAAATTGTTGAAATCATGAACACGTGTATCTGATTGTGAAATTTGAATGATAAACTACCACTTTCATCATTTAATTATTCATCCATTCTCAAGAACACTGAAGACCTTCCTATATTAAAACATAATTGAATCATCCAATGAGAATCTTCTTCCGTTGAGAAAGGAAAGTATAAATTGGAAACACAGAAACCAACTAACCAGGGTATAAACATATCAGTTCCAGAAGAGGCAATTCCAGAATTTTCCAATTGTGTGGATATTACATCAAGAGTAAGATATTACATCAAAAGGAAAAAGAATGCAGAAAAGTCCAAGGAGAGAAGGGAAAGACTAGAATTGCTATGATCAGACCTGCTTTTTCGTAAATCATTTGACAACAATTTATATGTAATCCAGAATCTTTAACATCCAAGAAAAGTCCAGGAATGGTTTTATCACATAGAAAAATTATGATCATGAAAAACAAAGACGGACATTTGAAGAGAGAGAGAGAGAGAGAGAGAGCATAGCATATAAATAACATAGATTAAAAAAAAAAAAAGACTTAAATCCTCATTTCTTGCTTAGCCATTTCATCGATGACAAATGATAAAGGCTCGCAAAAGCCGAATGGGAGTAGGAGAAAGAAACACATGCATCTTTCACAGTTTCCAGAAAAAGAGACGAAAATACCTAAATCCCTCCCTATCCTCCTCTACTGAATACATGAAAGCCTTTCTGCCAATGGAATCCAGTCCACAAGCCACTTGCAATTCTGCACTCCCTTATATCCAAATATTACCAGTTAGTTACCAGCTACTCATTTTTCATTGATGCCAGTTGGAGTACTTTTTTATCTGAAGACTGATAAATGAGCTTTAAACAACTTTCACTCGAAGACAGGTCCACAGCATCCATCAATATGCACTACTTGATACAAATTAGTTGGATCCAGAAACATGAATGGAACCGAGCCACTTCCCCTGTTTTAACGTGGAAGCTGGCTGTTGATAGGTATTTAACCATGGGTTTATCATGTATTGATTTCAAAGAATTCCTGGCTGTGCAGTATCCATAAACTATGGTCTGATTGGGCCTAAATAATATAGTTACCTGTTTGGGAAGAATTCCTTGTAGTATATTTATATGGGGGTGGGGGGGGGGGGGGGGGGGGGGGGGGGGGGGGTTTAAAGATTCTAAATCCTTTGAAGTTTTTGACTCAAGAGCACAAGATCTATGCTCCCGCATTGCCGTCTTCAGGCCTAGCAAAAATGTGTATCATTCATCCAAAGAGAGTCAATAGCAACAAAAACCTGGCTTCATATTTTGTATTTGTTAAACCTCTGAGTATGTCTGTTCCACTCTTCTCTTCTTCTTCTTTGCTAGTTTCTGTATCCCTTAGGACTTCTACTGCTACATTTGAATGTGCTTTGCTCTGCTTTATCACTAATAAACAGCCTTGTAAAGCCCATTCACCACAACTACAATTATTCCATTGCACAGCTTTGAACCAGCAAGATTCGACAGCATACTTTTCCCAGGTCTTGGCAAATTTTGAAATGATTTTATTTTTATGCCATAGTTATTTTCTTAACAATAGACAGTTAAACTTAATCTATTTGCAATTTTTTGCTACCATCAACTTAGAGACATTCCAAAAAGCACAGGTGCGCCACACACATTCACATTCATGCACATGCTGGATTGCTATGTCACATGTCGAAGAGTAGATATAAAAGAAACTGAGAATATGACCGGATAACTTGTTTTGCGGGTATACGTAGTCCATTGATTTACTAGGTTTTTTTCCTCAGTTGCTGCGAATAGCATGATGAGAAATAAAGTAAAAGACCTTCAAGATCTTGATCAAAAGGAACGGAAGGGATCACTGTACTATGTTACACACACACACAACTCACGGCTACTAAATATCCATCACTGGTTCTTTAGAACTTTATCTAGAGCATCAAATACACCTTGTATAGTTACCTCTTCTACTATCACAACCTTGTCCCTCGACTTCGAGCCGGAACCTATTGAAACTTGCCTTTTCTTCACCCCAATAACCTGCTCACAAGAAATATATAATTATCGGAACATTCCACTAATAATAGCTTAGCGTACTCCTAAGAACAAAAATGAAGAAGTCAATATGGAATTTTTTGAAAATGAAGAATTACGTAGCAAATTCAAACCCAAGCCGATTATCACCAAGTGCCTCAAAATTGCTAATTATATCACAATATAAGCTAATGAACTCTTTACTAAAAATGGAACCCTTAAAATGAAAAAGAAAAAGGGAACAGAAGAAGAAGAATCCACAACAAACATCTAAAGAGAAACAGCCCATTACTTCGAAAAGTAATCAAAGAGTACATTGAACTCAACCAGGGAAACATAATTACCGAGCTAATGTAATCAAGAAGTGCGGCATTAGCTTCACCGTCTTTAGCAGGGGCGTCAATCTGCACTCCTAATGCCTCGTCATTCATATCTGAAGATTTCATAAAAAAAATGTACAATTGATTAAGAGATGGTTTAATTGCTTCAGTTAGTGTATTTCTTTTCAAAATTAAAAACAAAAACGGACGATCACCGGTGATGGTGGCCAGTTTGGAACCTGGCTTTGCGTGGATGGAGATGGCGACGGAGGAAGGAGGGATGGAGCGGAGGCACGCCGGGTACTTGGAGTTGGACGGAGGCTGATTTGAATCAGCCGAATTCACCTTCGATTTGGTTTTCTT
Source organism: Sesamum angolense (assembly GCA_034509725.1). Lineage (NCBI taxonomy): Eukaryota > Viridiplantae > Streptophyta > Magnoliopsida > Lamiales > Pedaliaceae > Sesamum > Sesamum angolense. The sequence continues at coordinate 7,346,493 of JACGWL010000010.1, forward strand.
ACTCGGAGCCATCAATCTTCGTCTGGGAAACAAGGAGTTATTGTTCCAGTGCACCTTATTTAGTAATGTCAATAAGCACAAATCAAATTGCTTTTGAATCTCACAAATTTACATTTTGTGAATTTTTAAAGGGTAAATAACAATAACTTTTATTAGGGTTTACATAATTACAAATAATTCTTCTTAATTGAAAATATAGCAATATAATATGATATTTAACATAATTATATAATTTTTAGTTTTTTTAAAATTTTTTAAAATAAAATAAAAAAAAATAATATAAAAAAATTGTTCATTTAGTCCATTTTGATTTGCATGGATATTTTGGTCAGTTCACCATAAAAAATAAATGAAAATCTAACAAAAAATGTTGGACTAATTATTTGGCGACTACATTAAAATTAGGGGGGTATTGATAATTTTACAAATAATGAATGAGAAAATTATAATTATGCTAAACATCACGAGAGCTCATGATAATTTCTTTTTTTTTAAATTGAATTATGAGGTTTTAAATTAAGCATGATATGATCATAGATGAGCAACTCAAATTATGGCCCACACACTAGCCCAACAGTAGACCAAGTAGGTCCAATAGAACAAGAGACCTTCGAAAGGCCCTCGAACCTTCGCACTAAGATGATGTTGTATGCCGACGGCATGTCCATTATAAAGGAAACAAACCATCTTAGTTTTATGTTGGACTCTGCCCCAAAGGATAGGGGAGGGGGGGGGGGGGGGGGGGGCAGGAGCAAGATCCATTCTATGGGTATACTACCTCTTTTGTAAAATCATATAAAAGATCGAGCTCCATTTATCGGTAGACTTCGTAAAATATAATATTTACAGAACTGACATAATTAACAAGGATACGTTGAACATTGTAGTTAGCTAAAGTAGCAAAAATAACAAGAGCATCATTGTGGGCTAAATGAACTCTTTGTGCATTAGCAAGTCCAGAGTGGATCCTATGATCCCTTGCTGATACTTTGCAATCAATTTCCATGATTGCTCTGGGCCAAGAGCACACGCATGGCCTTCTCGAGTCCTCGTAAGTAGATCCTCCCACTATCATGTGGATCACTCATTTAGTAGTGGTGTTTTACGGCTCAATCTTTTAGTAGGAACTTTGTTCACGTATTTTATGGAGGTATCAGCAGCTCGCTTTTGTGGGAGTCTCGAGGGCTGGAGTGCTCCTCCTTTTGCTCACGTCGTTGGTTTTTGTTGACGTAATCCTTAAGGTAGCGAGCTTGGATCGGCCATTCTATCTCATGTCTTAGCTGGCGACACTTGTTGGTATTGTGCTCATATTCCCTGTGATACCTGCAAAAACATTTAGAATTAGAAAGTTGGGGTCCCTCCTTGGAACCTTAAGCCCACTACTGAGCAGGGAACTAGTCTATAGCTATAAGCATCCAAGCTGGGCAGGTGATGAGCGAGGTGTAATTCTTGTTCTTTGGATCAAGAGGGTTAAATCAGCCTCTGGGCTTCCCTTTGCCCCTACTAGAGGAGATTCATTCACCATCTCCAATTCTGTTGCGTGGATTACCCTTTTCTATCAACTCGACAAAAATCTCGAAAAGTGAAAATGTTAAAATTTTATAGCTCTCCTTTAAATTATCATTGATAATTTAACGTTTCCGTTAAAATAAAAATCATTAAGTATAATGTTCTTTTTCTATATATATTATTATCTATATTTTTATTTTATCAATATTTTTAATTCTTTGACGTTAATATTTTTAGTCCAAAATTTAACGAATGGGTGAGTAAATAGAAAATTTTCAAAGAAATTGCAAGTGTAATTTTATTTTTTTTAAGTATAATGATATTCTTTTAAAAGGAATGTAAGTATAACTAACCGTTTACGCATTACAATAATTCGACACATACATCAATATAGTGCAAACAATTATATAAAATAAGATAAGGGTTAAATACAGTTACCACCCTGAAGTATTCACCTTACATCAATTACCCATCTGAAGTATTAAAACCTTCAAAAACCCCCTGACCTTTGTTTTTAAAGTTTGAAATGCCAATTTTACCCTTACAAAAATTACTTTAAAAAAAAAAAATAATTTTTAAAATGCCAAAAATCACTATTTGTCTAATCTAATTTCACTTGTTCATCGAACTCTGTTTATTTTGTGATCTTAAAGTACTCGTGAAATTTTATTTTAATTTTATTTGTTTGTCAAATCAAGTTAAAAATAAATTTATACATGCATAAAATTATCACATTGACATAATTATCATATATATAAAAATATATATGATAAATATATATTGATTTTATATTTTTATTAGTTTATTAGCCCTTTTGATTTTATTAATTGTATATTTGTTTAAGTAAATATATATATATATATATATATATATATGCATATATTAAGGGTAAAATGGGTATTTTAAACTTTAAAAACAAAGGTCAAGATTTTTTAAATGTTTTAATATTCAGGAGAATAATTGATGTAGAGTAAATACTTTAAGAATGGTAATTGTATTTAACTCAGTAAGATAAATATGCGATTTTCCCCTCAACCACTGTGACTAAAACATTGTTGTAACCGAATTATTTTCCTATACCAAAAGGCAAAAGCTGGTGGTTATATATACAACGCGATTATTTGAGGGGAAGGGGATAGGAATGGAGGAAATGAAATGGGGAAGAATTTCGGGAACTGTAATTTTCAGGAGCAACCTCTGGGAGATTACGTTTTGAGGTCAAAACTTGGAGAAAGCTCTCTGTCGACGGTGTGGAGAGCGGAGCACAGAACCACCGGTGAAGTGGTGGCGCTGAAGCAAATCCCCCTGGCGAAGTTGACGCGCCATCTCAGGAATTGCTTGGAGTGTGAGCTTACATTCTTGTCCTCCGTCAATCATCCTAACATCATTCGCCTCCTCGATTTCTTCGAAGTTAGTTTCCGGGCTTTGCTTTAATTTGTCTAATTCATCACATTTCACTAAATGAAAATGTATAATCGATGAGCATTCGGCCACTTCTATTTGTTTTGTTTGTTTTCGTTTCCTCTTTCGTATAGTCGCAGGAATTATGCTTCCTTATCTAGAGTTATTACTATCTTGTTGGTTGGAATGACTTAGCTCTTGTGCTGGAAAATTGAGAGTTCGTCTAGTATTGATTTTTGCCCCTTTGCACATTGTACACGGTTAATCTAGTTTATTTAAATTGATCTTTGTCATTTGTTGTAAGAGCTTTCGATTTTTCTTTCCCTGATACTGTGTGTAGTCTGTTTAGCTTTCAGTGTTTAATGTTTCTCTAACTCATTAATCAACTTGAGCTGAATTGACTTATTTACTACCCGTCAGAAAAAAAGATAGCTGGTATTAAAGACTACTGTTATTCATAAAAAGTTGAAACTTATGAGTTACAGTTTGTTTGATGTAGTTTGAGCTGGTGGGTCTGGTAGTGGGTTATATATACCCCTATGTCGACTATAATATTTGTTGATTTAATGATTTTAGTTAAATCTAGATCTCCGTAGAGCCTGATTAGAAAATTTAATTAAGTTGCTACTCAGTATGACAGCTCCATTATCCTTGTTTTGGTTCTGCGCGGGGGGAAATTTAGCTTCTTACATCCAGCACCATGGCAGAGTTCAAGAGTGTGTAGCTAAAAGATTCATGCAGCAGCTAGGTAAAATTTGACTCAGGAACTAACTCGACAGTTTTTCTCGTTTGACATAAATCTGAAATTTCTAACTTGCAGGTGCTGGTCTCAAGGTATTAAAACAGAATCACATTGTTCACCGAGACTTGAAACCAGGTGTGTCCTATTCCAAGTAAAAAAGATATTGTGCTTGCTCATGCACAAACTGTTAAATGATGAATTTTCTTTCTTCTTTTATTTTGGTTGCATTTCTCTCTAATGGGTCAGAATATTCTTTTGTCTTGCTCCGACTGCAACCCAATTCTAAAAATTGCGGATTTTGGACTTTCCAGGTAATCTAATTATAATAGCAAAACTCTAGCAGCAAATATTGATCTTGTAAGGAGCATGCTCTTTGTCCTCTTTAATTATGTTTTTTTATGGAAATCAGGATTTTACTTCCTCATGAATCTGCAGAAATGGTTTGTGGGTCGCCATTGTACATGGCTCCAGAAATCCTGCAGTTTCAGAGATATGATGAGAAGGTTTGTAATGGTTTTACTTCCTGATTATATGGGAAAGGACTAATGCCGAACTTCTTGATAGGTCGATATGTGGAGTGTTGGTGCAATCCTTTTTGAACTTCTCAATGGCTACCCTCCTTTTCATGGCAGGTCTAGTGTCCAGGTATCATGTGTGGCTTAAACTGGTGGAGTTCTACCTTTTCTCTTTTGGGAAAAATGCAAGCAACCCCTTGTGATATTGCAAATGAGCAAATTATCCCCCTATGAAAAACAAATAGCAATTTACCTCATTGTGGTTTTTAAATATAACAATTTACCTCCCTATATTTTTTAAAATGAATCAATTTACCTCCTTAGATAGGGAGGTAAATTGCTTCATTTTAAAGTACAAAGGGGTAAATTGTTTTATATATTTTTAATAGGGGGGTAATTTGTTCATTTTCAATATCACTGGGGGTAAATTGCTATTCACCCTTTCTTTTTTATTTGATAGTTTTTCCTGAACTAAAATTTAAGAATCCAGCTTCTGCAGAATATCAAAGCGTCTACGTCTTTGCCGTTTTGTCGTCTAATTCTTCCACATTTGCACCCTGACTCCATTGATTTGTGTTCACGATTATTATCAATTAATCCAGTATGTTCAGTTCATTAGGCTTGTCAGTGGCTAGAGTCTTACCGTACCCACACTCCAAAACAATTTTTATAACCATGCCCAACGGGTAGAAGACCCTACCTCATCCTAGACCCATGAATGAGTGGGTATGGGTAGGATCTAATAACCTAAAAATACCAATGACTATGGTAAAGGCTTAATACCCTACCATGGGTATACATATAGTCTAATCCCAAAATGTTCTTTTATCTGGTAATTTAAAATTATTGAAAATTGATCAATTGGATTTAGTTAATATCTAAAAATGTTTAAAGTATATAATCATTTCAGTCATATTTTGTTTATATTGATTATGTATTGATGTTTGACAAAAAATGCTAGAGTTTTTATTCTTTTATTTCGTAATAACTCAAAATTAACTTCCTAATAAATTAATCAAAACTCTTGATCTTTTAGAAAATAAAAAAAATACGAATGGAACTTAAATTAGTTAAATTTGACTAGTTATATAAATTTATATGAACTCAAATAGTAGAAAAAAATCATCAACAAAGTTGAGTGCGTTCAAATGGATAAGAGATTTAAACGGGAGTTAGATATATTGTTATACTTAACTTCATTTAATTTTTTACCAATTCTTAGGTTTTGTTCTTATTTTGAACTTATATCAATTTCATAATCAATTAATATTGGTCCATTATTTGGGCAAAGTAAAGATCATTATTTAAATTTCAATGATGATGAGTTTGCAAATGTTGAAAATTTAATTAGTTTTATTTAATTGACCTGTACGTCATGAAATGCTAATACTAAGTTAATTGAGTAACACATTCTTATAATATCATTACGGAAAACACATAAAAATTGGATCATTCATTTAAGAAATACCATTGTTTGGCTTTGATATAAATTTAAATTTGAGAAATTTTATTTTTTGAAACATATTAAAATAGAAAACAATTGTGTAAGACCCAAACACTACTCAATCTTGGCTAAGACCTAATGGGTATTCTATTAGGTTAGGTCTGTCAATGGGTAGGGTAAGCGTAGACCCAAAGAGGACCCAAACAAATTAACTTGGACCCAAAATCCTACCCAATTTATTTTACCCCACTCAAGACCCATGGTCTTTGGTCAGATCCAAACCCGATTTTATTTTCTTTCTTTTTTTTTTATTGTTTTTTCGACCCATTTTTTCTACAAATCATACTAATTAAATTATTTTTTTATTTTCTATTTTTCCCTATAATTTATAGGGGTGTTCAATTTGGTTAACTGAACCGTACCGAAGCAAACCGGTTTTTCAGTTAACCAAAAATTTCGGCATTCCAAAATCGAATATTTTTTTCGGTTCGATTAATAACCAAATTACCGAGTTCATAACAAAAAAAAGTCTACCAGTTAATTAATTTAATAGTTTTTTACGTTTATATTTTAAATTTAAAATAAGTACAGATTAAATGATATTATTTATAATATAATAATATATATTTATAACTTACAAATATAATTTATATAATAATATATTTTTTAATTTTGGTTATTTGATCGGTACGGTTAATTGACCTAACCAAATCGTTCCGACCGATTGTACCTATTTCTTTTAAAAAAAACTAAATAAAAATTTGAATCAAATTTTGGTTCGATTTTTCAATACGAACTAAAAATTCGGTTCGGCCGATTTTCGAATAGTTAACACCCCTAATAATTTATTAATAAATTCAGAATTATTGAGACCAATTTACAAATAACTCTTTTTATAGAATTTTTAAAATAATATATCATTTATTATATTGTTTACAAAACAATTTATGAAAATATTACATGATAAATAATATTATGATGTCTTAAGTTTTTTTAAATTTGTTCACTTGAAATTAGATCGATCGATAAATAATAATCCAGTTGAATAGCAAAAAAAAATAAATATATTTTTTGGGTCTAAAATAGGTACATAGACCCACGGGTATTGATGGATAGAGACCCAAACCCAGACCCAATCTATATTTTTTTAATGGGTCTAGGCCTGGGTTTGAGTCTTAAAGTTAATCTATGGGTTTGGGTAGGGTAAGACCTACCCACCGACATTCATATATCAGGTTGGGCATGGGTAGGGTACGAAGAAATCACATGGGTATTTGTTGGGTATGGATCCGGGTAGGGTAATACATGGCCATTGATTAGCCTACACTCGATAAAAAACTTGCATATTAAATCATAGTTTGACGAACCTATCCATCTTTGGCAGATGACCGTCTGTCCTCTGAGGAGTTTTATCAACACAATTTCTTACAAACTTGAAGTCGGAGCAGTTTGTCCATCAATAGTCGTTGCAGTTCACAGGAGAAGTCCCTATTTGTCTGTCATGCATGTTTCTTCTGCTTGAGAATTCTAATCTGATGTCATCCATTTGTCTCCTTCAAATCACATGTTAATGCTCTGCCTTCTTGATACCCCATTTACTACAATCTGTTAAGGTGAAAAAGGTCGAAATAAACATGCTTCAACGTCAAACTCCAGGCATAAAATTGCTCCTGCAAGTTGAAATCAAGGGTGCAGGTTCAAGAAATGCTTCTATTCGGCCTTTCATTCCCACTATTTTCATGTTCCAGCAGGATAGAAGATATTGCATTGCCTAGCGTAGTCTGAGAACTAGGGCCAGTGGATGTTTCAGGGGACAGGGTCAAGGTTTAGCAAATATTGCCAGGTAAAAAGGTCAATATCTTGGAATTAGCTGGGGCGTCAATCTGAGATGCTAATATCACTGGAAGAAGCGATACTGCAGAAAAATCATTCTCTTGGTCTTTTGCATGAACAGTGGAACGGTCAGTTGACTCGTTTATGAGCTCTACAAGGTCATTTCTCGCAACACTGATGGGTATACCTCTGACTTGTAACTTCTTGTTTTTACCTCCTGTTGGTTGTTAATTAGCGAGGAATTCAGCAATCTATCTAGGTAAATGCATAGGAGTCTCATGTTGTGTGTCATTACAGAAGTGTATAAAAGATTGTTGAGAAGTCTAGAATTGATTTAATGAGTGAATGAGGCTTATGGTCCGTTTTGGATTCCATCTCTTCCTTCCCAGATACTCTATTTCCAGGTGTTCCAATGATAACTCCTAGTGAAGTGTTCTGTTGTCGTACATTAAATTTTTGTTGTCTCTGCATAACTTGCTCTGTCCTAAGAATTGTCAAAAATTATGTATCAAAAATTTATGCTGAAGGTAAATACTACTCAACTGTTGTTTGCTCACCTTTGTTCTTGACTTCTTTTCTTGGTACTATAAATCTTTACACACTTCTTAGGTTTCCTTTCTGTTCTTTAGACGAAACAGTAGATGCTGATCCGTTCTAGTAGATTAAATTTGTGGCACAACCATCATCTAAGTGAAACCATTTATGAGAATAAGGTTTTTATGTTTAGCAAAAATCGTTTATTTCATTAAAAAACTATGTTTAAAACAAATTATTATTGTGTCAACAGAATAATAAATAGAAAAAAATATTATTAATGTCGACTTTGTTCAAAGACATTGTATCTTTTAGAAAAAATGCGCTTTTAGTCCTTAAACTAGAGTAGAGCATTTACAAGGTTTTGTTCATTAAATAATTTAAGATTACAATGATGGTACCCAATTTGGAACCGTTTCTTATATACTAGTATTTGTAGCACACAATATGTATGTGCAAATTATACAATACTATTTAAAATAAAAAACATTTATTATTTAATAAAATATATAGACCATAATAAATTAATTTTAAAATATAATAAGGTAGTGTCAAACAAAGATGCATGAAAATAAATAAAAAAATGTAAATATCAAAAGATAGTGGAAGAAGTGGGGAAGTTATAAAATGCATAAAAAAAAAAAAATAGACCAAAAGAAAGAGAGAGACAAAAAAGATACTCTTCCTTAATAATAAAGTCTTTACGTCAAATGGCCGTGTAAAACTAGGTTTGGTTGTCAAATGTAAGGAAAAAGGTTGAGTTTGCAATTGAGAGAGAAGAGGTATGTTGGTGAGGTTTTAGAAGAATGACAAAACAAGGTTGAGAGGGGTTTGCAGAAAGAAGGCTGCAAACATGGTTTGTTTATGTATAGAAGTGGGTGAATTGTTTATGTAAAAAAAAAATTCAAAGACAATCTTAAACTAGGCACTACAATTTAGACTGAAATTTGCTCCATTTTTTAAAGGCCAATGTTTCAAAGTCACTGCCCTACTGAGTAAGAAGAAAAGCTCTTAATCTGTTGTAGGGTACCATGGACCAAAAAGCTATAGGAGAGGGTATGCATGACACTTAGGTATCTAGAAGCAATGAACCACGGTAAAATAGAACACAAACTAAAAGACCAACATTGTTTGTCACTTAGGGCATCTTTACTTGGGGTAATAGGATAAAAGTATGATATATTAAATTATGATTGAAATTGTGATAATGATATGATTGATTATATTGTGATATGTTTACTTCTTATTCTTCTTCTTTATTATTATTAAAAATTAGATTATGGAAGTATTAGTCTATCTCATGTTTATTTTGTAAGTTATTGGAATTGATTATATTAGTAATAGACTTTTTTGTCCTTGTATTAAAACAAAACAATATTTAAAAAAAAAATTACATATGCATCTTATATTTTATATTATTTTTCCTATCACCATCAAAAACAATATTTTTTTTGAAGGGACATCAAAAACAATATTTAGTAATAGTAATAATATAAAATATTACAATAACAATGTTAATGATATAGATAACAAATAAAATAAAAAAATATATATTTGATATTATATTAATTCTACAAATTATTATAAATGTTAACATCAAAAGGAAATTTTATTTTTTAAATTTACGTTGTAATTTTTTTGTTATCCAAATTTAAATTTACAATAAATACTTGTTATAATTTTTAAAGTGAAATTTAAAATAATTTTTTATTTTAAAGGATTTAAAATTTTTAATTAATATATTTTATATCATTTCTCCTCTTTGCACCAACATTCATCTTCATTAAAATAATTTATTTAATATATAAATAAATATCTAATAAAAAGATTAATAATATATATATATATATACACACACATATATATACTTCTCCCATACTCCAAGACTCACCCATGCATAGCACCGCCGCCGGCAAGCACCACTCTTCAGCCCCTCGCGCAACATCGGCCACCAGCCCTCCTTCCTCGCTATCATCTTTTTTATAAACAAAACACAGAGAAATTAAAGAAACATTCAAAAATCGAGCAACAAACATAATCCCCCGCAAAATCAAGCAAAAAATATATAATCCATTTGTAAGTAAACACAAAATTAAATGGGATAATAGCTTTTATCATTACTAATAATTCAATGTGAATGGGCTTTAATGCAATATATAATCATTTACATAAAGTAACTTTCATGTAGTTTAAGACATTTGTATTACAAGTTTATCAACATTTATATTAAAGACCCTATCCTATGCTATGCTGTTTAAGACAGAATGATATGATATCAGTGTTTAACACCAAAATGACACTTGTAATAATGTTAATTAAAGTTGGATATATGTTGACAGTGGCGATGATGTTAATCAAAATGTTTTGTTTATTCTTCTCAAGAATTTGGGAATTATCTTATTGGAATCATTGTACCGTTATTCTCTGAGCATGCAAATTTCTTGTGAGTTGGAAAATTATATTTAGTATTCATGACGTTTGTTTTCGTCTAACGAATACATTTCGTTGGTAAAAGTTTATTAAATTTGCTGATATTAGCAAAAAAATCAGTGAAAATTCATATTTATTTTTAATTGATTTATTACTAGCTGACTACAAATCAAACAAATATTTTCTTATTAAACTATCCTTATACATTTTCACAGCGCGCTAATGTATGTGAGAAGATACATCGTCGTCCTTATAAGGCTCAAATCCACCAAATAATCTATTTAAAAAATACATTCCACCAACTTTTTGTTCAAAACCCCAATTCTTAATAAATATTGTTAAAATTCAACTTTTTTAAATTTATCTTTAACTCTTAAGATTAAAAATTACAGATTTTTTTTTATTTATGCTTTCAAATATGATAAGTTTTATAAAATTTATTCATAACTTTTGATTTTTTTTAACATCTGAAAATGAAAAGAAAAAAGAGATTATTTATTTTAAGTTAAATAATAAGTTATTATTTTTATTCACAATAGTTCAAAATTTTTATTATTCAAATAAGATAATACATCACATTCAACATACAAAAATACAAAAAAAAATTATTTTCCCATCTAAAGTGAAAAAATCAAACTTAAAGTTATCGTTTTACCTTCTTAAAAATCAAAATCCGACCACTTGAAAAATGGTCACAAAAACTAAAATGAGATGTAAAACTAAAATTTAGAAATGCTAAAATCAAGAAATAAATTTAAGAAACTAAAATAAATCTAAAAACAAACGTAAGATACTAATTATAGTAAGAACGAACCAATTCTGGAGTTAGAAAAAAAAGGCGTGGCCATAGAAAAGGAAAGGCGAAGTGAAAATATTCATCGTCAAACAAGAGAACCTAAGCAGCTGTCAGCGGTTTCCCACTGCCGCCGCGCACTTCACTTCTGCAGTCATCAGGTACTCTCTCTCTCTCTCTCTCTCTCCATTTTCATCAGAAATTTTGCCTTTAATCATCTTAAACATATGAGCTTTACACCACATTGACGCATTGTTCAACCATAACCCCCCTTGAATTAACTAGGAAAAATGATGGTCTTCTTATGTAATACTGGAAATCTTCTGCTGATAAATGCTTGGATTTGGTTATGAATCAAAGCTTGAGTTCGTTATTGTATCAAGATTTTGCTTTTTGTTTTTTCGTATTTAGCTTTTTAGTCTTCTAAATTTCTGAGGAAATCTTCCGACTATAGTCTGCAATTCAGGGGATTGTAATTTCGTATTATTTATTTTTTCATTTTAAGCATTTTTTTTCATTTTGCCCTTTTCTTTCCCCTAATATATAAATTAGCTTTAAGGGTTTCCTCCGATTACAAGTTTTCAGCTGGAATTGTGGTTTACATTTCGTTTTATTTTGGAGAATGGAGAACTTTTTTGTGGATTGAGTTTTCGCAGGACTGCTTTTGCAGCATTCTTTTCCCCTGACCACTGTGGTATTGTGTTTATTTTATTTTCAGCATTTTTGTTTTTTGTGTATAGCTTTTTCTGTGGTTAAGCAATGAACTGAGTTGCATCATGTTGGAATAGGAGGAAAAAAAGAGAAAAAAGATTGACAAGAAATGTGCATGCACCATTTGCTCACTCCTATCCGGGCCCTAACTTCTTCACTGATTTTTGTTTGCAGATATACTATCTGATACTATGCTATTATCAAAGTTTCTAATTAGCCCTTTTTTCTCAGCCATTCAAGAAACTATGTTGGCTGCTAAAACCCTCCCTCTCACATCCCTCGCTCAACTCTCATTGAAAATCCAATGGTTTTGCTCTGTCATCCCCGGAGCCACGAGTCCCGGTTCTCGCTTAATTCACACCAATGCGCAGTAGCAAAGGCCACATGCAATACAAATCCTCTCTTCTTCACAATCAAAAGTTTAATAGCACCAGAACATGATACAGATACCACACCTACCGAACCCAACACGACCAGTCAAAAAGAAAGATCCTCTTTGCATCGCGGTCCGCCGCAAGAATACACCTCTTATCCCAAAAAATTAATACAGAATTGAAAGCACAGCATATAGTCGATCAAACATATGACGGTAAGCAACCTGGCCATTGAAAAATTAGAGCTAGGGTTACACCCGCAAAAGCTAAATTCGTAAGTAAATTGAGCCAACTACAATATGTACATTCTTCCATAGTGTTTCGCCCTCCGTATTGTAGTTCGTAGATGGCGGTCGGGCCTCGAGGATCAACCAAGTGGCTTACTGCAGAACCTCTAAAAGAATATACCAAGCCAAATTTCCTCAATGGCGACTCCCACGCGAGCATGGAACAGTATATAGCAATTCAATACAATTGGGAAATTGTTGTCTGAATGTTCTTTCAGGTTAGGTAAAGTTCAATAAACATAAGTACTCAGCGTTGTACAGCGATGAAATCAACAGAGGCGCTATGCGCATACTGCCGAGTATGCGGTTATCCAGGGAATTTGAATTGAGGCGGCTTTTGGATGCCCTCGGCCACTCCCAATTCCCTCTCACAGACCTGGGCTATGTTGCGGAATTCGCCAGCAAAGTGAACCAGCAACCCAAATTACTCCGAACCACCATCTTGTGATAAATAACCAACACCACATCCCAGTTAGATAGATGCCTCGCGCGACGGTGCACGAGCAAGCTGATAAAGTGACCGCAATCATAATAACATAATGGCAAGACACAAGCCAGCGGTAAACGAGCTATAGTGAGCTGCATAAGCTGCATTGAGCGGGCCCAGAAGTTGATACGTTGTTGACAGACCGGGGCCTGGATCGCTACGAGGACCCGGAAACAAATACTGAGCAGTTGTAGGAAAGCAAATCCGACATTAAAACGGAAGAAGTGAGAAAGATGACAATGGGCAAGATGGAAAGAATTGCTGGTGGTACTGATCGCCCCAAGATCACATTGCTGCCTGAATGGGTTCTCTAGCTCAAGGTTCGGAAGAAAAAATACGTACCCTAGTCATCTAAGAAATGGCGGCCGGTTTGATCCCACAGCATTCTCTGCTTCCTCGAGATCCTCACCGGCCTACCGAGGGGCAGCCATTTCCTGGAATCAAAAATAATGATCACTGGATAAGTAAGATCGCTGATTCGAGATAAAAAACTCAATGCCTCCTGTTAATTTTAATAATTAATCTTTTCGTGTATGTGTTCCACGGTCTATAAGCTGACAGAATCTTTCGCCAATCGACTCATAATTTCGAAGGACTAGTCCAAGTTATGGAGTTGCAGTGGGGTTTCTTATTGATGACATCGCACAATCGCCTCTTTCATTAATGAATGTCATCAGTACCTGTATTCTATAGATAAAAAAATGAGGAATATACTACCAGAATATATCTTATGAGTCTTTAAAATTATCCTGACAGAAACATGGTTGTAACTCCTTCGCGCTTAACGGACATCTTAATATAATATTGATATATATTAACTATATATCGCAGTAACGCCCTGGATAAATATTCACTAATGATTATTAGTAGTTTCATAACTCAACGAATTTGATCTTGCTCGAACGACGTACTCCAATCCAACCTCAGCGTCATACATGCGCTTATCACTAACATAAAATATCCTTTATACAGAAGTTTGCCGTGTCACTGCCTGTTTTCTCATTAAAAATCTAATATAACATAGAAATGAAAAGACACAAAATTGATTAATTAGTGAACTGCCTTTCAAACTTAGAAAACAAAATAACCTAAATCCACCTATTCATTCATAATCCATAAGACAGACAAGCCGCATGCTTTCCTGTTGATCAATAAAACAATAGAAGTTTGAAAGGAGAACAAGTTGATTTTCTCATCTTCAATTATAGATTACATTTTTTATCTTCATTTCTATAACTCATACTGGACACAGCACACATATATTAAAACTAATATTAACTTAGAACTATACTCTTAAAAAAAGATTTTAAATCGAAAGAATGATTTAAATTAAAATTAGAAAGAGACTTAAACCAACTTAACAATTTTATGTCGATATTGAATAAATTAAGTTAAATTTGATTCAGATATTACCATATAAACAAAAATGAGCAAATCTGACCTCACCTATCTAAAGACGGGTAAATGGAACCTCGTTTTGAAAAACACTATGGGCATAAATCCTGCTATATTTAATTAAAAAAACACAATGAGATAAATTATTGAATAATAATAATATCCAATACCTCACAGAATAATTAATAACTGCAATTTACAAATATCACAGAAAAGAAATAATGGTAAATTTGTCCACGATAATGAAATTAGTGATGCGATGTGGGGAGACACACCCACTTGAATGATCAAGAAAGAAAAAAAAACAGATGACAGAGCCAACAAAAACCGAAAAGGAAAGAAAAATTAAATCGAATTACAACACAAAAAAAAAGAAGACCTACGCACTAAACGAGCCAAATCGCCAAACAAATGATAACAAGGCAGAAAGACGGAAAAAATCATTTACTTAGAGAAACAGAAAAATTTCATATTAGTTAATAGAAAATTGGGGAATATACACAATTCTTCTACTTTCCAATTGCGATCCCATGCTTAAAGCCTTAGCCTTCTAAAAATAGATGAGCCTATCATATACATATCACTACCTTACAATAACTTCTGATAAAAACCGAATAATAATTCTTATCAAAATTGAAATTCTATCCCCAAAATTTCTAGGAAAATGTCCCGATCCCGGCCAAATAAAGCATTTAGTTCCTAAACAATAAATTATACTTCCTTGAATAATTTACAAAAAATGACGTTGACTTATATAATAAGGTTCCGGTAAATTCGACATATCCCAAATGAACTCAATACATTACGCATCTCGTGCAATGTTTGGATGTTCTAATTATAGTAAGAACCATTAGATCTTACTCTATAGAAGTTAATTTTCATTGACTATAATTAAGCTATGAAATTGGAATTTTGATAGTTACCATATAATCAAGTGGTTAGCCGATACAAAAGTTGAGATAATATTAATTAATACTAAAGTTATGCACCGATGACCCCTATAATTGTTGTCTTCTGTAAGCAGTATCAAAAAAGAATGATTTGTTATACAAAAAGCGAATAAATTACTTTGCTGAATTAAACGCCAAACAAACCTAGAAAAGATGTATGAAATAACCAAAATTGTGTACGTCTGAATACAAGTTATCACGTAAAGCAGCCGATTTTAGGTCCAACTCTATAATTTATTCTAAGTTAATTATATCTTGCATATCATTTCACATTTATGTCGGTGCCCAAATAACAATTTTGACAAGATATTGATTCGCGATTGTTCTCCCAGCATCATAAGCTTTGTTAATGATTAAATAGTAAACTAACCCACAAATAAATTGAAGAGGCATAATCATCCTCCACAAGAGAATACCCTCAGTTTACACACATAGCGAGGAGCCGGGCCAAGGGAATAATCGGGAGAGTCACGAGCCCAGAGACAGATACATTCTGATAAAAGCACTCGGCGTGCTTGCCGGAACGCTGGAAGCGCCCGCAAGGTGAGACGAGTGAATAAAGTAATAAACTATAACCAATGTAATGATTCCGCCATAAGAAAGTGATTACTCGCAGCACATCAATAGACGACGGCATATATGGCGAAGTCGCCAATACTTCTGAACGCATACTTAAGTAACAAGGGAAATAACCAACCTTTAGTTATAGCTACTTCGACATACCATAAACATAGCCGAACGAACATGATACAAAAGTCTGAATTAGCGGATGAATAATGTAATAGTAAAATATTCACCCACAAATAGGTAAGATATATATAGCCCGTAACACGCTGTACTGCTGAAACAAAAGAAAAAATTTCAGAAGCCAGTGTATTTATAGTATATCAATATCTACTTAAACACGGTCCTCTCCTCAGCGGTGGCTCAAAGCCCTACATTAGTAATCTGTTTGTATAAGGTGCAGTACATAAAAGATTCAATTCTTCATTTGGTTCGTGACCCGTCTCAAACCTATCCTATTTAAAACGATAAATTTTATTTAAAATATTAAATCTGTTAGCGCAGAAGAAATAATGATAATATTCAATATTTTAACAATATATAATACAAGCATTTGAATATGGTGCTTTCCTTCTCAGACTCACCATTACATTGAGGTTCAGTTAATTGAGCATTTGTGTCATCTCTTACATTTTTCTGTCCAGTTTAAGTTGAGGATGGAACATAAAGAAAAGTGCATCATAGCATAATCTATTTCAATATATATATATATATATAACTATATATAGTATTATATACACACACAACACAACATATAGTTTTTTAAATTCTTTTACTTTTTGTTCTAAGTCTTTTTCTTGGCCTTTTAGTTTAAAATTCAAGTCAAAATATTTTGTGGATACGCATCGTACACCTACAATTTTATTGATCCTATTAATGATAGAATAATAATTTTAAAATTATCGTTAAAGATATATATTAAATGAAAACTATTTAATTTTGTCATAATATAATTATTATGACAAAATATATGTGTAAATTGTCCCTGTACACGATTAGTGAAAATGACAAACATAAATATATTGAAGATTATTATTTGTTGTGGTCATATATTATACATACATCATTAATTATTTTTAGCGACAATTTTACATAATTTTTTTTTTATCGTCAATTCTTAATTATCGGTGATAATTTTAATAAAATAATCATGGGTTGATAAACTAAAAAAAATTATTATCATTTAATATAAAAATAATTGGTGAAAATATTTATATCTTCACTTTTGTCTCCAACTTTGTCCGTTTGTGTAGTGATTACTTTGAAGAAAAATTAGAGTATAATCTGCTGCTTTTTCCTCAAGGAATAAAAATAAATAAAGAAAAGAAAAGAAAGGATCAATCTATTCATGAATTATATATATATTCGTTGTTGAGTGATTGGATGTTATTTTACTACTTTACTGCTGACTCTCTTTCCCTTTCTGATTTTATCCACAAAATTAAAGAACTCAGAACATTATTATGAACTTTGCACACAGAAACCAGATTTAGATTTCTATGATCAGTTCAGAAAAGGACGTTTAATTAATGGAAACAATGTCACTACATTAATGCTGATTAATATAATTAAAACGATCATGCTGTCACAAGTCTCACATTAGTTGGGACGAAGAGTTTGAGCGACTCATAAATATGCATCCTATTACAAAAAAATTGTTCAATAGCTATGAAAGATTTTGATGCAAAAATCAGCGTTGAATTACTTAGCAAGTGAAGCTTGTCGTTGCTAATCTGCATTATTTAGAAAATATACTTTAAATTGTTCGCTGCTAAATATTTCAACAGATATTTTTCGTTGCGGAGTTCATTGGCAAATAAATTTATTGTGTTAAATAATGTAGATTAACAAAGATAACTTTACTTACTAATTAGCTCGATACTGATTTTTTTTTTCCCGTAGCTACGTTGAACCATTTTCTAGTAGTGTTCTCTCTACAGCGATGCACTTTTTTTCCGAGTAAAACTGCGTGCATGGTTATGTTTACGAAGTAAGAGAGGATAATACATCATGCAATGGAATGCCGATCACGTTGTACACTGCATCATATTAAAAAGGGTTAAGTGTATTTTGCCATTCGAACTATGGCCATTTTTACGCTTTGGCATCTAAAATTGTTTTTGTATGAACTTACCATCTTAACTCTACGAAATTTTGCAATTTGAAATTTATAATTGTTTTTCTACCAAGTGTTTTGTAAAAAACAATCATAAAAATTCACATGCAGTGCACACGTAATATTTAAAGGTTCTCTGATGTGATAACTTTCACGTATATACAACATGTGATTTTTTTTTAGTAGAAAAATCAACAAAAAGACGATCATATATGAAAATGTGTAAATTTCGCAAAGTTGATATGATAAATTGACTCAAAAAAAATTTTCAATAACAAATATAAAAAGAGATATAATTCAAATGATAAAATGTAATTTACCCTATTAAAAAAATGTGAAATGATACACACATCTCCAACCTCTTGATTAATAAAACAATTATTGGCTAAGCCGCCTCTAATTAGTACCATGACCACATTAATCCAATTTGACTCTTGAACTGAACATGACTGGCTAACCCTTACCTCAGTGGACTTTCCTTTTACAAGAATGTCTTCCGAGTTGTCCCTCTTACATCTTAGGTGAATGTTGAGTCAGACAACATTTTTATCACCTATATATATACACACATTTTGTCCATTTAGCCCTTCATAATTTAAATGTGGTTCTAATTTTCCATACATTTTGAGGGTTTTACTTAATTCTAGTACAACATTTTAATACACTTTGACGTGGATGTTGGTGCTATTTTTTTTTTCAATATATATTTATATATATAAAACTGCTGGAATCATCATAAATCAGCAGCCGTACAGCTGAAAGAAAACCTTTATATATATATACACTTAGGAGTACATAGTTGGCCCATACAAAACCTAGTGCAAAATGCTACCACTTTCCACCTAACAAAGTTTCTAAAAAAGAAAATAAATAAATAAATAAAGAAGAAGAAAAAAAAAAGAGAGGAAAGACTTAATCAATCCCATCTGCTATATGATACAAATCTAGTTTTATACTAATTGATTTTGGTAGCTAATTTTCATAATTTCGAATCAAACCTTCTGGCTGCAGTGGTTCGATCCTTATAACGACTTCTTGATGTGGTACAGTAGCCGACGTGCTAGCAGCCTCGACGATTTTGTTGCAAGTTTCAATGAGGCAGTGCCTGCAAGTCGGGCAGGACGAGTGCGAGTTCAGCCATTTATCGATGCACCGCACGTGGAAGCCATGGTGGCACTTAGGCAGCACCCTAACGCGTTCGCCGGCCGCGAAATCCGACAGGCAGATGGCACACTCGGTGTCTAGCCCTGGCTGCTTGAGATCAGCAGCATAGCTTATGACGGGGAATGTCTTGAGGGCCTTTTTCTTGATGCCCGTGTTGGCTAGACGGGCCGACTGGCCGGTTTCGCTCGAGTCGGCTGCCACTAGGGTCGAGCACCTCAGGGCACATCGTATTATGGAGTTTAGGCCAAGCGAGCAAATCAGGGCGCATAATAGGACCGATAGGACCATCACAACGTTCGTGTCGAACGTGTTGGTATCCCGAAGTTCGGGTGTATTATGGGACGACGGTGGCGGGGCTGCCGAAGGGGGAGAGTTGTATAAAGGGTTGTGGAGCAATAGTCTTCTTGAGTGGAAATTGTTGAAGATGATCAATTCTTGAAATATGGAAGTTGAGAATGAGGAGACTGATTCAGCCATTGCTTGCTTGAAGTGTGTTGTTGGTTTGTTGGAGATAATTTTCCCTTGGAGGTGGTTGTGAGTGTGTGGATTTATAGGAAGAAAAAGAAGTATTGGTGGGGTTCTACTTTTTATAGTATTGGTTAAATAATAATGTACCGTAATTGCCAACTCTTCATTATCATATGTGTGAGATACTCCCCAAGTTGAGGCCACCTCAAAATGTTTCTTTGAAGAAATAAAAAAAAAAAAGAATTAGTCAAAATTTATATTATTTCCCCGTAATACGTGACACACTCTATGTTATATATATGTGTATAATTTTAAAATTATTTCAAAATTCTTATAAATAATAAACAAAATATATAAAAGTATATACAAAATAATATCTTAATGCAAATATTGGATAGAGAAAAACAATAGTACCCATATCAAATAAATGAGAACCCTATTCATAAAATTGCTTCAAATTTAAAATTTCTGTACTTAGAGAGAGAGAGAGAGAGAGAGAGATTTATGTGCAATTGAAATCTGAAAAGATTGGAGAGCAAATGTCTCACTAAGTCTTGAAACACTGACAATACACATTCATTCATCTGTGTGATGAATTTGGATCCTCCTCTCCACTATATATGTCTTTTCTATTTTAATTGTGGAGTGTCTAATCCAGCAGCAGCAACGGCAACCCCACCACTCTCTGCGAACCTTACATCGCCATGTCGGCTTCTCTATCTCTTTACTCAAAATGCTGTCTGGGGCCCGGCCATCAGACTCTTGAGAAGGCTCCCTGAAGTTTCCTGATTTTGATAATCTTGTACTAAAATCATACATTAAAATATATACATATATTTCATTGTTGGCTGCTCTTTTTCTTGTCCAATGTCCCAACTGCCAGAGTGGAAGTTCATTGAGAGTACTTAAGTTATAACATGATGATGATCCTGCAGGTTGATTTCCATTAGCATTTGAACTTTGATGCAACAGATATAAAGGGCTCAAGAAAAAAGTGAAAAAGGTTTGGCAATCCTTTTGCTACGTACCATCATTCAATCTCTCTTTAACATAACATCTTTGCTTTACTATATTGTTAATTTCCCTTTATTCCATCTCCAACTTTGTCTTGTTATGTTTATTTAATTTTTTTCTACTTTTTGAGATTTTTCGCATCTAGATTTATGTGCTATATATTGTATGTTAATTCATACTAAAATTTTAAATTTGTGTGCGCGTTCCATCAACTATGTATGTACTTTACTAGATTTTTGTCGCTTTGGTTGTGAAAAATTACTTGATTGTACTGATTTTTTTTTGCAATAAATTGTCACGTGTAATTTATGTTGTGTTGATGTGATATTGTTGTGAAGTTTAATAAGCATGTATGTTGGATGTTTTTTATAGATCATGGTTAAGTAAAATTGATGCAAAAATATAGATTTTTCACCATAAAAAAGTTATTTATCATGGCTTTTAATCATGATAAATGTTTTAGCCACCCTCGTAGATATAAAAAGCCCTATTGGCAACTGGTTATAGAGACAAAATTTAGGGTCATACAAGATTTCTAGCCAATTTCCCACACTTTTTCATCATTTTCCATCCTTTTTTTGTTGTTTTTCCTTGGAGAAGGCTGAAAATTAATCCTACCTTCGTCAACTAGTACAAAACTCAATTGCTTTGTGGAAATGTCTGCTCCGTTGAAAACTTCAAGCACAAGAAAAAATCAGATTAAAAGGTTTCATTGCTTTGTAAAATTTCATGAGTGGTGATCGATGAGATTCATTTGAGTGGAAAAATATGTTAGTGTGTACGAGATCAAGAGCTATTATACCTAATTTACTTTTAAAATATTAATAAAGTGGAGGAAGAAATTGTAGAATTGTGGGGAAAAAAAGCCAATTTCAACAAATTCGGGGAGGAAATAACATTATTAAGAATAAAAAACATTGCGGTGGCCTTACTGATAATATCACGGCTTCCTGTCGAGGAAATAATATTTTTGGTCCCATAAGTTAGGTCCGTTTCACTTTTGGTCCCATTTATTTCAGGATTAGCATTTTTAGTCCCGTAACTTACAAAAATTAGCACTTTTAGTCCTCGTCCACTTTTTTATCTACAATTTAAAGGTTTAGCGCACGTACCTAGCATGCGATCGTTAAGTATTTTTTGCTGGAGAAAAAGTTGGTTTGTTTTCCAGCTTGGGACCATTTTTCAGGAACAATATAACTACATTTGAAGGGAAAAAAATAAATCTTGAAGAAAATTAAGGCAAAAAACATAGCGATTTCTCTTTTCTCTCACAAAAATCGAATCATATCATTCCAAATGTAGGCAAAAGACATAGCAATACTAGAAAATCATATCTTCCACAAATGAGTCAAGCAGGCCAAATGAAGCATTCATATACTACTATTGAAAAAAGAGGCCAATTTTTCGTTCAACCAAAAATATTTAACGACAACATGCTAGACACATGACCTATATCATCAAATTATAAATTGAAAAATGCATGATGACCAAAAGTGTTAATTTTTGTAAGTTATGTGACTAAAAATGCTAATCCCGTAAAACATAAAATCAAAGTGATATGAGCCTAACTTATAGAATTAAAAATGTTATTCCCCCCTCTCAGGCATATATCACATTTTTTCACACAATTTGTCAATAGTACTTAACAAGACTCTGTAATATCAATAACATCATATATACTAACTATGCCCCTATAATGTGAATTTGGCATATGAACACAAGTACCACCCTGATAAATTTAAATGCAGCAAGTTGCTTGTATTCGCCTGGAAATATTAAGATATAAACCCCCCCTCCCTACCCAAAATAAAAAATAAAAAAATTTACAATATTACTCAACAAAAATAGGACAAAATACAACTTTACGACATATCATTTTCAACTAAAAGAGCAATTATAATACACAATATTTATTCCATTAATTACGTAAAAATACCAAAACTCTAACAAAATAATTTAACTAAAATAGAATTCGAGTGCATTTGATTCTCAGTCACAACTAAGACACACAACATCCCACAAAAGATCCAATTCCAATATTTTTTCTCAAAAACACGTAATACTATTTTAAGGAAAATTTTTGTTCGGACCTGGTTCGATCAAATTTAAATTAATCATATGGCAAGTGCAATATACACTTATTGTGTGATTGTATACAGTTAAGAGAAAGTGACCAATCACATAAGAAGTTTATCACACTTGTTTTGATTAATTTGGTTCGACCAAACCTTATCCGGGCTAGAATTTTTTTTACTGTAGAAAATTTTTAGCTCGAACTTGATTTGATCAAACTTGAATCAATCATATGACAAGTGCAATACATTAAGATACATAATATATATTGCCCTCATAACTGACTTATTGTAAGTCAAATAATTTTTTTTTATGATCAAATTACCCTCATACGTCTTCACATATTAATGTATGTGAGGATGTATATCTTCACCGTTATAAGGTAGTTTAGTCCGAAAAAATATATTTGACCTACAATAAGTCAGTAACAAGTCAATCAAGGGTTAAATATAGATTTTTTTGAATTTTTTTTTGTTAATATAAAAAATTTCGGTAAATTTTGACTAATGGGGGGGAGACTTATTTGTTAGTTGTAAGCAAACCTCAGAGGTGTTAGATATAATTTTTCAAACCATCAAGAATTTACATATAATTACATCAACTCTTAGAGGAGGGGAGCGTAATTATACCAATAATTAAATAGACCTCTTTTACTCCTTTCCAAGAGAGGTTCTCAGTCTTGTCAAAACATATATGTCCTTTAGCCTCCCAAATGATCTTGGGTGTGGGTATTTATAGGAAGCCTTAGACAATATAAGCCTGAAATTAATATTTTTTTTTATTTTAGGTCATTTGAATTAATCCCTTTTATTTTCTAATTAAAGCTAAACACCACAACAGTGTTTCAAAATTATAATCAAAGTTATAATCATTAATTAATTAATATTAATTAATGTTAAAGTTAATGTAACTGATACTTGATTTATTACAAGTACTGATCTTCTTAAGTGTGAAAATGGTCCCATAACGATCTGTTATAATCTTGTCCCTCTTACGACAAAACCGCAAAGACAATAGTACTGATCCTTAATTAGCCACAAATTACAATTGTAATCTAATAAAGTCCAAAAGGGTTGGTATTTAATTAATTTCTTGTGGCTTATAAATAAAGTTAATTACGGTATGTACTTAAAACATTAATTAATTAGATCCTCAAAATTCTCAATAATTAAAACAATGAAACAACTTGGTCGTCTGATCTGCTACTTATCAGGAGTCGTATAAGGTTAAAAAGGTCTGCTAGCTAGCTTTCCTCCAGTTTATCTTCATCAAAGTTACATGTAAAGTACTATATTTAATCCTATGATGCTGGACATAAATATAATTAAGAAGGATTAAATGTAGTTTTCGTCCCGTAATTTAATTTATTTGGCATTTCATTCTTTAACTTTTTAGGGCGGCAATTTGGTTGCATCATTTTAATTTTTGCAATTTTAGTCTTTTTGTTCACCGGAGTTCACTTCTACATGTAAAAAAAAAACTGATATCGCGAAAAATAAAAGGATGCATGACCAAAATGATACCCTAAAAGTTAAAGAACAAAAATACTAGTATAAATGGGCCAATAGGAACAAAAACCCTAATTTTAAAATATCACGTGAGAAACACATGCATTTTTTATGCGATAATGGTGAACTCCTACGAAAAATATTAGAAAGATATAGAATCAAAATGCTATTCTAAAAAATTAAAAGACGAAAACGCCAAATAATTTAAATTACGAGATAAAAAGTTACATTTAAGACTTATAAGTATATATTGAACACCAATTAGTTGCCTATTCACATAGCCAATATTTTTGTTACTACAGTGTACGGCTGATATGTAAGATGACAAGCTCAAGATTTGCTTTGTTTCTGTTATTGCATGTTTTAAACCCTATCTCTTTGTTGGCAGCTGGACTGCATTAACCTACGAGAAAGGACATGAATTAATTAAGGTTGTTTGCATTAATAGTGTGATTAATTGACCTTGGTGTTTAGTGTTTGATTATTCACGTGGTAGATTCTTATTGCAGGATCCTAGATTCCGATGTTTCAAGGATCTTTTGTTATCTCATTGATCTACCCGACTATGGATCATCCAATAATTTTAAGTTCGTAATTCTCTATGATGTTTTGATGGGTACGGAAAAAACGGGTCGAATTTTTTATTATAAATTCTATTTCATCTTTTACTATGTTCAACATGTATGTGTACAAAAAATAAAATTAATTTTTTAAAAAAAAATTATACGTGTACTTTGTGTATGTCGAGTGAAGTAGAAGATATAATACAGTTTGCAATAGAAAATACTTCGATCGACGTACACGGAAAAAGAGAGAAGATTAGCAACTAAATCGTTAAGTGATGATCAAGAATTTTTATTTTATCACAACAGTAAATTTCATGGTTCTAATAGTGTCAATGATTTCTTAAATTTGTTACTAGCAAGAATTAGTGATGAGAAAGAGTCATTCATGAAGTTGACATTAAAAATCATTAATGGTCAAAATAGCTACCTTCCAATTAATGGTCAAAAATCAAAATGCAACACTCAAGAGGAACTATTTTGACATTGGGTTTAAAGAGGCATGGATCAATTTGATTTGTTGCATATCTTTTTGTAATTATTTGAAGGGCTATTTAGTCAATTACTCATTTCGGGGGGACATTTTTTATAGGAAAAAGTGAGGAATATTGCTGAAAGGATGAAATTGTAAAAATTTAAAATAAAAAGAATAGTTGAGAATGATCTTACAGTACACATGGATCGATGTAAATAAAGATTAGGATAAACTACAACTACTTTTTCTCAGATTTGGTATAATTACAAATACCTCCCTCATGTAAAAAAAATAATTATGTTGTTCTTAGACTAAGGTAAAAATTAGTACTAATCTATCCTTATTCTTATTTTTTTTAAAAATAAAACAATTGAAAAGGTAAAAAAAAAAATGAGGTGGGTAATTTATTGAGAATATTAGTTCATAAAAATACTTGGCAAAATTCTAAAAAGTATATGTAATTACATATAATTTATAATTCAAAAATGTATTTTGGGCAGTTCATTATAAAAATTAGATGAAAACCTAACGAAATGAGTTCATTATTACGTACATTAAATCAAAGGGTACTTTATAATTTTTAAATAATGGAAAGATATTTAATTAGACCAAATCTCAAAAGAGATGGCAGAAATTACACTAATTAAGATCACTTGTGAGTTAAGTATTGTTGGTATAAACCCTTATTTCATTTTATGAGGTTCATGAATCTATATATACACCAATCATATATGGGGAGTGGTTGGAAACATTCATTATTGATAAATCAAAATTAAAATAAATATATTATAAGATCCCAACATCCAAGCATGTGCATGTGGTGAGGCTCAAAGCACCAACTGCCTCAACTAATAAAAACCCTTTGAACAACTCATCATTCTTTTCATGTACATTATCACAACTATAAATAAAAGTATACATAATTCAAAGGGTCCCATATGCATATCCCCATGTTTGCACATTCCTTTATAAACATTGGAGAGTGATAGTAATGGCCTCTCTCACTTTCACACACTACACACAGTGAGACAGATGGATTTTGGTGGTGGGACATTTGCAAATGTTTATTTAGTATTCTTTATCACTCTCTTTGGTTGTGCATGATCATCAACACATGCACATGAGCACCACAATCTAGAGTGTGGATATTCCATGGTTCCTTTGCTTTCATTTCTGCTATCAAATATTATATTGATTTACTCATGAGATTGGTTGAACTTGGAAGCCTATGCTTTTCAAAGGAGCACTCACCTTGCCCTTTTCAGTGATGTCACGTGATTTACGATTTGATCGGTGTTCCGTTACGTGAAGTATTGTTTGTTTTGATTTTGTATGAGTTTCATGATTTTATCTTAAAAAAGCATCTTTTCAGATGAAGAGGCCTTGAGGTTTTATAAGTCATTTGCAATCAGTATGGAATGTTTGTCTAGTATAATACATTAACTCATTTTGGATAGTTGACTTGACGGCTAAAAACTAAGGGCATGTTTACTTTGTCAGATTAGCTTATATTAGATTAATAGTGTGTAGGCTAATTCGATGTTTACTTCATGTTATTGAAGCCCAGTTTTAAATCCCAAATCAAGCATTGTTCATGTTATTTGTATGATATAGGGTGAGTTTGGCGAATCATTCATATTGGCAATTAGTGGCCGAAACGCCATTTTACTTATTTAACCTCTACTAGTTATACATATTGCTAATTTTCCTTGTTTGGGTTTCTAAAATATATCAAAATGAAAATAATAGGGTCAATTTGGAAATTTGGCCTAATATCACTTAAAATAATCACATAAAGTAAGCAATAAATTATATAATCACTTATTTCAATCACATTTTCTATACAATAAAGTAAACAAAAAGATAATTTTATTAAATAACCATAACACACATATAATACAACTTCAATCATGTTTTTATTGATCCCATCTTTAAAGTAAACATGTAGGGTTGCCTTATCAGCTATAGCAAACCCTTTTTCCTTTTTGTTTAAATGATGACAAGTAATTAAATAATGACATTGAAATTACTAATATATATATATATATATATATATATATATAAAATGACAATAGTATCTTTTATCCTATGAATACAACGATGTAACTATCCCATTGATTATACTTATTAATTGATAAGAATTTCATGTTAATACTACAATAATTTGCATAATTTTTAATAGTGACAACATTTACTTAACTATAAAGGAATTATATATAAATTGTCATTATAAATAATTAAATACACATATATAGTGATAATAAATATAATTATTTTTACCTCTAAGTTGTCACTATCACTAATAGTTTATAGAGAAAATTTAATGCACGATTCTCGATACTAGTATCAAATTTATTATCACTAACTATATATTTTTTATGACAATCTTAAAATTATTATATAATATTTTGTTACTAATTTTTTTTTAAATTTAAAACTTATAAAAAAATCAAACGAGGTGGATGAAAATTTTGTTAGAAATTATAAACAACTAATTCATTCAGTCCATTAAAAAAATCAGAAAAATTTAAAAAATAAATAAAATTATAATTTTTAATCCATAATGGTATTTTGGTCAGTTCATCCCAAAAAATAAATGAAAACCTAACAGATTGAGTTAATTGTTAGACGACCGTTAAAATCAATGGAGGATTGATAATTTTTCAAACAACAAATGAGTATTCATAATTATTTTAAATATCAAGAAAGGTCATTGTAATTTATCCTTAATATTATTTTCCACAGTAAATATGATATTGCCAGCCATAATTTTTCCTTTTTCTTTTTCTTTTTTTCCTTGAAGACTCAAATATAGAAGTATCTAATAATTTAATTATACAAAGTTCTATGTGAAATATGTACTAATCCAAAAACAAAAACTAATCAATGGATATGGAAACAATAAAAATTTACATGTGGAGAAGCTACCAAGAATAATGTTGTATACATGTACTATTAAATAAGGGATAATTACATTTACATCCCTTGACTACGGTCTATTTACAAAAATTATTCATATTTTTTTGCATAATTACAGATATTCCCGACAGCTAAAAAGTAGAGGTAGTTTGTGTAATAATGCTATTATTTTTAGAAAGAATGTGTATAATTTTAAAAAAAATAAGGAATGATATACGTAAGTGATAATAATATTTGAGTTTGTATATATATAATTATTTAAAAGATTTGAATGATTTACGGATCATAAATCAAAAAATGATTATCCCTTAAAATAAAAGTGTAGGACAGCTTGGAACCAAAAAAAGAACAAGAAATAGGGATGGATTCTTAGGATCCCAGGTTGTACGTAGCCGTACGGTCTATTGACAAGAAGGAAGCATGATTGCCACCTTCTCAAGAACTTTACCACAAGAGTAAGTGGGAGAAGGTGGACC
The DNA here is from genome assembly GCA_034509725.1 of Sesamum angolense. Lineage (NCBI taxonomy): Eukaryota > Viridiplantae > Streptophyta > Magnoliopsida > Lamiales > Pedaliaceae > Sesamum > Sesamum angolense. The sequence continues at coordinate 7,375,238 of JACGWL010000010.1, forward strand.
ACTTCCAAGGTTGAAAACAAAGCTTGTGAAAAACTCAAATCTATTACTTTTTATCCATACAACTCAAATCATATAACCATTTTCAATACTCTACCCAAACTGTTAAAAAAAAAAAATAAAATTGATGCAGACAACGAAATATCAATTTTATAGATCTTGTAGGATTCTAATTATGAATATATCTTGTATTATGGAATCCACTTCGATGTATTTCAAATTACGAACAGATCTAACCTCTTTTTGAATTCAATAATAAATTATTCGTCTGTTAAGAGAGAGTAACGTGTATCTTTTTTAATATCCATATTCTAAACTCCCGAATTTCTTTAGGGTTCCCTTCGAGAAAGTTGATAGTATTTTGGAGTGTATGAGAGGATGAACTACTGATTTTTCAAGTTAAATGCAATTTACCCGGCCTCATGTTTTGAAAAATGAAGCAAATTATCCCTATCAATGTTTTATATAAGGATTATAATTTGTTTATTTTTCAAAACACATAGGGGTAAATTGCTAAAAAAAATTAAATTACGGGGAATTTTTTGCTCATTTCTCATATCACATGAGGTAAATTGCATTTTTTTTTTTTTTCACATTCATTTGTGGTCTTTTCATATTTGCAGTGGAGTCACATAAACTCGTAATTCACTTGAAATTATCTGACTCGATCTGTTATCTCATCGATTATTAGATAAATTCATTCATTATCCATATTGTATATCAACTGATGATAAGATGGACTCGTCTGCATTCTTATCTATAAATATGAATAAACGATCAACAAATACACACAAGAATAGTAGTAGTGGCAAAATATTAACTAAGTTGTATATGAAATCCATCATTAAGTGATACTAACTTTCATTTTAGGATTCATCACATTTTGTCATTTAAACTATAATTGATTTTATACTTTAATATTTAAATTTTTTTGTGTCAAAATACTATCTCAACTTTATAAAATTCTATACTTTACCATTGAAATCTCAGACAATAGAAGTCAATAACCAGAATTTGAGGGCAAAAGATTGATAGAGTTCTCATTTACAAACATTGTCATTATACTGAAGTAAAATGATGGATTTCTCTACAAATTATGCAAGTAAAGCTGGAGTTTTGCAGGCGATTAATTCTTAAACAAGTAATTAAATGTGAGGATTGAGGTAGGTGCTTTTTAATTACGGATAATTACGTTTGCACTTTCGATCTATGGTCTATTTATACAAATTACTCACGTTTCTGTGTAATTGTAAAAATCAGTACCCCTAGTAAGTAAGAGTAATTTATATAATGATGTTGATGTTTTTAAGGGGTGCATGTGCAATCTTTCAAAGAACAAGAGTGGTTTGCGTAAATACTAACTTTTCTGGTGGATGTATGTGTAATTTTTAAAAAAGTATGGATGTTGTATAAATAGACCATAAATTAGTAGTATTGAATTAATTATGGTGTAGTTTGGGGCTTTGCAGTCATATAAATGCTAAAATAAGCGGTTTAAATATATTTTTTATCCTGTAATTTTAACATTTTAGCATTTTTATCATTTATCTTTCTACGATAGCAGAATAGTCATATAACTTTGACATTTCTCGATTTTGGTCTTTTCAATGCGAAATATTGCAAATGTTGTCGGAATAAATCATGTGCCCCTCGTGATTTTGGTATTTTTATCCTTTATCTTTCTAGGAGTTGCAAAATAGTCCTATAACTTTTTTATATTTCGCAATTTCGGTCTTTCCAATGCTAGATTTTGCAAAATTGCCGAAATAATTCATGTGCCACGTCATATTTTCTTTTTAAATTTTTCATTCATGTTGGCAAAAGTAAACGAATCAGAACAAAACCCTAATTTAAATGAACCACATGAGGAGCATATGATTCATGCATGCGACTTTTGCAAAATCTGGCACCGTAAGGACCAGAATTGTTCAATATCAAAAGGTTACAAGACTTTTACAATTCTATAAAAACAAAGGATAAAAATATCAAAGTGTCAAAATTACAGAATCAAAAGATTATAAGTATAATAAAATATTATTCTTGAATTACAGTTATCATAGGATAAAAAAATAGTAGTTTGTGAATGAAATTTTTCATTTATATCCAGAGACAACCCAATTGTAATTAACGATTTTCCCTTTTAACTTTCAACGCAATACTCGAGTACAATTTGTCAATAAATTTCAAATTTATTTTATTAGATAAAATCGCATAACAAATATATATAATAATTGAAAAAAGTTTACAACATATCATCAAAATACATGTAAAAAAATGAGCTTATATCCCAATCTTGATGGTGAGGATCATTGTCTTGATTTCCATCATTTCCAAGTGCTCCCTACTCAGAAAATGATTACAGGGGGCATTCGGACATGGTGGAAAATCATTTTCCTGTTGACAGAAAATAGGTATTTGCTGAAGTAAAAGAACACGTTAGACTCCTCCATAGTTTTAGATTTGTTTTTGAAGTGTTTTGTTTTAATACTTTGGAGATAGAGAGAGAAAATAGAAATAAATAAATGTGTGTTTGAGATAGTTTGTATGTTTGGATTTATTTTTGGAGATAATTTAAAATAAGTGTTGTATGTTTGATGTTGTATTTTGGAAGATAAAAGTCACTGTTCATTGTCAAATCATGTCTTTTTTTTATATATTAATATATAAATATTTTATGTTTGATGTTGTATTTTTTTTAGACAAAAATTACTGTTCATTGTTAAATCATATTTTTTTATATTATATTTATATATGTGTGTGTGTGTATGTTATATATAGAAAAGTCAAAAATAAAAAAATACACAGTTAATGTGTAAAAAAAAACAGACAAACATTGGATGTGTTTTGGCTCATTCTGAGATGGGTCAAAAACGAAAACAAAATAAGGCTTATTTCTTGCATTCCATTGTATATTTCGACTTTTGACTTTCTGAAAATCACAAAAACAAACCAAATAATGTAGATAGTGTGGTTCCATATATGTCTGATAATTTAAGGAAACCTCATAATTACGAATTATGGGAGTTGATATGAGCAAAATAATGCTCGGTTCAAATGGTCCAATTTGAGGTTTTTTAGACATTGGGTTTGCAAGATGGATTGGGTTCAAAAAAGTGTTCGAATTAATGGGTTCAAAATGAATTGAGTTAGTAGTACGGGTACCCGTTTTCTTATATTTATGTTTAAAATTTCAAAATGTTAGATAATAAGAAGATGATAATATTTTTAAAGCAATTTGTAATATAATATGATTAAATTTGTATTATTAATTATATTTGGAAAGTAACAATGTACATTAAAGATTCATTTGTTAAAATTTAAAACGAAAAACTCGTCACACATACAAAATACTGCATTTTTTAAAATAAATTATGAGATAAATAGTTGTGCAATCAATTTCTCTATAATTGTTTCAGAAATTGAATTGTGGTTTTTCAATCATAATAAAAAGTATTATTTGTCTATATCAATCGTACATACATGTTAGTGATATATAGTACAATTAAATCAATAATGAATTTAAGTGATTAAACTATGGGTTGGACCATTTAGAATTCATCACCAACCTTTATACGATCCATGGTGCAATAAAACTTAATAAGTTAAAATAAAACATACTTAATGTGTTTGGTATTTGTTTCTTAAAAAAAACAGGAAGTTGTAAAAGTATAGAAGTAGCTGGTGATATGTAATCATCTTGATTGACAATAAAATTAATTAATTAATTAAATTATGGGTTCGATCCATTTATGACCCATCGTTAATCCACTTAAAATTTATTACCAATCCATATAGAACTCGTAATGTAATAAATTTTACTTAAATTCAACCCACTTAATGAAATACAACCCTATTGAACTCATGATTATTAATAATATCTTTCATTACTTTTGTTATATTATTAAAAATAATTTTTAATTGACTAATAGAAAATTAAACATAAAGAACTCATTTAGAACCCATTTATAACCCATAATTTATTTAAATAAAATTATACTAAACTCATATTAAAAAATATTAAACTCAGCCCAAACCAAAATTAAGTGGATCGGGTTGAAAGTGCAAAGAGCATGGTCTTGATCAGGAGTAAATAACACTCTCTATCCAACCCATCCACCTCGTTCAATCAGATATAAATTTAATAGAACTTTAAAAGAAAAAAATGCGATCGAGTTTTTTATGATTTTATGATACTACTTTTGAAAATAGTTGTTGCAAATTTGGTGTTCTAAAATCACTAATTTAAATTAAAACATACTATGTATTTTAGAAAATTTTATGAGGGTAGTCCAGATCGAGTGTTGGGACACCTAGGAAAGAAAGAGATCGTAAGACTTGTTGGATAGTTTCCAGCAAAAATCGTTCGATACTTAAGTCGGTTCATGAGATCAAAAGAAAAGCTTATAATACTAGATTAAAAGTAATAAATGTCTTACCATGACCCAATATAACTGTGGGGTATTTATAGGATCAGATATTCATACTAGTACAGATCCACATAGCATTATCTCGAGTTCTCAATCAGAGAGTGATCAATTGTATTAGTTCCTGGTCATCGGGTTGAGTCAATCGAGGTAAAACCTAACCCTAATTAAAACCACGTGGATCTTGGTTTTGTTTGAGTATTTTAACTTTATGAGAAAGTATTTTTAATTTTTTTATAGGACGGGTCGATACGTTCCATCACGTTTAATCAATGATAGAGAAAGGGAGGAAATTAGAGAAGTGAGGGTGGAAAAGGGCTTGACTGCAGATCAATTTAGTACAAAATGGACTTAGAGCAAAAGGGCATTTGTAGATTTTGTTCATACTAAATCTTCTGTGCATTTGATCCATTTCGTCGCAACGGTAATGCTTTCTCAAGAGCATTTTCTTTAAGAACACACTTCTCTTCTTGGAAAAATAATCCCAATCAGTTTGAAAGTATTTGCGCACACTTCTGAAAAGTATTTTTTAATTTCTGACTCCAAAAAAATATTTTTGATATATTTGGAATAACAACTTTTAGTTTTTAAACGGTTAAAGAAAATACGTTTAGATCAAAAGCTATAAGCACTCTGGGGAGTACTTTTAGCTGCTTTGGCTTTTATGTAAATAAATCCAACTTTAGTTTTTACTACTTTACTCTTGTTATATTAATCTTAATTCAACTTTTCCCTTTTTAATTTATTTTTAAAATTATATATTTAAAGTTGATATCAAAATTTTCAAATAATTTGAAATTTAAATTTCAACAATATTTAAATTTACACTATAACATATTTAATATTTTAAGTTTTTTATACTTTAAGTGCTATATCATCTAATTATATTATTTCGTTCACATATTATTATTTGATGAATTAATAAATTAATTAATTTTGCAATCGTGCAAGTTTAATTATTTTGTATGAATTTATAATTATCATACTTAGTTGGAGTATTATTGAATTAAATATATTTTTATAATATTTAAAAAATATAAATATAAAATATTAATCAAAATAAAATTTATAATTCTTTTGTGGAAAATTAATTAATAGTGACAAACAACAAGTGTAATAATAAGCAAAAGTTAGTATCTTTTCAACACGTGGGCACAAAACAGTCTTTCATCCATTAAGCTTATTTTTAGAAGTAATTTTTCTCCAAATACTATTTAATTTAGCTTTTATTTGTTTTTTAGTTTTTTTTGATAAACACTATCAAATTTTGATTCTACTACGTACAACTTTCAACTTTTTTCTAAAAAAGTCAATTCTTTAAAAGTAGAAGTTTTTCACAAACACTTCTTTATGTTGGGATAATTATAGTTTTGGTCCTCATATATTGCCACTAGTTCGTTTTCAGTTCCTAAACATATTGAAATTCTATTTTAGTCCTTCAACTTTTAAAATATTAACAATTCAGTCATTATGCCTAATTAATGACCATTTTTTCCTTTTAAATAAAATATATAGTCCAACTATCTTTTTCATATGCTCATGATTAGACCCAACATGCTTTCGAAAATAAAACTAAACCTCTATAAATTCATATTTTTTATTTTTGACCGCCTTATTCCCGAATATTTCAAGTCTTTGGTATTCCCGGGTATTCATCTTTTTACACAACACATACTATATATAATTGAAGTTTTAATTTATATCATAAAGAGATTATAATTTTTAATTTTATTTCATTAGAAACGTATTTTTTAAGGTAATTAAGGTTTGCTATAATTATTTTACACTTATTATTGAATGCAGATTTTGTGTATATATAGATATAATCACACATAAAACTATACCTAAATGCATAATTATGGTTCTTAAGTAGCCGATATCCCACCAACGTACATAGAATTTTAAATATAATTGCTAGACTAATTGATTGAAATACGAAGTATGGTATGATGCCAACTTTTGCTCGACTAGCCTTGTACTATACTATTTAAACATAGCAAATGTTGAGTTGTCTAAATTATTAACAAAATTAACTCAACTTGTGCATTCATAGGGGAAATATTATTTTTGGTCCCGTAATTTATAATCTTTTCACTTTCGATTCCATTTATTATGAGATTCTCGCTTTTGGTTTTGTAACTTCTAACAATTTAAGTTGCAATTCTCGGCACATAGAATATTTTCTGTTAGACATCCTAAAGAAAAATGGCACATATTTAGCACGTGGCAGTTAGGATCTTTATACTTTGTCCTATTGGTTACGGAATTTCTAATTTTGGTCTCATAATTTAAAAAAAAAAGTAGTATTTTTTGTCTCGTGAATTTAATGGTCATTTGGTCATTTCCGTTAAATATCATCACATGGCGTCAACGGGTAGCCTATGTGGCATCCACATAGGATCTCTGAACACACCTCACATAATCGGATAAGGGCCAACAGCCCCGTAGATCGGAGACACATGACCTCTCCAGATATAAGTAACTTATAAACTCTAAAAGTTAGGATAATGCTTGCGAGAAGACATATTATCAACCTCCCTGAATGACTCTAACTGCCTCCCCCAAATCCAGAGAATCCCCTAACTGGCTTCCCTGAATCTGTGATTCTCCAACCGTTAGGGACTTTCCACTGAATTTGGGGAGATTCAACATTATCTAACAATCTTGAGATCATAGTCTCCTAAATTAGTGTTCTTCTCCAACCAACTATGAGTTACCTGTAAATAGAGAACTCTCCCAAGCACGAGATACATATTTTACTGTTTTCTACTCTTTGAGCCTACATGCTACAACTTTCACCTTCATGCTACCACTTTAGTCAAGGAGAACATTATATTTTTAATTTTTTTCTAATCGATTATGTTTTCATATTAAGAGTTTTTTTTTTTCAATACTAATCTCTTATTTGTACACGCAAAAGAGCAATAATTACTCTCTTCATCTATCATCTACACTATTTTATTTCTTAGCATTTTACTTTATTATTTTGTATAATAATTGAATCGAACACCTATATTTTTTAATCGCATTACATATATTAATGTTCCGTTAATTAAATTTAAAATATTAAGATGTGCGTGGGGATGCAAAACTTGCTCAATGTGCCCCATATAATAAACAAAAGAATCACATAAGAAATTATCAATGCGATATTTACGCTCCCAAATTAAAATTATACATCTGTTGGAAAATAAGTTTAGAATTGCACTACCAATAACCGGAGACAACATTCTCTCTCCTCTCTCTCTCACACAAATCCAAACCGAACTGATTAAATAGAGAAAAGGAACAGAAAAGGGAAAATCCTCCCATCTTCTGCCTCTTGAGAAACTATTTCAACTTCTCCTCCGCTTCTTCTCTCTAAAGTCTTGGTCGTTTAGATTTCAAAAATTTTGGATACTGTATATATAGATATATGTATGTAGAATTACATAAACCACAAGTGGATAGCTGACGGAGACGTGAAGAGACGGGAATTCCTTCAAGCCGATTTTGAATTCTCTGCGAACAAGCAATCCACTCTGAAGCAGTCAGTGAGCGAACTCTTCTACTTTGTCCTTCCTTGGTATATGAGGCTATCTCTGTTCATCGACTTGATTAATTTTAGGGCCAGATTTTTCGTTTCCTGTGGTGGGTTTTGATATTGTTTAATGGTTCGATGCCCTGCGTGTTTTATTTTGCTTGATTTAGCTTAAATTTGGTGCGGGGTGGCGTTTGGAAATCTGGGTTCTTAGTGGGATTGCAGTTGCTTTGTGTTTTTCTGGCTAATTAAGTGTTTGGGTTGTAAGAAGCTATGGCGTCTTCTCATGGGAACACTCATTCAGAACCTGCCAAAATGGAACAGATAATTACAGAATTTTTTGCGAAAAGCCTTCACATAATACTGGAATCGCGGTCCCCCTATGTTTCATCGCGTAATAATTATAGTGGCGAGCAAGTTTTATCCTCCCCATCCCCGTCCTCATCGCCTTCCTCCTCAAGTTTTAAGCCAAGGGACAAGTGGTTTAATCTAGCTCTTAGGGATTGTCCTGCTGCCTTAGAAAACATTGACTTTTGGCGGCAGAGTAATCTTGAGCCAATGATAGTTGATGTCATTTTAATGCAGAGGCCAAATGATTGGGACCCCTCGAGTTTCTCTCCGAAAAGAGGAGTTGCACGGAATTCATCTGGGAAAGAGCGCTATTATTATGGTTCGGATAACGATGAATGTGGGTGTGAGGCGAAGAATGAAAAGATCATTGAGAGGTGGGTTTTGCAGTATGAGAGTAAGAAGAGTGGTGGAAATGGGGGTGGTTCATCTGGGAGTAAGAGGTCGAGTTCTACAAGCTCTCATGCATTGTACAAGAAGTCGATACTATTATTAAGATCCTTGTATGCGACCGTTAGACTTTTGCCTGCTTATAAGTTATTCCGTGATCTCATTTCGTCTGCGCAAATTCGGTTGTATAATCTTGGCCACCGGGTTTCATCTTTTGTTGAACCATTCACCCATAGAGAAGAGGCAGATATGCAGCGTTTCGTATTTACTCCAGTTGACACTTCTTGTGGTAGGCTTTGCCTCTCAGTCTTGTATCGTTCATCAGTATTGGATGTGAGTTTGGAGCCTTCAACCCCGATATCACCACAAATCATTCCAGAATATGTGGGGAGTCCCATGGCAGAACCATTGAAAAGGTTCCCATCTGTTCCTGTATCACAAAGCTCCCCATCTTCATCTCCATTTGGTAGGCGTCACAGTTGGAGTTATGACTTGTATAGAGCATCACCACCTTCAGTGAATCCATCGCCTTCACCCACATATTCAGAATCTCATGCCTCATTGTCAAAACAGCGTTCCCACCGTCTTCCTCCAGCAGGTTTACCTCGTCATTTACATGATGAAACACCTGCAGCTCATATGAAAAATCCAAGTTATGATGAGTATTCGCCTTCCCCTATGTTTTCACCATCTCCATCTCCATCACCACCACCACCCACCTATGTTCCTGGTGGTAACATATCTAAGGCTCTTTTACGTTCTGAAAGTGCTCCTGTTAGCATACCGGCATCTAGGCTTTCTAGCATGCCTTCACTGCCAAACAACCAACTGATGCTTCCTTCACCTCCCATGAAAGGTACTCGCTTAACTGTTTCTAAGCATGCTGCACATCCAGGACTTCATCAAACCAGCTCAACTGTTGACAAGGTATCATTTCAACCAAGTGTATGTAATATCTCTTGGCACCCTGATGAGTATTTTAGTTAGTAGTGCTTGTCTGCTGCAGTTGTTCTCTTTCAGCAAGGATGAGCCTGGAAAGATGCTGGGTGTGAAACCATCAACAAACAGCTCGCCATCAAAATCTTTTTCTAGAAGCTCAAGTAGGTTATCATTTCAGGACGACTATGATGATTCTGAGTTTTCTGGACCATTTATTGTAGATGAGGATGACATGGTAGATCCAGGTTCCAGGTAATCATGCAACCCACTTTAATGGACATTAACAATCCTAAGTCTACAAATACTTGGTGTTTAAACAATGTTTTTACTGCATGTTACTCTTGTCTGTTGTCCTATATTTGTAGTCTTTGGATTGTGGTAATTGGCCTTCCCTATAGGTTATATGAAAAAAAATTTGAGGGCGAGAAAACATGTTGGTCTTTGAGAATTAACATAATTATTACTGAAACTGGATGTTTTCATCAAACAGGAAAACTGAATAAGTGTGCCTTGGAAAAGGCATATGGATAGGATATATGAAAATACTCATAACTCTTGGTTAACTTTCATATGAGGGCAGAAGTCAAGCTTAGTAGTGGCATGCTCCATTCGTGTCCTTTCAGATACATTTCACCAAACTTCACTAGCTCTCCTCAAATAGACTGGTCGTGAAGGGTGCTTGGAGAACTTATAATATCCGTGTGAAGAAAGTTGTTTGGGGAATTATGTATTGCATCTTGTGTTCTTTACTTGGTTCTAAAATGTGTCTTGATAGATTCAGGGTGAGTATGCAGAGTTTATGCAAATGAATAATTCATAAACTGCCAGAAGATGTGGATGAATAAAATGATATACTAACACATTTTAAATCCAAAGCTAAAAACAAATGGCTTGTAGAAGGCAGGTCACTTGACAGTGGTCTAAGACTCGAAAGTTGTGATGGAATGGTAAAAAGATTATGATTACGTGTGACACTGCTTCGAAAAGAAGATTCTCCTTCAGCATGATCTTGTATAGGGTCAAGTATTAGTATCTACCATTGTGGCATTTTAATATCTTGATAGATTCAGGGTGAGTATGCAGAGTTTATGCAAATGAATAATTTATAAACTGGCAGAAGATGTGGATTAGCAAATAATATACTAACGCATGTTAAATCCAAAGCTAAAAACAAATGGCTTGTAGAAGGCAGGTCACTTGACAGTGGTCTATGACTCTAAAGTTATGATGGAGTGTTAAAAAGGTTATGATTACATGTGACACTACTTTGAAAAAAAGATTCTCCTTTAGCATGATGTTGTATAGGGTCAAGTATTAGTATCTACCATTGTGGCATTGAAACCTACTTCATGAAGAGATATATTTTTTAATGCTACATTGTTTAACTTATGAATTAATAAAATGGTAAGAAAGATGGTCTAATACACCTGTTCGATGGAATTGTTTGTGCTGCTGTTATGACCAGGGAGAATCTGTGTTCTAAATTTTGAGCTGCCAATCTCACATGAAAATATTAGTTGCACATGTCACAACAGTAGTTTAACCTAGTGTAAGTGGTTACAATATTATGACTAGGGAGAGTTCATGATATTGGAAACAAGAGGAGATAAACGATTAGGGTTCAGAGAGGTTGTCGGCTGTTTTGTCACACATTATGCTTGCAGTTGTAGATGGAACATCTTCTACAGAAATCTGATGGTAAATGATGAAAAATGTTTCCTATGATATGTCTGATCTGTTTCCCTAGTCAGTTGATATCATCAATTCTGCGTTTGTGATACACTAGAGTTGCTACTACTTCATATAACATAAATATGTTACGGGATTCGGCAATTTATTATCTACCAGAGAAATTCTAATGTTACTCTTGCCCAAATATCCAGAGTAGCACAGTATAGTGTTTGATTCTGATGAGGATAAATTTGGCTCTTTAAGAAATGTATGCGGCAACTCCATTCTTATTTGTTAATGTCTTTCCGACTTGCAGTTCCAATCCTGTATGGCTCATGCTCAATATAGTAGGTAGCATCATTGTTGTCGCTATCATCAATAAGAAACTTCTAAAATTTGCCCCAGTAGGGCAATGCTATCATTTCATTGCCTGAAGATATTATCATCTTTTATAGCTATAGAGGAGGAATGGTTTGCCATGTGCTTGAGTTGCTTTACCCCTTAACTGGCTGTTTGTTGCTAATTTTCCTGTATGTTTGCTATACTTGAATGTGCCATTTGAAATGGACATTATTCCAGGGCCATCTCAAAATCCTTTGCATTCGCAAGTATTCCTCAACATTTACATTGCTATTTAATCATGCATCACCACCTAAAAGAACCTGTATAGATTTATCTTTCATATCCAGAGTGTTTGCAATTTGAAGCTTTATAGATTTAACTAAAAATTTAAATCTGAGCAGATGATGAGAGAAAAAGTGATATATTGCAACCCATTAAGTTGAATCATGGCTTGTTACATTGCCTAATGCTTTCCGGTTCACCATCTGTTCCATTCTCTTGGCTGATGACATGCTGAGGTGGTTACCTTTTTATCTTGTTCTAACTTTTCAGTCTGGAACTCAAGATACAGAACCTTCATCGTTTCCAGTGTCTAGCTTGTAATAACCTTTGGATCAACCTCTGGCTGTGACAGCTGTCTAGCTTAAAATATATAATTTGAATTATATTGTTCTACAGATGTGAATTATTCACTTTTCAGGTGGTTTATCTGCCTCAACAGTTTTTTGGCATTTAGCACTCTTAATCTTTCACTTCTTGATTTGTTTATCAATAGTTGTATACTCCTAGTGTTCTTCTTGCTGAAGTTTACAATTTCTATTAAAGGTGAGGGATATCTAGAGATGGTAATGGGGTGAGTTTTGGGAGACCCACTGTGCACTTGGACTTCAAACCAACCTCAAGCCACCTCAAACCCTGCCCTAACCAAACCCGCATTAGGTCTAGACGGTCTGGCTTGCACAACCCAGTTATATAGTTTTAGGGAAAACAAATTAGGCTTATTGTTTGTATATGTCCAACAAGCTATTATTATGTCATATACAATTTGCTTTGTAAATACTTGTATTAGAAAAAAGTTCAAAATCCTAAATAACTTAGTTATAATATATATTATTGGACCTGGGTCCTGGCCACAACCGATGGCTGTCCGGAACCCGATCCAGTTCTTACCAGAACCGACTCTTGAACATGTTACTTCGCTCTGAACCCTCCAAGGCAAAGCCAGTGTTCCCTGCTCGATTGCCATGCTGGGATATCTTGTAATGATCAGCAAATTGTTGCTGCTGTCATTTTTCACTACAAGCTCTGGGCAAAATGGTAGCCTTGTAAAACCTTTAAGTCTAATGGTTAACTTAATTAAGCCTGAGATGAACATTTTATGGCGATTTATGCTATTCTTTACATAAAGTTTGCTAAGAGTTGAGTTTAATCCGAAGGAAATGAAACTCATGAACATTGATGTCTCAAACTTATAATCTACAGGCTTTCTTGTTTGCTGGCTTCCTCTGACTTGAATAGAAGTCTATTATTCTGGTTAGTCATATGAAGAACCGATGACAGACGTCTCCTTGCCTTTGAAAAAGTTTGGTGATTTGTCACAAACAATATGCAAAGTAATTAACAATCTTAACCCCTGTAGCAGAGTGGTGTATGCCACTTGGTGTTCATTGTATCTGATATTAACTAATCATTCAGTCATTCCGCTGGTATCCAATGTTGTGGTATTTTTTTCTTACAAAAGAGTGCCAGATGTGAAAATCCATTGTTGTGTGGACTTTTGACGCTTTTCTTTGGGTCATTCCAATGGTATGGTTCTTATAAATTTCAGTCAACTTGTGCTTCTGCAAGGTTTTCAAGGCTTTTCCCAATATGTTCGACTGTACTTGTGGACTCTATGCTATATCTAGAATTGTTTGGCACATGAGATGCCCGGCTATATGATCCTTCTCATCAATAGCTTACATCTGCTATTTATTGATGGATGGAAGACATAATAGCTTGGCTGGTTGCATAACTGTTGTTATTATGACGGAACACATAATAGCTTGCATGAATTAGTAAAAACTGATGCTTATAAGTGAGGCAACCAACTTGGCTCAAGATAATGCTTTGAATTGTTATGTTGGTTTTTTAGGTTTTCCTTGGAAAACCTATAGACATCCTTGTTTGGGATTTTAGCTGTGATTTAATTATACTAGTGTGATTATTCTGCTCGAAGCATGTCAGCCTGCATCTACACCATACTTGTATGCCTTAATTTAAATAGGTGTTAGATCTCTCTTCATAATTTTCTGTCTCGGCAGATTGAATTATTGGCTCTTATTATCTCAAGCTCACCATGTTTGAAAACAAACTGATATGTCCCTTGTGATACTGTCAGACCAGGTTCTTTTGATCTGTCAGGACATGCATCCATACCCCATGAGCCTGGTGGGATCTTTCCTGTTAAAAAATCACAAGATGCTGCAGTGGGTGCTCTTGTTCATATGCTGAAGAAAGCACCGCCTCTTCGTCAAGACATTTCTGCTACCGCACAACTTCTGCAGGGTTCCAAACTTCAGACTCTGAGGAGCTGCATGCAAGATACTAATGAGACTTCTGAAGAGCCTACTTCTTCGAATCCTGCATCCTCTGGGCTTATTGCATCCAAGACTACAGCTGATGCACTGGAGGAGCTCCGGGGGTATAGAGAAATGAAAGACTTGCTGCTTATGCAAAGTAAAATTTCTCAGGCATAGACAATTTGTTGCTTTTGCCTAAGAGGATTGATTGTGCAGGGATAAATGAGAACTTCAGTTGCTATGTCTTGAAGATTTTTGCAGCATTGGTTTGCAGTGCTAAGGGTCCTTTTAGTATTTCTCAAGATTCGGGTGATATCTCCGATTTCCTTCTGTACATATCTTTTGAACATATATTTTACTCTTTTTGAAGTGAGGGCTGTTTAGTATCCAAGCTAACTGAGATGTTGCTTTAAGGGCTTGATTCAAGCAAATATATACAGATATGATGGTTTGTGTATAGAACTTCTTTAAGGTTGGTCAAAGAATGTGTAATGCACCGATGTTGTATATACTGTACATATATATATATATATATATAAATATAAGTTAAAGGAGCCAATATTTGCATGATTGGCTTGTTTTGCTGTTAAAAGTTTTGATAGTCCCTGCTGGGATTTATTTTAACCTAACAACATTGAGGATTCTAGAAAGTGTCTAATCCACTTCATTAACCAGCTTTGGGAATGACAGAATTGGCCCCACAGGTTTGGGATGTTGCAATTTTAGTCCTTTAATTTTGGGATTGACAGATTTAGTTTTGTAACTTATAAAAAATAGATAGTTTTAGCTTTCTGATTAAATTATGAACAATTTTACCTCGTTATAACTTTAAAATGAGCATGTGAGTAATTGTTACTTGCATTTTTGTTTCCTATGATCATGTAGAATGGTGTAAGAGTATATGTTTTATTAAACAAAATACTTGTTTATGTTACATATTGATATTTTAATTCCTATCAAATGAGATTCTTTCAAAGTATGGAATCGAACGATGTTCGAATTACGATAAAATATGAAATATTTTCAACATGTGGAAATATAGAAAATGATTTTTTTCTTGAAATTTATCATGAAGATTGATTTGCGAGAGACTATCAGGAAATGCAGTAAAAACTAAAAATGGACTACAATCCATAGTAGAGATGATCGTGTAAATTTCTAAAAACAAAGTTCTTAAAACCATGGTTAAAAAGATTAATTGAAAATAACTCAATGTGGATCTCTAAAAAAACTCTTAAAGACTTAAGAGAGATAAAAAAAATATAGTTCAAAACTGTAGACATAGATTGATCCATATACTTATAAAAATAGACCTCTTAAATATAAAAAATGGGTGAAATCCTAAAAATTCTCCTATACCTTCACAAATATCTTATGAATCTAAAGAAATAAAATGAAGTTTAGCCAAATAAAAAACTAGCATTTTGTCTCGTTCAAAAAATAAATAAATACGTGGCATACAACCGGCTAATAGCCTCCCATGACAGGAGACTTGCTCCACACTCATGACCCATGTCAATCATAGATAGCAATCTCCTACATTCCCTCGTCCATTTCTAATAAAAGGGGCACCAAGTGGTTAGAGATGAGATGAGCATGAACATGATCAACTACTCTTGGAGCATCCTTTGTATTTTCCACCACACTTGTTGCCCAGCCACAAGATAATTTTATTTTTTGAAAAAATTATAAATTAAAATATATGTAATTTAAACTTTATAATGTAAAAATGAGACATTGATAAATAATATAAAGTTTTATATGAAAATAAGCATTGGTAAAACTACGATAAATATAAAAAGAAATCTAACTTATTGTATTAATTTATTTTTAAAGAAATCTATAAATGTTTAATATAACAATACGCAATTATACACTTATCTTAATTTAAATAAAACTAAAAAATAATATATCAAAAAATATGATAAGCCTTGTGGATAAAGATAAATAAAAATTTATAAAAAACTTTTTTTTTAAATTAAACATAGCCATCATACGTGTCAAAATAGAATGCGAATAGGCAATCCAAGTAGCAAATTTATTTCTCAAACATAAATATTTTTCTAACAGTTTTGACTTGTTTTTACTTAAATTCCAACTAAAGTCGACTCAAACACTATAGTACTGTTATTTAAGTTTCATCTGAAAATACTATTGACTCAAACATCAGAGTATATATTAATGTGTCTTTTGTTGGTTAATCATTCGTATTTTCAAGAAACTCCAACACGATCGCTCTGTTTATGGTGTCGAAATTTCAATAAGCATCAACTTTTATTTATTTTAATATCTTACGATCTACCATTTTATCTATATAGAAATTATATTTACATTTTTACAGGTTTCGAAACACGATAAAAGTATTTTAAATAGTAAAATGTGATAGATTGTTGAGATGGGGACAATATGAAAAGTTTGCTTAAAGCTTTTGTTTGTTCCAACATTCAGATCGAAAATTTGGGTAAAATTTAATTTAAATATCGACATCTCACTTCACCTTCAAAATAATCAATATCTCTTAAATTTACTTTAAATTAGTATCTTCGAAGTGTGATTTTCTAATATTACCTTTACGAAACTGTTTCTCTTTAATAGAAAATTATTTTAGCCAACCATTTTTCATTTTCAAATGCGATTTGATCTTCAACGCATAACTTAAAATAGTTTAATCATTTTATTTGGAAGAATTTACAATTCAGTAATTTTTTAGATAATAACTTGTTCAATGATGTGCGAATATGAGTTTTGTAAATTTAAGGAATAATTACACCATCCTCCCCTGAAATTTGATAAAATTATATGTAGACACTCTGTGGTTTGAGAAATTACATCTAGCGCCATTGATGCTTGTTTCCATCTAACAAATAAGTCTACCAATTAGTTAAAATTCACTGAATTTGCTAATATTAATAAAAATTGATATTTACCCTCAATTGACTTGTTACTGAGGTCAAATACATTTTTTCCCGACTAAACTAATTTTATGACGATGAAGACCATAAATGCATGAAAACGTATAAGGATAATTTGGTTATAGAAATAATTATTATTAAACCTGCAACAAGCCAGTAATAAGTCAATTGGGGTTCATATAGATTTTTTTTTGCTTATTAATATCAGCAAATTCAGTGAATTTTGTCTAACAGATTGACTTATTTGTTAAACGGAAACAAACATATAAAGATGCTATATGTAATTTTTCAAACCACAAGATGTCTATGTGTAATCTCACAAGACCTCGAAAAAAGAAAGCATAATTATTTCTAAATTTAATGAACTTGTGCTTTTTGAATAATAAAAACAAAAAATTGAATAAATAAGGAATTTTATAAGCCATTTTTTTAACATTTTGGCTGACATACTTATTTCTTATTTATGTTATAGTTTTAGAAGTTTTTTGTTCAAATATTTTTTCTCTAATTTTTTTCTCCAACTTATTTATTGGAATTATTATTATTTTTTTTATCTGAAATACGTTTATTAAATTCACAACAATTAAACCAATTATATTTTCTAAATTTATATACGAGAGGTCAAATTGCAATTGAAAATATAAAGTAGATGAGTAAGATGATTTTCGGAAAGTTGTATAAAAGTAATATAAGAATCTTACTCATCGAATGAACTAAACTAACAGAGAAATACAACAATTATTTTAAAGTTGAAATCAAATAACTGGGATTAGAACGAAATTACAGCTTTTGAAGGGGTTGAAGTGTAATAAAGCGTTTTATCAAACAGTACTCAAATTTAATCCAATAATAATAGGGCACGTATGTCACCAAGTCGAACATAGACCAGGTAGGGTAGCGACACCTGATCCAATCCTCTCCCTCGCTTTTTTTCCCTCCTTCCGTCAGCAGTGAAAAAGAAGAGGGAAACTCGAAAGTCACCCCGCGCACACCCTGGAAATATCTTATGTATTTTTTTATTTTTTATTATTATATATAAACATCTCATAAATAAATCAAAGTAAGTCTGAGAACAGAAATTAAATTGAAAATATATAAATAAATAAGAGCCCTAAAAATAAACAAAAAAGTGTACTGCCAAAAACCTCTCTCTCTCTCTCTCTCGATCGCTTGGAGTACGGTGGATCGACAAGGCGTCGTTGCTGATCGGCTGAATTTGGAGGAGATTGCTGGTGCTGTAGTTGGAAGTTTGGGGATTTTTGTTTGTGATTGTGTTTGGGTGATTGAAGAATAAGAAAGATGGGGCATCATCGACCGACGACGAGGAGTAAGAATAAGAGGAGTAGAACTGACGACAATGCTGAGACCAGTTCCGAAATTTTTAGGTACATCGTTGTTGATTATCCTGTATCGTCTAATTTTTGTGGTTAGATTTTGTATGTTATTGTTGATTGTGATACGTTTTAGCTCGGTTGTGGATTTATTCCAAATGTACTAGTGTTTTGTGTCGGATGATTATGATGGAAGATAGTCAGGGTTTCGTTGAGGAATTTGAGATATGGGTCGTTTGAGGTCTTCCTTGGACGTTTCTGTTTAGTTCTCAACTGGAATTTGTAGCTCGACTAGAATTTGCTGTTTTCCTATTTTTCGCTTTGCTTGTTTTGCTAAAACTGAAAACTGCATTGACTGCACGTTCCGTCATTAAGGGGTATAGATTATGTAACTTTTATGATGGTTTACTGAATGAGAAGAAAGAAAAAGAAATACTCCACAAAGAAAAACTTTCTTTTCCCGTGATGCAGAACTGCGTTTGAATTTATTATGATTCCTAAATTGAAGGAATGCATTTAATTTGGTAATGTTAACCTTTCCGTTCACAAGGAATTTATATTTGGAATATAGGAAGATTCTTTCAAATGGAGAGGTAACTGAAGATGATGTAAATCAGCTGTACATGATCTGGAAGCCTGTTTGTCAAGGATGTCGAGTAAACACCAAGGACAACCCCAATTGCTTTTGTGGGCTTATCCCACCGCCCAATGGAAGTAGAAAATCTGGCTTGTGGCAGAAGACCTCTGAAATTGTAAATTCCCTTGGTCCTGATCCATCCCATGATCTCCGTGCATCCTCAAACACACCAGCAGGACTAACAAATCTTGGTGCAACTTGCTATGCTAACAGCATATTGCAGTGCCTGTACATGAATAAATCATTTAGGGAAGGTGTTTTCTCTGTTGAACCTGAAGTTTTAGGCGGGGAGCCGGTTTTAAATAACCTTCTAAGACTTTTTGCACAGCTGCATTCTAGTAAGATGGCCTTTGTGGACTCCGCACCATTTATCCAGACCTTGGAACTAGATAATGGTGTTCAGCAGGACAGCCATGAGTTTCTCACTTTGCTCTTTTCTTTGCTTGAACGATGCTTGAGCCAGTCGAAAGTGCCCAAGGCCAGAACCATTGTACAAGACCTTTTCCGCGGAGGTGTCTCTCACGTGACCAGGTAAGACATACTTCTGTTTATCTGTTTGGATTTTTGGTCAGATGATGTCGTTACTATCTTATTGACCTTGCATTTATTGGTGGAGATGGTGCCATACGTTGAAGTATGATCATTTCATGCACAAAAAAAGCTTAAACTGCAAACTAAATGTGTTAGTTGCCATAGTTTTGAATGTTTTTTTATTTAGAATGCAATTGGCTGTTAGAAAGGTAAGAGAGTGGAACAAAAAGGTTCGGACCAATGAGATCTGGTTGATGGTTGCATTCAAGCCACCGGTGATAAACAAAAGTCTACCTATTTGAAAGACTAAATTGCAATTTCCATTCTAATTATAGTGGTTCTGAGGTCCATCTATTTTCACTTAGACATGCCAGTTCTTCTTTATGGTTCAAATAACAGCACACTCTCAAAGTATAACGATCATCTCTTGAAATGCTTGTCAACAAGAAGTTCTTGATTAATTAGGTTCTAAATTAGTATGCACTTGTGGCCAGAAATGACTTACTCTCTTTGCCTTTGTGTTCTCCCATTGCTTCGACTAGAAAATCTGGAAAAGTACCTGGAAATATGCAGGACTTTGAGCGTCGGATAGACATTTTTGTGAGAGGCCCTTCTACAAATTTTCTTGACTATGATGCAGTATCATGATGTTTGGAACTGCCCTAGATAATGTCACAGTTTATTGTACTTCTGCATTGCTTGTGTTTGCATAATTGTCTTAATTCATCCATTAAACATCCACTCAACTGTTTGCATCCACTATTAATTGTCTCAGCCATTCATTTCTTTAATTTGTGTTGATTTCTCCTGAGCATTGTTATTTAGTTTGGTATGTAAGGATTACTGCGATCTTAGTCTAATGGACTTTAAATTTCTACGGAGTAAAGACTTTTTGTTGCGTACTAATTCTTCTCTTTTTTCTATCTTATTTGTTAGCAAGTGTACCTGTGGTGCTTACTTATTTTAATTTTAATTTTCTTGCAAAATGGAGTAACATAATTTTCCTTTTGAATTGTATAGGTGCTCAAAATGTGGAAATGAGTCTGAAGCTTCTTCAAAAATTGAGGACTTCTATGAACTGGAGTTGAATGTTAAAGGTTTGAAGAGTCTAGATGAGAGTTTGGATGATTACCTAAGCATAGAGGAGCTCCAAGGAGACAATCAATATTATTGTGATGCTTGTGCTACTCGGGTTGATGCTACCCGTAGCATTAAATTGCGGTCGCTGCCTGCTGTGCTAAATTTTCAGCTCAAGCGTTGTGTTTTCCTTCCAAATGTAATTGATCTATTTACTCATAAGTCATATCTCCTGTTTCTACTTTTTCCTGATGTCATATAATCTCTTTTACTGAATCCCATCTTTTATCACCTTTAGGTTGCTGTTCCTAATATTTAACATGAAATTTATTCTGGCTTTTGCCTTTATGTTCTGCTGGAAATATATACCTCTCTTGGTGGAGTGACAAAGCAAGTTAGCAAATCTTGACGTGTAAAATTTGTTGGATCTCAGTTTTAATTCGTACAAAAATTATTCAAACCAACCTGTCATATAGCTGTTACTGCTTGTTTCTCTCTCATTTGAGCACTAATAAGGTGTTTCCTTCTGTGTTTAAGGTGGTTTTGTATTACACCAAATGTCCAGGTTTATCATATTGCTCCCCAAGCCATCCAATGCTCTCTTAACATCAGTTGGCTTGAATTAAAAGTGCTTATTTTACTTGTATATATAGGGTTCATTCTTGTAAAATGTTGGGTAAGTAGGACCTATCAACAATTCAATGGAGAAGTTGCAGTAGCAAACAAAACTGCATTTTTGGCATGCTCATCTGTCAACCATATTTATGTGTTTCTTTGGTTCTATATGCAGACAACCACTAAGAAAAAGATCACTTCAGTGTTTTCTTTTCCCGGAGAACTTAACATGGCACGAAGGTTATCTGATTGTTCTGAATTGGACTATATATATGATTTGGCTGCTGTCTTGATACACAAGGGCTCTGCTGTCAACAGCGGGCACTATACAGCCCACATAAAGGATGAAAACAGTGGTGAGTGGTGGGAATTTGACGACGAACATGTCTCAAACTTGGGTCGACAGCCATTTGGGTCTACGGTGTCAACTCCTGCTGCTAAAGCTGGGCAAAATGAGCCAGTTGACTGCCTGTCATCTATGAAGCAGGTGGATCTTGACGTGGAGGGGAATCATGTAGATACCAACCTGCTGCAATCCTCAGATTCAAATGGTGGTAATCACGTACAAACATTTTCATCCAGTGATGCATATATGTTAATGTATGTTCGTCGATCAAAGGTTGATGGTGCAAAAAGTGCTGCACAGTCTGGTGAAGACAAAATGGAAATAGATGGTTCTGTAATTTCACAAGAAATTGATAGTCCTCTTCCATCCCATCTTTTGAAGGATGTAGATATGTTTAACTCGACATTCCTTGATTCATGTGAACAGTACAAGTTAAAAAAGGAATTTGAGCTAAGTTGCATTATGAAGCGGCGGCATGAGGTGCGTTCTATCCTTTCTGAAGCTCCAGTTCTGTCTCTTGAGAAGCCATACTTCTGGATTTCTACTGAGTGGCTCAGACAATGGGCAGACAGTGTGACTCCATTGTAAGTGAAAATTTTCTTTTCTCTTTAGCCTTGTAAAGCCTTTAGTTGTCTCACTGATTTGGAAGCACGTCTTTTTGTTAATGCATCCGCATTTCACCTTTTCCAGAAATCTCCCTTTCAACGAGGATCCAGAGTTTTCATTCGATTATTCCACTTTATTCCTTGTATGATTCATGCTTTATTCAGAATTGTTTTAACTGGTGGGTGTTTATCCTAATGTTGTGGATGTGGACTACTTTAAACTTACAATCAAGATTTAATTTCATAGTAATGTCAAGGGTCAGTTGTGTTGCAGATGGAATTACTCTATAAACTCTTTCATTTTGTATTACCTGAGCTTTATTCAGGATGTCTAGATGGCAGTTGAAGTATGTTCGCCTGAGATTTCATAATAACTCTTTAGTTGTGTCCAAAGGGGACAAATGCTGATAAACAAGTAACTTGTGCAGGACTATAGACAACACCTCTGTACAGTGCTTGCATGGCAAGGTGCCAGTTTCAAATATTAACTACATGAAACGTTTGTCAGCTGAAGCATGGACTGCATTAACTTCAAAGGTATGCAGTTCCTTATGCATGATATTTGATCAAGTGTTAGATATCCTTTTAACATATCAGCTCGAAAGTTTTTGATCTTTGCTGCCGTACATTTGCAAATATAATTTGCCACCAGTAATTCTATCGTTTCTGGAATATTGGCCTCTCTCATGGTTCTAACTTCCTCCTGAAATAATGCATCTGAAATTGTTTCGTTTTTCTTAATTTGCTGATCTTGAGAGTAATATGTTTTATTGCTCTTGTGCTTTCTGCATCTTTTGTGTCATGAAAAATTCTTCAATTGAAGGATTCCCTTTGACTCTGCTCTATAGGGTAATCTGCACTTGCAAATTTATATTTTTGAACAAGCCCTTCTAAGCTTATTTTGTGATTTTTATAAATTAAGTGGAATGGAGGTGCTTAATATTGTTTACAGAAAAAATAAATAATTTACAAACCACCTAATATTTTCACGTTCTCCAGGAAATTTGTATTTCATTTCAAGAATCTGACAATTTAACTACAGATGTCTTTTGCACATTACAATTTTTATATGCAGAAGATTCTGAGAAATGTGTTAGTCTAACTATTTTAGATTTCATAGTTATGGTGATTTTGCGTCCAAAAAAGCATAGGGTACTCAAAGAAGGATGCATGTCTTTCCAAATTTACTTATAAAATAATGATGCATCTTGTATTATTGCCACTGCCAATATGATGCCAATAAAGTAACTCAGAAAATGGAGCCGGACAAGATTGTAAATTTATTCTGTATATAATCAATTAGATGAATTCTTGTTACAAGAACTTGTATCACACATACATCTGTAAGTAGAATAACACAGAGGCAGGCTTAACATCATAGATTGTTTTTCTATTAACTTACCATAAAATCTTACGTATTATTTCATTAGATGGGTGATAGATTTCGTTGACCATGTTAAAGTCGAGCAAAAAAGAAACGTGTAATTTGTGTTGAAGAAGATTCTGAAGATTCTAAATGCATATGGCGTTGTTTCTACTCGGAGGGACATTTGGATGGCGTTCCAAGTTCAATGAATAGGGACAAACCAGATGTTTATCTTTTCAGTAGAGTAGCAAGCAGTTTTCTCACTGAAAGGGTCTTAAGCACCAAAGATCAAGATTATGATGGTTTAATACCAATCATAAATTTTAAAGGGTTGTTATGTTGATTTACTCACAGATCCTCTCAAAACCTTGATTTTGCAACAATATGGAGCTATACCCACTGTCTCAACTCTATGACTCTGGTTGTGATTAGCCAGAGCCCAATAGATGACTCAATTAAACCTTAAATAAGGCAGAACTAAACATGATACTTAATAGGTTTTAGTGGAATGAGGTACTGAGGCTGGATAAGCAAGTAGCTGATGGCAGTGGTACAAATTATGACAATTATGAGCTTTTCATTATTTTAAATGATTAGGCCATCTTGCTCTGTGCAAGGTAGCAAAAAGCACCAGATATTTCTTCATTTATGTGCATCTATGTTGTGATGCTGTTGAAGATAATATTATCATCATTGTAATCATTTGGTTCAGGCATTTTAATGGTTTCTTGCCTGGCTTGTGTGTATTGTGGCATATATATATTTGTTCTTGATAATGTTTGTGTGATTCTTATGACAAGTACGATGGAGGTCCAACATTGGCCAAGGGTGACTATTGCATTGATTGCATCTTTGAGATGGGTCGCAATGTGGTGCGTGCACATATTTATAGGGACCAAAGATCATTGATGAAAGAACTTGCGGAAGCAGCACTAGCTGGGGAGTCTTTAGATGGCAAGTTGTACTATATATCTAAGTCGTGGTATGAACTATGTACAAAAAAAACTTGATGGTTTCTCTACCTTAATCCTAATATTCTTTCTCTTTGTCTGATCTTCTACATGAGTTACTTAAGGATGCAAAGATGTCGTTGGGATTACTTGTCTTCGGTCAATTGTGAATATTTATGTTTTATAAACTCACATAACAATGTGCTGCTTGAATTGTTTTTATGATGGATTTATTTTGAAAAGAAGAAAATTTAAGAAATAAGGTACTTGGCTGCAAAATTGTACCTATTGACTTGGATAGAAGAGGTAAAGTAAATGGTTTTGATTTTAAGCTATGAACTTAAGAAAAGAAAAAGCTCGACCTTAAGCAAGCCCTGTCAATGTATTTGTAAGCCAGTGTAAGAATTCTTGGCATGTTTGTGCCACTAGCAGAAAAGAAAGAAAAGGGGACAGCTCTAAATTCTTCTGGCTATCTCCTCTTAGAGGTTGGGGATCTCAGAAATTCTCTTGATGGTTTTTCTTCATTCTTTCAGGAGTTCACAAGAGCACTTCTCTAGTCATCTCAGTATTCTGCTTGGATGTGTGATTCAATTTTAGCAAAACAGAACTGATTTCTTAATGGAAATCTGGACCTTATTTTTTAATTGAAGTGTAATTAATTTTGTGCTTCATAGGTTGCAGCAGTGGTTACGCCGGAAGAACATAGACTTACCATGTGATGCTGATTCTGGACCAACAGCTTCACTTAGATGTCCCCATGGGGAACTCATGCCTGAACTAGCTCCTGGTGCTAAACGTGTGCTGGTGCCTGAAAGTCTTTGGGATTTTATACATCAAACTGCTATGACAGTGAAGCCTGATGACCCTGTGGGCTGTTCAGCTTTCCCCTCTGACACTGAGCCGTGTGCTTTATGCAGTGTTGAACTTACAGAAGCTGCATCCTCAGAAGACAATTTAAGGTTATTTTAGAATGTTTACTTAATTGGCAAGTGACATACCTTTTAAGAAAGCATTTGTGCTTTACTTAGAACTGTTTGCTGCAGAGAGTTCAAGTTGAAGCAGAGGCAGAATCATGAAAAATTAGCCATGAATAAAATATATCTCTTTATCCGGATACCAAATACTATTTATTGCCCTCATCCTGGCTTTCAAAATGGAGAAGCTATGTTAATTCCAGCGGAAAAACCGCTTATTCTGCGGACCTTGATACTCTGAATGCTGTTGTTGATGTGCTGCTATGTGAAAAGTTGCCTCTGATCTTTTTAGTGGTTTTTGCTACAATTCTGCCTATTAAGTTTGATTAATATCTTCTTCAGCACTTGGTACTTTTGGTTCTAATTGCTGTCGAGAGCCTTTATTGAAGATTGATAATTTATGTCTTGGAAGGAATGAACCTTTGGTTATCACTTTGCTTAACATTTCCTTGGTTATATCTACATGATGTTTCCGGTTGGCAGCTTTTATGAATGGGAATAGGATAGAGCTTCATGAATGAATTGTTCACCAGATTCTTTTTCTACTTTTATAATCTGAGGATGTCTCTAATATATGTGTTTCTGACTCTCTCTCTGTGCGTATCAGCACTGTAAACTACTTGAGAGGCCTCCGGAGCTCGTCTGGAAGCGTGAACTTATTTTTCAAAAGTCAGCCGCTGTAAGTCTGTTCTACAATTTCCTCAAGCTTCTTCCATCAATCATCCATCCTTCTCCTAGCCCATCCATTTGCCTTTTTAATCTTGCATTTTTACAATGGATGGACATAGCTTACGGAGATAGTTGAGTCTCCTTTGGAGATTTTGTTAACTAGACTTTGTTATCCGATTCACTTTAGGCTCCATAAATTGTCAAACCTTTCTAATTTCTAGTTGCAGACTCCTGCTTGAATACTCTAAATGTCATATTTCCTTTTTACCTTTTTCTACTTTAGACAGGTGGACTAACACTCATTGCTGAGGATGATTGGAGGTTGCTCTGTGAAGAATGGGGTGGTACAGAGTCAAAATGTATTTCTGCCAGAATCGAGATCGATAATGCTGTGGAAGATAATATTATTGGGTCTTACAGAGAGATGCCCATTTCTGAGGAACATTTAAGTATGTCTGATGAAGTTAATGTCAGCCTGTCCAGAAGGGCCATTGTCAAGACTTCTCCTCAGGTAAACTTGGAGTCTCAGCTTTCCACATTTAACCTTATAGTTGGAGATATTTAGCCCAAGTCCCGTGTATCTTATTTAGATACAATAATATAGTATGCCCATAGGACCTATGGGTTCCTACCAAACAGAATACTTGCCTTTCGAAAATAACAAAATATTTGTAGCAGCTCTTATTTTCTGCAGACCTATTCTCGTTGTCTGTTATGTGTTCTAACTTCTCAGCATATAAAGGCTGGTAAGGTCGGACTAAGTCAATGTTACATCAGGATTAGTCTTGAAAAATGATGTACTACTGGCAAAATGATTTCTTCAAACTGTCTGCTTGCTACTATCCACTGTGCTAAATGACTCTGTCCATGTGCCAAAATCAAAGATATACTAGGTTATAGAGAAGTTCAACAAGCCTCAGGGTGGTTTCCTCATAGCTCTGCCTGTTCTTTTGATGGAAGTAATTTTCAGATCACTGCAAGTCTTTTTCATGTTAGTCTAGTGTCTTTCAGAGGAATTGCCTTTGGCTAGGTACCCCTCCCACTGATATTTTATCCCCTCTGTTTTGGGATATCTAGATGTTATTAATTTTCTCTTTCTGTGTAGGTTTGTGAAGAGTGCATTGGTGAAAGGGAAAGCTCTGAATTGATGAAGAAACTGAATTATACCAATGAGGACATCTGTGTTTGTTTAATTCGTGGAAAGGAACCTCCAAAATCAATCTTAGATGCTTCAGGTAGCATTTCAGATCCAAGCCGCCGAACATCCAAGCGGTCAAAGAAGGCAACTTATGGGAACTCCGTAAATTTGAATGTTTCTGGATCGACATCCATTTACCAGCTGAAAATGATGATATGGGAATCATTTGGGGTATGATATTTGTTATGTTGCATGGATATTTACTATGTTAACTTCTCTTTTCTCACATATGATGTTTGCCTTTGGCTGTTCGTATGATTGTTTATTGGTGATAGTTATCAGCATGACTGGGAATTGAATCAATCAGGTCCCATGTTAAGAAGGATAACCCATAAGATGTGTGTTCAAGTGAAAATAAGTTGATCAGTAACATCAGTTATTTAGATTTTGAGCTCAAAACGGACACCAGTCTCTTTGCCCCAAAAAGTCGTTTGAGCAAGAGTGCCATGAAAATATCATATATCATAGCAGCTTATAAGGCACTTATCGTCATGGCTAAAAACAAACTAGCCCATACCTGTGACAGATTGTAAGGTCAACATGTTGGTATTGAAAGATAATAATTTTTTCTTGATGTAGACTAGTGCCATAAATGAGGTTTCCTATCTATTGAGTATTTTCTTTGGGAAAATATTACCTTTAACGTTTCTAGCATTTAGGTTGCAGATGTTGTCTATTGAAGTATCAGTGGCACAAAACAGAAATGGTAATCAAGAGATTGACTTTTCAGGTTGATTGTAAGGTTCTTGGTCTCTTAGATTTTATGTTGCTTTGGCCACTCTATTTATGTTTGGGAAGGTGAAAAGTCATTCTGGATAATACGGCAAAGTTCTTTTTGGCATTTTGTTTTGTTGGTCTTCTATATCCTTTTAACTCTACTCTCACTCCATCTCCTTTTTTTTTTTTTTTTTTTTTTTGGTATCAAAACTTTGTGGGCTTAGTTGTAAATACAACTTTTTATTGTTTATGATTCTTTTAATGATATTATTGCTTTATACTTTCAAGTTTTGCATACTAAATACACAATTGTTTGAGAGAAGAAAACTTCTCTGATGGTCAACTTTTTTCCTGATATTGCCATTTCCTGATTTATCTTATCTTTGATAAGATCCAAATGACATAAATCAGCAAGTTTGGCTGTGTTTGGTATCATGTTGGGGTATTTTGGGAAAATATTTTGGGGAAATATATTTCGGTGAGTATACCGGTGAATGTGTGGAGGATGAAAGCATGTTGGTTTCTGTTCTAGACATGCTTGATGTGGTATTTACTTGTTTTTGTTTAATTTCCAGTAGGCATTTTCTATTTTAGATATTATTTCATAATAAGCTTTGGAATCATATCAAGTTTTTCTATTATTACATGCCATTTATTAATGTAATGATTGAAAAATATGTATTTATATCAAGTAATGATTAAAAAATGTAAATGTATATGTATGCATATTAATGATGTAATAGTTTGAATATGTATATGTTCAGTAATATTAAGGGTTTTATCTTTTGGGGAAAGAGGGGAGTGCATTATGAAGAACAAAATTCTATAAGGCCTTACAATGTTTGGTTTCATTCCTGGGAACGAGAATGTCCCTGGAAAACAAAATTTGCCTGTTTTTTCATGCAAAAGCATTAATGTTGTTAAAACTGAAAAAATAAACCTTCATTGCATTTTACTAATTTTAGTTAAAACTATACCTATCGATTTATCTATCTTTCTTGATCTCATGTGAATGCCTGCTAAGAATTCGACCACATCCATTAGCTAAACACCACAGGAAGCAGGAAAAGCCCCAAATTTTCATGTTAATAATTTTCCAGGTTTATATAGGTTTGAGTCTTGAACATGTAAAATGATGAAACATTTAAGGAGATGGATTTGGGAAATTGAAAAGGCAAAAATATCCTTGGCTCTTGGTCTGTTGGCTTTGAGATTTGGAAGGTGCTATTTTTGAAATTCTGGGACTATTCGCTGATTCTGATAATCACCAATGGAGCACGTCACCTGAGTAAAAAATGTCTCATCTTGTAAGAGATCTTGGCTTGATGGTCTCTGACTAGTAGTACTGATATTGGGATTGAGATTCAGGATACCTCCATAAACCAATGGGGAGGTTGGAGACGGGGACAAAGGGGGCAGTGGTTGGGGACTATACCTGCAAGATTTCTGTTGTAAAGATGTTGGGAAGAAAAAGAGCCAACCTTGGTTGAAATAGTTCTTGGCTAGAACTGTCTGGTGACTGGTGAGGACTCTCGGTCTAAGCCTCATTAAAGGCACTCTAGCTTCCAAACTTCTGAATGGTCTGGAAACTTGTCAAAACCCCTTTCATTGATTGTGGTTTTTCTATTAATTTACGATGGTGAAATTTCAATCTTACGTGGCTTGGCCAGGCACAAGCAATTGCATGGCAGTTTGGTCGCTGTTGTTATTGGAAAAGAAAGAACAAGTTTGTCAAACAATTTTAACTCGTTGTCTCAATCTTTAGGGAAACAGACCAAAGAACACCAACAGTCTGGTTGACAAATGAACACTGCATGATGGTTTTTCTTCTTTTCCTGTAGGTTGTTAAGGAAAACCAGGTACTCCACAAAGGTCCCAACAATCGATGGGGAAACAGCTTGTCTTGCCGATGTGAA
The DNA here is from genome assembly GCA_034509725.1 of Sesamum angolense. Taxonomy (NCBI): domain Eukaryota; kingdom Viridiplantae; phylum Streptophyta; class Magnoliopsida; order Lamiales; family Pedaliaceae; genus Sesamum; species Sesamum angolense. Next base: position 7,405,274 of record JACGWL010000010.1, read on the forward strand.
TATTTTTCCTGGCGACATCCTATGGGTGACGGATTCAAAGATTCACGAGAATCGTGATATTGCTGGTAAGACATAGTGACATTCTAGTATTTCTAAATTGCTAGCACAGTGACTCCACTGTTATTATAACTTCAATGTACTTTTTAACATTTTATAGTCCTTCTGGTTGTTGCTGCCTTCTGTTTCCTACTCGAGTATAGCATGATCTTCTTGTATAATGAATCGATGATTTCATGTTAGAGGTTCTCTTTATGGTAATTTGGAAAATGATTCTTTTCAAGCTTAAGCTGGATGAGATAGCATTATCAAATCACAGACAGTTCCGAGGTTGACCAACACTTGTTTGGTCCTTTTTTGCATGTCATCTTTGTTTTTGTCCAACATGAGGTCAATCAAGCCAAAGAAAGTATATGCTTGTCACTTCATTGGTTTTAAGTGTTTTTGCATAGGAAAAAAATGTTTTGCTGATAAGACACTTTAAACAAACTAACAAAGTTGTCCTATCTGTATTGTGTTGAAAAGCTAATAGGCTATAAATAATTTGATATCTCTGACCTTGGAAAACTACCACCGATGAGACTTCTAACTGACTATCCCCACGAATGAGTTAATGGTTCCACCTTTAAATCTAATTGGTAAAGTTACATTAATTTTTTATGCTGAATGTTGCTAGCTCTAATATGTATTTGGTTTATTTTCTTCAATGTTGTTTCTCATTCTTTCTATGTCTATACTGGTTGTTTTCCATTATCGTCTTGGCTTTCTTATGATTTTCTTCTTTCCTGGTTTTATCCCTGGTCCTGCTTAAAAAGTAACGTTTGTAGGTGGCTTCAGCTTCAGGACACATGAAACTGCTGTCTGCTGGCTACCATATGATTCTAGATTTTCAACTTCTTTCTTTATTTCCTTTGTTCAGTTGAGTGGTTGTCCTAATCCAGGGAATAAGTTGGAAGCCCTCAGTTTATTGTCTATCTTCGAAATTTTCTGGACCTGTCTCGTTTATTTATCTGCAGATGAGCTTTTGGACCCCAATCTGGACGTGAACAAGGCAGAAGAGGGTTTTCGTGGTACACTTCTGGCATCAACAATCTCATCCCAGGCCATATCTGAAGCATGTTCAAATTAATGGGCACATGGATCTGTTGTTACTTTGGGATTTGATCCCTAGACGTAAAGAATATTTTGCTATCATTTTGAAGGTAAGAATATAATTTTACATTGAGTCTAATCTTTTTTTGTTTTTCATGAACTTGAGCACCACACATCTTATTTGTTATTTATCGGGGTTAGCTCTCTTGGACACAATCGAAGACAGTAATTGTTAGTTTCAACTCTACTCATATTCATCTGTGTCAATAGAAGAGAATATGTTTTGCCGATTTGCTAATGCTGCTTCTTATGCTTTGCTTTATAGTCTTGAAGCTCATCGTTGATTTTTATAAGTACATGCTGTAGATGGTTAGTGTTAGAATTTGTATCATAATTAACTATCTATCTCTAAGTTAGTTGGCTTCTGAGGTTGGCCATAAATAAAAATGACATTGCAGATTACATCTATATCCTTTGAGGCTTGGCCTATTGTGAACCCTCCTGGTTTTTGAAAATGTCATAAAAAGCCATTGCGCTTTACTCTGTATAACATTTACTCACCCCCTTGTGTATGAAAACCATTAAGATTTACTACAATCTAGGCCTAACACTACATAAATTTGTGATCTTCCAAAAGCATTTTTTGGGAGCTGGAAATGGATTCTTTGGATTTTCACCATCTCCTACAGATTGAAAATGCTCTTTGGGCTGGATGTGAGCCCCTTTCACATGCATACAAGGGGTGTTCTGTAGCATTCTTAATGGTCCGCATTTTGACATAAAGCATTGGTTGATCTTATTTGATTTAACATTCTAGATCTGACATATTATAAATATATAAATTATGTATAATTTTTTTTTATAGACATATATACTGTGGAAAAAATATTAATAAAAGTATTCACATAGGAGGTTGGCCTGGGGCATGACTTGGGATTGAGGTTGGTTTGTTGTCGGTTGAGGATGGCCAAGTTGGGCTGGTGGATGAGGAGCTGGATTTCTGGGTCTGGTCGGGTGGTATGATTTGGGTGAGGCGCAGAGAAGGGGAGGGGGCTGTCAGGTTTGCGCGTTGGGGGTACAAGGAGATGTGTGGGTTGGGCTCATCAGGGAGGATGGGGTGGGGGTGATTGGTGGTGACTGGCAGCAGGTGGCAGTGTGGAAAAGTGGAGAGTGGTGTTGTATATGTATACCTTTTATATATTATATGTTTATAAATATATTTGTGTATCTTTGTTACATGTTTTTATATATAGTTCTGTTAAATTTTGTATAGTGTAAACGTGCACATATTTCTGGGGTTTTCAATGGTGTGCCATGGAGCAAGGCGCTGAAGGCAGTTGGTCATCACCATTTATGAGAGTGATGATAACTTATGCCTGGCAGACTTGGGTGCCTTTTTTGGGGCTCCATGGCATGCCCATGGTGGGCGGCTTGCTTTTGGGCCTTATTGTTGTATTTTTAACAAGAAGGAAGAAAGTTCAAGCCGCCATAACAGTCTTCACTTCCATTCAACTGCTCCAGCCTCTTTGAGTTCTCTAGGTATGTCATCTTTCTTCCTCTTCCTTTTTTTGGCTCTTCCACTTTTTTCCCTTCTTTCTTTTTGGCCGTCTCTTCTTTCTTTTTTTTCAACTTTTTCTCAGACCTCTTACATTTGCATTGATGCCCTCTTGTTCCCTTTTCTGAAATTATTATTAGAATTACAAACTTAACAATATAATTATCAGTATGCTAACTTAATTATTACTGGAATAAATAATACTATTGCTGTAATTTGCTGAAATATTGTTCAATATGCTTAAATAAATCCTGAAGTGGCTTAAACAAGTGATGAAATTGCTTAAAGAATTCCTGAATATATTAAAACAAGTAATGAATTTGCTAATTTTTTGAAAATTCTGTAGATTGGTGTGGGTTTTACTTGTGCATTATTAATTTATTATAGAAAATTTATGTATGCAATTCCTTACCATACATAAAATTTTTTGAAAAATTTTATGAAGGGTATTTATGGAAATTGCATGAAAAGTTTGCTAGAACTAGGAGAGAAAAAAAGCAGTCTTGTATGCTTTCTGCACTTCTAAATGGAAAGTGTATTGTCTTGTAGCATGTTCCTCTGGTTAGATTGCTAGGAGTTCATGCATATCACATTCTCCTTTATGGTAATAATATTACATTGTGGAATCTTTCAACAAGTTTTAGACTTGCAATTGTGACTTTCCTGTGCTTGATTTAATTTGATAAGTTGCAGGTTGTATTGACTTTTTGCCTTGGCCTTTTCTGGTTATTTTAACACTATTTTGGTGGAAAGCTGATGACTCATCAAATAATTGACCGTGGCTTGGTCCTTGAGATTATGTAATCTTCCAAAAGACAGCTGGACTATCTAATGCGGGTTTTTAGTTGGAATAGTTCAGTGTTATTAGGATTATGGGCTTATGTAAATTAAAGATCGACGGTCTTGTTTAAACCTGGCTTATACTGCTTCTAAGGATTATAAAGATCTTACTTGGACGCACTGCTTTCTGCTTTTCAGATGATTGCTGGCTGAAAACAGCACACTGAATGCAGGAAAGTTTTAGATATGGCTCTGGTTGAGAGCTTAGCAATATCGTACTCTAGACCTATTGAACTGGAGAATTACTATTTACTTATCTTGATCCTTCATCTAGCAGGGCTTACTCACAAGATAAATTTATAGTGAAAATTGAATGCCTCAGTGCATCTAGATAAGCACCAGTCAAATAACTCAATGTATTGAGACCTTCAATTTGCCCCATCACAAGATATCATCCACGATAGATGCATCTATGGTATCTGTCTCAATGCGCTGAGGCCATACATGCATTTGTCTCAATGCATTGAGGCTTGTACAGTCAAATGTTTAATATGTTTACCTCGGCACAATGATATCCTTAATGTTTTGCTGAGTTATGTTTATTGCCTAAGTTTATGTTTCCCTGATTGTACTTTTCTTTTGACATTTTGTTCATCTGCGATTTTGATCGCAAGGAGATGGGCAAGCAGCTGTAGTCGTGCAAATGTGTAGAGGTTTATGTATGTACATAGTCTCCTGTTTCTCTAGGACGTGACCGTGGATTGTTGCATCATACTCGGTTGTAGATTCCCTTGTGGAATAGCGTGCTTTGGTTTTAGCCCCCAAGTGTATTCCTTTTTCTTGGCTGCCTTCTCTACTACTTCGAAGGGCAGGGTTTTGCTCGGTGTCCCTATTCAGTGCGGCAATTTTGTATATCTCCGTATGTAATAGGGGCAAAATAATGAAAACGATCGTTTGGGCTGCTCATTGTATTTTTAGAGTGGTGTTGTGTTAGTATTATTTAAATAGTTGACCTGACATAATGAATGTGTAACCCCAAGGGGTTCTTGGTATACTCGATCAACTGAGATGAATGTATTAATATATATATATATATATATATATATATATGTATGTATTATAGTTTTTGCCTGAGAAAATTCCTTAGAGACTTCTTTGAAGATCCCCACAATCAGCCTAAGTTCTTAGGGTGGGGCGTACCCCGGCAAAAATCACTGGGAATGTGTTGTGCATTTCGTATTCTTGAGTTGCGCCAAACGTGATCTCAATGTAACCCTCAATAATAGTAATTGGTTTTACTGTAATAGAGCAAAAGCAGTTAATGTTACCTACATGACTAATTAATGTACCAACACTCAACGTAAGGACACATCAAATGCCAATCAGGTTCAAAAGAAACAAGGAAATAGAGTTGTGAGACAAATGAAGATCTTCCGGAGTCGCCTTGAAGATCATGATTTATTGTTGAAAAGTTAGAAACAATGGCAAATTCATTTGACCGTATGGCAGATCCATAAATTGAAGGGCAGGCAAACTTCACTGTTTGGCAAAGTGTATCAACTGATACCAACCACACAACAAGAATACAACTTTGTGCATGACTAAACTGACCAACAGTGCAGAAAGCTGGGGGATTGTAGTTTCCCAAGTTACTCGGTGTTGGGAAGCAGATCCATCCATATTCAGAAGATTACACCAATTCTTCATGACCCTGCAATTCCTCAATACACAGCTACCGACATGTAGACTTGTATTATCAGCTCAATCTTCCCTCATTCTTCTTCAGATGACTTGCTCTTTTCTTCCTCGCTCTCTTCTTCAGATGCCTCATTCAGCCACTGCGCCAAATGTCACATTTTTAAATAAGAATTTAATACATGCTCTGCAGTATTCACAGAGATTTCCGAGTTAACCTCTTCAATGCTTTACAGAAGTTCTAATTTAAAAATGGCAATGCTAATTCACATTCTCGCAAGTGTGACGGCATAAAAGAAGTTAAAAGTGTTGCCAACCTTGATAAGTTTCTCTGTCTGCTTAAGGAAAAGTTTATCTGACTCATCTGCCTCTTCCTTTTCTGCCGCCCAATTGAGTATTGCATCTTCTCGTAGAATCTCTTCATTGTAGAGAAGATGCAAAACCTAGAAAAGTAATCCAGATTAAACGAGAAATTACAAAGCAATTAAGACTAGTTCCACAAAAGATGGAACAAGGATAGATTCAGTAACCAAAGTCATTGACCATTCAAGTCATGAGACTCAATATTGTAATACCCATAATGGCACAAGTTGAGGTACCAGATACTTGGAATCTTACTTCATAATGTACATTATCACTGTTAATATTTTATCCGGTTGTTTTCTGTGCTCTGTATTGGGGGTCAATGGTGTCCCTCATTTTATCCTTATAAAAATGCCTCAAGCACCAAACTCTTTCAGGTTATCAGCCAAAAATTCTCACATACCCACATTAGGGTCCAAGATTTAGGATATCTTTTCTGATGACTACCATGTGTATTTATGTCTAAATACTCATTTTATACATAAATTCTTTTTTGCTTAACAATCTTCTCAATTATGCAACATAATTGACTCCTATGCATAATTGATTATACAAGCACGTTATGCATGTAATTATGGATTTCAGTATCCTGGGTGTTCATGTGCCATTTGAACGTCTGCTACATGGGTTGACATTAAGGGTTACTGATTCTAATAATAGGATCTAATAAAACATTACCAGAAGCACTCTTAACATTTGGATCAAACTGCATAAAACCCCCGTGTTTCAAAATCTCAGCTAAAAACCCTGCCGTGTTTAAAAATAGGGATAAAAACCCCCTGTTTTCTCAAATATCCCCTCTCCTTAAATGCAACTAATGCCGTTATTTTTTTATCAACTGACCACTATACGTATCTATTATATATTATTTCTTATTTTAATGATCATTGAATCTTTTTTGAATGTATAAAACTCGTAGGAACTAACCAATTCATGTCAACCGTTAAGATCTTAATTTTATAAAAGATTAAGAGCCTAGATTTAACAAATTTTGGATATATATTATATGCAAATTATAAGTCATAACAAAATAAATTTATTGTTTAAAAATAATAATAATAATAAAATTACCCCCCGCCACCCACACCTGTCGTCCTCCCAATCTGGGCGACGGTTTTGTTATTTTTTTTTTTTGTTTCTTAAAAATTAAGAAAAATAATTTATATTTTTCAAATTTAAAAATAATATTACATTTTTATTTAAATACGCATAATGGTAATTTCAACTTAAATGTTATTTACTGTAAATAATACAGTTTACTAAAATGTATTTAAACTAAATAATAATTGAATTAGTTAATAATATATAATTTTATAATTGATTAACATTTATATTCATAAAAATATTTAAATTTGGAAAGTGAACTTTAGTATATTAATCTTTATAATGTGATTTTAATTTAACTTTTCCATTTAAAATTTTATATACTTTTTTGGTATTTTAATATTTAATTAAATATATTTAATAATAACATTATTTATTTTTTTAGGAGGAAGGACAATGAAAAAAAAAGAGAAGAAGAAGAAGAAGAACACTAAAACAATGTAAAAACAAGTTTTCTTCAGGATCATTTTCTTATGGAAATGATTGTCAACTTACAAGAACAAAAGGAGCACTTAAACATGAATGTATAACTGCAAGAAGATTATTTTTGAGTTGTTTCTGTAAGCACGAAAGTCAACATGGAATTTAGGTATAGCCATTTCTGTTTTCCATATTTATATGTTACAGGCAATGGGTTGATTAGAAGCTATTTATGAGTTGCAGCAAGATAAAACTAGAGAATCAAACAAGAAGCAGCACTCAAAGTCTCAAAATAATTTTAATTTGCATGGCTGACACCAAAATGTTATGAAGAAGAACAAATGCAATAAAATCAAGTTACCTGCATAAATATTGAAGAGTATTCCTTTGTTGACTCTAGACACATTTCTTCAAATTTCAGGATCACCTCTATCTGTAATGATTCAAGAAACTGAATTACAACACTTGTTCAGAAACCAGTTTAATACTTATTACAACACTGAAAATCTTGACGGCAGCAGGATGCTTATAGTTCAAACTCCGAAGAAGCATCAAAGATGTCGAGAATTGAACTAAATAATCGACTATTTGACTGGAATTGATGATTTAACTCAGAAATGCAGAATCCTCAAGTGCTCCAGTCTTTATTGCAATCTAACTACTTTCAAGACAAGGATGAGAACGTTCGGGAACTTGTAGCATGATGCAGAAATATTTTGGCACATGATGCAAAATAATCAAACTTAGAATTAGAACTGTGCAAGCTTCGTGTAAGTTCTCAGAATGGTGGTCATCCAGCCCCGTGGGGTATATTGCTTGGCCCCAAGTAGGTCAAATTCGATTAAGAGGAATATAAATGACCTGTCCGTAAAAACATCAACATGTCCGTATACCAACCTCTTCATCGAGGCTAGGCAAGTAATACTTCAAAAGCTTTTTCCATTTTGCAATCACGCTAGCAACATTGTTTAGAAGTTCGCCTGCAAGAAAGCATCAAAACTTCATTATGCATATTACAGATGGAACTGCAAAATTTCTAAATTCCAATTATACAGAACTGCACATTCTTAAGAAAAAACTTGCAACAAAGAATTGGGTGATTTCCAGGAAGTTCATCAATCCAAGGGTATAAAGGTCTTTAGTTAAATTGATTATATAATCCTTTCACTATTGGGTAAGTTTATGAAGGAGATAGACCAATGACCAACACTCACCCTCAAGACAGAACATAGACACATTCAAGCTTGGTTACAAGTCAATGAAGACTTAACAAAAAGAAATCAAGGGAAACACAAGCAACTTAAAAACATCACAAAGACAAATACATGTGACTAGCATGACTATATAACTTTCACAAACAGTTCAGAATCGATGGCAAACAACCATCAAGACATCTTCCCTAAATATCCTTTATACCAATTCTCAAAGACCTAATGCCTTTAGCTTTATGGTAAGTTCCACTTGATTAGATAAAAGATTCAAGTGTGGGCACGAAAGAGGCAACACTTGATTCTAGCACATCCAGTCCGTAAAAGAGGTCTATCTGAGATTGATTACTTTTTGAAGTTGAAGTTTTGGAGCCCAGGTCATGGTCAACTAATATCACGGTTACTACAGCATGGTTTCGGTTGGAGCTTGTGAACAATAACCTTTATGCTCATATACCAAAGTAGTTTGATTTCCGAAATGATTTTTGGCATGAGCAGAAAGATCTCCATACCAAAGAAAGATTGACTCCAGTTAAACCTCACCAGGTGAACCATGTGGAGTATCCAATGCCAACTTCATCACTGCGTAGAATAATGCACTAGCACAATCGCTGGAAGCCAGATTGTATGACAACCTAAGGCATAAAAGAGATGAGGATTAAATTACAGGATATATGAGGAAGAAACTCAGGGAGAAAATTAGCTAAGTTCTATAGGAGTATATCACTATCAGAAAGAATATTAAAGATGTATGTAGGGCTTAAAAAGAAACAGAAGGAATGGAATTATGTAGGTAGAGTTGAGCATATGTTAACCTGAAAACCACAAGAAATATCTAATTTACAATGATATTTATACATGTTTCAACTGAAGAAATTAAAAGGTACCAACAGAATAGGCCAAATATGAAGGAAAAAGCATTGCTCAAACTTGGGGAAAAAAGGTCAAGGACCAAGGAGATAATACCTGAGGGAGCCTGTGGAAGAGATGAAAGCTATTTTTACTAAGAAATTCCAATGTGTAAAAAAACAATGTTACGGGTTATGACGACACTCCATCAGTGGAATGCATAGGCTTAGCATTTGCAATTACCTTTACCTCATGACTTAGTTACCTTCATCTGTACTGTGTGCATGTTTTTAGAATTAGTATCTTCATCTTTACAAAATACATGTTATTTTCACCATCATCATGAAGTTGAAATAGTGAATCTTAATATATGGACATCTGCACACCTATAATAAGATGAAAAATAAAAGGGCAGAGAGGTAACAGCAACATCCTACCGCAGTGAATTTACTTCTAAAATTACATGGTCTTCTTTGATGTTCTCGTGCACAGCCCTTAGAAAAGTTGCCTCAACCTGAAATAGAAAAGAAAACAGAAATGGCTTATGGGATTCTAACACCATTCATTTATGCTAAGCATCATCATGAGCATGCACCTCCTTTTCAAAGTGGGCAAAATCATCTCTGACATCTTCATCAGAATCATTAACAGAACCCAGTTCCAGCTCTCCTGAAGGTGGAAGAATATTGCCATCTTCATTTGATATCTCCAGTTCATCAGTCGCATTTTTTATAATTTCAACAAGTCGTTCAGCAGATATCGGTGCCACTGAATGCCTCCATTCTTCTTCATGCCCTCCCTCACTGACCGACCAAATGAAACCAGCCCCCCCATTTCCAACCTGGTCAATAAGTTACAAATGCATACATAACGAATCTTCTAATATAGCTTTGTTTCATGATTTCAATCAGATAGCCGTCCCAATTTCACAGCTAGGAAGTATATATAGATTTGAATCTGGGGCTCAGCACACACTAGGAAGGTATAATCTTAAGGCACATGGCTATAGAAGCAATGTCTTTTGCCAGAGAACAAATAGCATTCAGTTCCCATCAGTGAATCCATGCAATCTGTGTAGTAAATATCATTTGGTGAAGTTTTTACCATCATTCTTTCTTAACCAATGCAGACTCAAGACAATATAATTCATTCTCCAAAAAATAACCAACATCCTATGAGTATAAGTAATGTGAACAGCTGACGCCATCAATTGAGCAGCTAATAAATGCACATTTGACACTTGTCAGCTTCCTACCCCTAGCCCTTTTGGGTTGGCGTGGCTCCTTTTGAACACTTCAATTAGGAAGTAGCAGCCAGATAATTCCTAGAACGGGTACTGATCCTGAGGTGATGCACCCTCCAAAAAGCACCAAAACCTTTATATATCAAGAAGGCTAGAAGGTTGCTCCAGCTCAGAGTTTGACATAGGATATGCCAGTAACTGAAGAGGGAGGCTTAAGGAAACTTAAAATGGCTCTATTTCACAGTAAGTCTTGCATGTGATATAACTGTCTCCATTTACCCTTGTGGTAGAATTATGTAAAAATATGAGGGAATCAACTCGGTATGTGCCAATGAACTTCCTACATATATTTTATTTTTGTATTTCATGTGCTTCCATGTGCAGCTTTTCACTTTTTTTTTTTAAATATTTAAAATAGCTTAGCTGTTAAGAAACTACAAACTCTGAAAGCTAGAAGGCTAATATTGTATTCTCAACAGGAAAAGGAAAGAAAGAGAACTGTTTTGAAGATTAGATTGTATTAGATGTGAAGAACATAAAATTTAAGGCCATCTTCAGCTGCTGACACTAGTTTAACTTGTAAGGAAAGAAGAAGAAAATCAAGACCTCAGATGCAGCCTGTATTTGTGAATCAGATAACTCGGTCGTCAAATCCTCCTCCACCTTTTCAGTTGTATTGGATATTGCTGCACAACAAGGATATAAAATAAGAACTGTATACATGAAACTTTGACTCCAGCTGAAAATAGTCTTCTTTGGCTGACCATTCCAATAGCTTAAGACAAAAATAATATCCACAAATTGGTCCTTAATGCTAATGAAATCTTCTCCACTCAACCCATATTTAGTCTATAAAATCAGGAGAGAATTAGTACCTCTGTCTTTCTTTCAACCCCCGCCCCCCCCCCCCCCGAGCATCTAATAAAAAGATGCTGCAGAGAGCACAAGCAACAGGCAGCTCATGAATTAAATGTGGGAAGCGTTCTATTTCAGTTTATTGGCGCAAGAGCCAAGAGGGGGTTTCCTTGATACAGATGGCATTAGCAGGGGAATGCACACTGACGTTGGCAACTGATAGAACAGTAGTGACAATTTTTTGCAGTGACCAGTATACTGGTAGCTGCATTTTTCAGCAATGAAGGAAATCAGCAACAGTAGCTGTATTTGCAGCAAAGAAGGAAAGATCTTATCCATCTCTTTATCCACACATGCAGTAATAATGAACATGGAATAAGTGCTCCAGAATAAAATATTTAAAGTCTTAAATAAGTGCAATTTTTTTTCAAGTACACAATTAGTTTTTTGAATCAGAAAAAGGAAAATGATAGTGACATTCTCACTACAAACAATAAGTTGACTTCAAAAGTCCATTTTTTCCAATACTTTTGCACCTATAAAGGGGCAAGCAAGTGCCAAGTTGGAAAAATGCACTTGGTCAAAATATTGGAAGAATCATTGCGCTAATGCCAAAATTTATTAGAAGATTTACAAATAATAGTAATATACGAACATAATACGTTGAGTTTCACACCTAAGTATAACCAGTAGATAGAGAAGGCCACAAATTAGATATATCTATATTTCAAGAGGCTAAAATCATTCCATGTCTGTGACAAATATACAAACATTCAGATACATCTGTGGAACTTTACCAACAAGCTTGATGATTGTCAGCTCATCAGATTTTCTTATAGTATATCTTATTTCAATTGGACCTAGAAAGTAGTTTCACTACATCTAGCACTAATAAAAGGAAACAATGTTTCAAATGTGTTGTGCACTTCCCACTTTAAAGTACAAATCACATCACAACTCCATTAATAAGCTACAATGGTCAAACCTTTTCATTCACCAATTCATACCCATAGCAACAGAATCCCTTCTCTAAAGCACCATTGCTTTTTCACTACTTTCCCAAATCCAGTTTGAAGATAGCCAGAGCACCCCAAGACATGTTTGATAAATTTAAGAACAAGGCGCCTATGTAGCAAAGTCAAAATCAATTCGCATTTTCAGAGATGCATTGATGCTAAACTAAACTTGCACATCCCACTGTTAAATTTAAAGCATTTTTTGAATTACGTACATCAAGTCACCACTAATTTTCTACCTCCACAATGAGAGGAGGTCAGTTTATTACAGTAGATCCAAAAAGGTGAAAGATCTGAAATAACGTACAAAATGATCAGATAGTAACACATTCAATTAAAGATTGCACCCCAAACAACTAAGTGAATATAGCATTTAAAATTCACAACAACTCAATATCATGATGATGGTAAATGACTAAACGGAAAGGAATAAGATATTTTAAAGGTTTCAGAAGTTACATGCAATTTCTATGTTCCCACTGCTGTTATCAGCATATTCCAGTTCTTCATCACTGTCTTGTGTGACAGGCTGTTGAAATAGAGAAACCTTCGAGTACGAGGGAACAACAAATTGTTGTCCAATTATGACCTGCATAGCTTCAGAAAATGAGATGATATAAACTTGAGCCGGACAAACTACATGCCATGACTGTGGACATGTTTTTGTAAACACAAACGGAGTCAGCAAAATTCAGCTGCACTCATTTTTGTAGAACTTTTCTCCCGTCAAGTAAGTTTAATAGTGATCGCAGCCTGGAATGTCTCCAAGCGCAGTAAAATCAATCACATGGCATGGCATCTGCACTTTAAAATCTATAAAGTAGCTATGACAGTGATGGTTTTGTAGCAATTTACTACTTTGTTGAAGCTTCATTCCCGCTTCTAAAATGGAATATGAATGTTTTTTACCCCGTAAGGAAAGTAGTAAAGAGTCTTGGAAAAACCAAGCAACAGTCTGACACATTAATAACCTAATCTCCATCAAGCTTGCTCGGCAGGGCTTTAGCGTGTTTTTGTGTCCTAGTGCAGAGTGCAATCTCAAAAACTCAAACTTTCATTGGTAATAGTCATAGATGTGTTCATGGGGGATCTTCAGTGTGTGGCAAAGATATCTGATTGTATACTGAAATTAACGTTTCGTGGGTGAATTGCAAAGTTTAGCAATATCCGACAAAAGACTATGTGTCCATGAGAATTGAGATGAAACCATCTAATTCTCGTCATGGGAAGTTTAGACCATTTGAAATAATTCACAAGGAGAGTGCCCAGCGAGGATAGAATTTTTTTCTCAATCAACTGAAAACATCTTGTCAGACCAAAATTTTACAGATCAAATGTAAGTATGTGACAGTGTTTAATGTAACAGTGATAACCACAGATTAAACTTCCATTCAAGTCCAGAAGCAAAACTCAATGGTTAACATGAGAACTGAAAAGAAAATGAAATGACACAGAAAGGAAAGGATAATTAGTCCTTAAGTACTCTAGGAAGGAATACCTTGAAAGACAAAACAACACCAGCTTCCAGAACTACTCCAGACTTCATGACTGCTCCATCACATACTATTGCATGCTTTAATTTACAGCCATCCTCAATAGTAACTTTGTCCCAAATATAACACCCATCAATTGAAACGTTTGATCCAATAATACAGCCTTCTCCGATGACAGAATTTGACACTTCTGTGTAGTCCCCAACTGTGGTGCCACTTCCAATAACAGTAAAAGGGCCAATTTTCGCGGAACGTGATAGTCCTATGTCTGTCAAATTAAGCTAAGAACATTACAAAGAATGTATATAGTACATAATACAATCATTAGATGGTACTAGAGGGGGTATTTCAGTCATGAGATGTTAATAGTAGGAGTTTGTCAACTTAATGTGGAGATGATGCAGTAAGGGTACACCACTAGAAAGAGGTAAGCTGCTAAAGGTGGGTATTCAACAATATTTTGAGCCTACATATTATACTTGAAACAACTTGGTGCTCATACCCACCCAGTATCTCCACAAAAGAAAGGAAAGGGGAAAAAAAAAAGGACATTATGGTTATCTGTACAAGACACAAGGCTGTACAAAGCAAACGCAGTCTTTTAAAGAAGAAAAGTCTGTTCCATAGTTTCTTTATAGCAAAAGAAACTGCCGTTTTTCTATTTATTGCAAAAATAGAAGATGATTCAAATTTGAGTCTTTTTATACATTTTATTCAGCTCTTTATGATTGCTCAATTTATTTTGACACTTTCGTCATGTTTACAAGATTGTGGGATCAAAATTTTTACAGTGTCAAATATTCCAATGAGTTCCCTTGTAAGAGACAAGCACAAGATATCCAAATTATATTCTATTTGTCCCAGTCTAGTATCTTCATAAGATATGAAATTCTTATTTCACTGAGAACCACCAGAACATGTAAAACTCTATCCAACCTATTAGGATACATCTGGTAAAAGTTTAAACAGCAAATAAACCAATGGGCGACCTTCAGTTTAAATAGCAGTTCTTTATAGGAAAAAAACTCCTTTCACTACTCCACCACTCCATGCAGAAAAATATCTAGCAACTGACCTATACAGCTAAATACAGGCGTAAGATGAACTTCGCATAGTTCAGTTTCTTTCACCTGAGGCTCGATATGTTCCCTGTCTTTCAAGCTTTGTCACACAATTTCCAAAAATCTGTACGTCAGGAACCAAAGGATAAGTCCACCTTTGGATTATATCCTTGCTAACGGTGTCATAGCTCCGGTAATTATCAATCCTTGCCGCATAACTTGAATGGATTTCATGGGTGAAAATTTTGTAACCCATAATCTGAAAATATTAAAGATAATTAGATGTAATCAATAAAAACACATGCTAAGGGGGGGAAAGAAGCATAATCTAATTTGGCAGAATTTGTCATTCAGTACTCAACCTTAGTGCACCTTTTCTCCAAAGTAGAGAGATAAAACAGTTACCAAAATATACCGCTAGCTCAAGATGGAGGATACCATGCTTCAAGCTTAATAAAGAAACAACAAACTGCAGAAACATTGACTTAAATAAACTATACAAGGAAGCAAACAACACCAACTTAAAAACACAAAATAGAGATGATGATATAACTTGGAGGAACAATTCTAATCAGCTACAAGCACAACAGCGACCATGCAAATCAACAACAATAGCTAAACAAAAACTAGATTGGGACAACTGGATTATGGTCCAAAATGGCACAAGCTAGCCAACAACAAACAATACCACAATGATAACACCACAGGTATAACAAAACCGAGCACGACTATCTACCAACTAGAAAATTATCAGCACGCACAAAAACAAATCCGTACTCCCATCATCAAACAAACTAGGTTTGCTCTGTAAGCTTCCCTTTTAAATGAATTTGAGTTTTCTTTCCAGCTGGACTACCAGCTCACCTGAAAAGTATTTACAAATTGAAACTGCCCAAGCATATGGAAGCTGATTACGGCATCCAAAAGCCTAAAACTGAACAAACAGTTCTGACAACTATGGGCCTATCCAGAAAAGCCCAACAACAGAAACAGCAATAACCTAACAGATTCCAAATAATTTACAGAGGAAAATTGGAACCCAAGTTGAGGTGACTGGCTGTAGAAACCTGATGAAAGCAATCTCATCCAGCAGACTTGCTTATGCATCAAAATGAGCAACAGCAGCAAAAGTTATGGTGCTTACCACTGGCAGTTACAGCAGTACCAGTAGGACGTGTCACTATCTGTAATGCCTGTGAGAAAAAGGCAGCAACCAAACTTCGTGCAAAGATGAAGAATACACAATCAACAATAAGATGGCCAACAATGACAGATATATGCTGGAGTGGGTCTGAATGGCAATGAGAAGGACGAGCAGGCAATGGGAATAATCAAAACAATGGAAAACGAACATTTAATAAGTTGACGTCACACAGAAACTATGGGACTATGACAGCAAACATGGTAAACAAGAAGGGACCTGCTGGGAACAAAGCATTGCAATTCATGAACAATGAAGAGGAGCATGAAGTCTATGATGAATTTCACATCCAGCAGAATGAAACTTGGAAAGTTTGCATATTGAACTAGCGCTAAGAATAGAATTAGAGGCAACTCCGTTAAATATTCTAACTGCAGCACGATGGACAGCAACAGTGGTTGACTACTAGAGACCGATGAAAATGGGGGTTCTTTGATGCTTTGATTTTGGCTGTCATTCAACAACTTAAGTTTTTTATCATTCTTGCTGGTTTCATCTTGTCCTTTTTAGTCAAGTTCAGCTCTGTACCATGTCGAAGTGGTTCAGTGTAGCTTGGGAGTGCGAGCTGCCATTGATTACCCAAACTTCTGGTGATCTATACAAACTAAAATTGGAATTTATGCAAAACTGAGACGTAACACTTATCCCCCAAGTCTTGATACTTCCTGAAATGGAAGAAATGACTCATGAAAGGAAACCAAACCAAGCAAAAATGTTTCTCATCCAAAAATAGGCTGACGATTACACTATATCACCACTGAAATTTCTCACATGTGAAACAACATTTCTTTTCAAGCTAATAATAACAAATTCAAGACGCCTGAAACACTTTCTCAAGCAATCTAGAGGTATCATATTTCTAAGTTCCACATACGAGTGCATATATGCTACAAAACATAAATATATACAAAGTTTGGTATGATAATTGTAGGAAAAAGAAGATTAAAAGTTTGTGCATCTACAGTGACATGGTATCACTTTATCCTGAAGTTCTGGTGCCAAGAATAGAGATTGAGTCAGTGAAATGTGAATTAGTTTCTCCAAGTGACCTAAAAGATGGCCTACTAATACTTACATCATCAACAAGTAACCCCTTGACAAAGTGACGCCGTAAATGCTGATAGTCAAAATTGTCCGTGAAAAGGCTGAGAACCTCTGGGCAGCATATGTCAATGTAGCAATCCTGCAGATAACATAGACACCACCACAAAGAATCATATATATTATTCATTTGGAATGTCTACGAACCTGTTTAGCAAAAGAATCTTTTGGAACCACCACTTAACAGAAAATAATTAGAGAAATGTTTTTATATTGCACCGAAACATTAAATAAAGGATTGTACAGCATCACAAGCAACAAGGGAGAGAATGCATGTATCAACAATAACACACATGGACCTAGCTTTATGGGCAGAGATATTGCTTTTATTTATACTCTTTAAGAAGCTCCTACCAGAAACCACGTGAAATGACATTAGCATCCAACTAACTCCAATAGCCACAAAGAACTGACCTTGTGTTGATAAAATGGAAGAATCTTTTGGAACCACCACTTAACAGAAAATAATTAGAGATGTTTTTATACTGCACAGAAACATTAAATAAAGGATTGTACAGCATCACAAGCAACAAGGGCGAGAATGCGTGTATCAACAATAAACACAAACGGACCTAGCTTCATGGGCAGAGATATTGGCTTTTGTTTATACTCTTTAAGAAGCTCCTACCAGAAACCACGCAACTGAAATGACATTAGCATCCAACTAACTCCAATAGCCACAAAAAACTGACCTTGTGTTGATAAAGTGGAAGAATCTTTTGGAACCACCACTTAACAGAAAATAATTAGAGAAATGTTTTTATACTGCACAGAAACATTAAATAAAGGATTGTACAGCATCACAAGCAACAAGGGCGAGAATGCGTGTATCAACAATAACACAAATGGACCTAGCTTCATGGGCAGAGATAATCGCTTTTGTTTATACTCTTTAAGAAGCTCCTACCAGAAACCACACAACTATGACATTAGCATCCAACTAACTCCAATAGCCATAAAGAACTGACCTTGTGTTGATAAAATGGAAGATCAACACCAGTGATAGCTAATAACAGCACAATGGATTTTAAAGATGTAAAAAATGCTCCCAAGTACCACAAAGGTGATGATGTTGGTTGTTTAAATCATTTTAAACTTATACCAGAGAAGATTTATATAAAAAATTCCCAAATTTTAGGAAATTACTAATGAAATCTTTCAGATGCCAAGTCATTTCGGAAGCTACTAAAACTTTGACTGTGTGTATTCAAATTATTTACTCACACAAGACTTTAATCCTTATGTTTCAGATTGTTTGACTCCGCAATTCTTCCACGGTTTTCAATCTCAATAATGATGCTTATCCTAAACTCACAGGTGCAGAGCCTAGCTTCAAGTGCTCTGATGTAATTTTAAACGCCAGCTATCGTACACCAGCAATCCAGAGAGTGATTCATATAACTTTTGCTCCCTTTCACTCATTATTCTCTAAAATGCAAACTCTAGAAACATTTACGAGTCCAATAATACAAAAAGAGCTTCTCTAGGCAGATTTTCTAGAGTGTGCGCCTCTACAGCTAGTAAACCTCTAAATCTCCAAAACAAATCCATAACAGATTACTACAGACAAAAAATTGTTTTCACAACCTTCCTTTGGGCTCTTTTGCAACCTCTAAGAAAATGTATGTCCACAGGTACGTAATTAGATCTTCTCTGGGCAGATTTTCCAGAGTCTGCACCTCTGGAGTTTCATAAACCTCTAACTCTCTGAAACAAATCCATAAGAGACAAGACACCCAGTCCTCCCTCTTCCTTTGGCCTCTATTTTGGTCTGTCATTACATAACTGCTTCCAGTAAAAAGCTAATATTTGACTTAGCTTCCCGAGCACTATTCATGTAGTGCATCCCATGGATATTTGACTTGTATAGCTTCATTCACAATGATGGTACATTTTCTGCACTCTCTAGAGACTGTGATCGCTGAGAATTATCCAAAGTCCAAACCTCTTCTCATGGGGTTAAACTGAACAGACTTGTAGCAAAAAGACACTGCCATTAATTTCTATCACAGCTAGATGGTGCTCAGAATGCCAAACTTGAATCAAATGTCTAGTCAAACCATATATTTTAATGGAATGTGAAAGGTGGCAGTTTCTTAGCCGCTATTAGCACCATTATTTCTTCAGTTACTAACAACGTTATATCTTTATATTGTACTAGACATCAAGAGTTCTGTCTTTTATTTGTAGACCATGTTTGATAACTCCGAGCAGCTAGAATAAGCTGGTCATATTTGAAAGACAGAGAATCTTGAAAGCTCTTGTGGATTTGGTATCAGAAAGCTCAACGGCTCTTCTCTTTATTTTCGTAATTGGAATACTTGATCGCTTCTTCATGTCAATTATCATTTTTTCCCAGTTGTGAACCTCAAAAACATTGCAGCATGAAGGAAGGGAAAGAATAAGTGCAGATAGAGAAATACAAACCCACAGATTGAGATGGAGGGAAACAGGGAACGGGAGGGGAAAAGTAAAGAGAGGTACTGATTTAAAACTTCTAAAGCCAGGTTTTGTTTCTCTGCTAGTCTATTGTAATAAGAAAGATATTATGAGATAGGACTTGCCATTACATAGCAAAAACTTCCATAACTTACGTGACAGAAAACATCTTCCCTTTAATTATTTCTTTTATATCCTTTTCCAGGGGGAGAATTAAACAGTTCATAGGGTAAAGTGCAGAATTATAAGCTTAAACAACTTTAAAAAAAAAAAAAGAACAAGACTGGAACCTGCTTATCATTGTGAAGAGATATAGAAGAATTATCAATCAGCAATGCCTTGTCCAGAGAGACTGTCCCTTTCAAAGTATCAGCCTTATCCTCATAATACAGGAGCTGCTTAGTATTGGGATCAATTGCCATGAAAAGCTCCTCCGTTCCAAGACGAGATTGATGGGTTATTGGAGATGGCTTTGACTGTTTAATGACCATGGTCATTACTGCATTGCTATCCTTTCTCCTTCTCTCCTTGTGTTCTTTAAGTGCTTGTGTAAGTGACATGTTGCTCACGGTATCTCCAGTAACAAGGATGAAATCTCCACGTATCTTCAAAGTGAAAAAACACAGTAAAGTTACCTTGTTTAAAACAAAGCATAAGCATGAATAGCATAGAAACGTTATTTCCCTTTTCATAGGCTAGTACAAAGAGATGAAATATTTCCTGTAACGACACGTGGAGCAAGATGATTCAATCTCGTCATCTCTTCCAAATCTCATCCAGTATTGGCATAAAATGTTATCATTCATCCTTACTCACTTTCCGGAACCAAATACAACATCGTTATTCAAATAATGCATGTGCAGAGATCAAACGCTGATCTTCTCTTAACTTACTGACACCTGAAAAGACTAAAGTAAAAGAAGATGAAGTGATCTCAGTAGCTCTTTCGAATTCCCCAGTATTGGCAACATGTCGTTATCCACAGCAGTAACTTTCCTACCAGGAAATCTAAACAGGATGGAAAATTTACACCACCGATTGGTTAGTATTTCGTTCTCCCTCATTCAGATGTTTCTAATAAGTCCAAGTTATAATGTCAGTCCCTGTTCATCATATTTCCTATTGGGTACTAGGATAATAGCAACCTAATGTGAATCTCCAGTAATATCATCTAGTGCTTCTGCCAGAATTATCTTTAACAAGATTGAATGTTAGCAGAGTCATCTTGAATGTGATATTACAACAGCCAGAATTTCCTGTGTTCATAGTTCATACCATGGGTTACACAGTTGCCGCAGATAGTAATTTGAAAATTACAATAGATAAAGCTATTGCAGCAAAAGCTCAAACTTTAGATTTGAGATCCATATATTCTGTTACTCCGGACAACTAAAATTCACTTCAGATCTTTCGGTTGTTGGTTTTATAGTGGCACTTAATTATCCAAGAAAGCATGTCTATTATTGCCTAAGCTTAACAAAAATAACCAACAAAAGTTATTTTTTAGAGAAGTCAAAAGTCGAAACAAACTTCCGTTAAAGGATATGCAATAAAAAGGAAATGAAAAACATAGATACAATTTTTACTCCTAGAAATCATAAAGGATCAAAAAAAAAAAAAAAATAAAAAATAAAAAGTTAGAAGCATAGAGGACAACATACCACATGTTTTTCATATATCAATCTCAGAGCATCTCCAGCACTAGTTGCATTGTATGATTCTATTGTAGTGACAGAAAAGTTCGGTTGGCCAAACCATTTGGAATTTTCCAAATAGTCAATCACTTGCTTGGAATGTGCGCAGCAAAATACAAAAACTTCTTCAACTCCAGCAGACTCAAGCCACGTTAAGGTATAGTCAATCATAGACGCATTAACCAGTGGTAACAGTACCTTTACATATACACAACAAATCAACATAGGAAACAAGCACAAGTGAAATAAAGAACCTCCCTGTTCACAATCAACTCACATGAACAAATTTCTAGCTAGCAACCAAATGTATGCAACCAACAGATAATAACAAAATAATGTACTAATGAAGCGTGAACAAATCCATATGTGCATTCGAACCCCAACAAAATACAAAAACTCTACATTTGCAGCCATAGGTATCACGGTTCGCTGCGTTGCCTAAAGTATTATTCTCCATTGATTATGAACACATCATACCCTTGGAACGCAAATTCAATTGGTCAAGCATTGAAAACAGTTGCACTACATTCACTAAATTCACTAAACTTAAAACCTTATACTGTAATTCAGTGCAAGCTCATTCGACAGCCATTAACCAATTCTAGTAATCAATTTGAGATCAAACAAAACACTGAAATACAAAGAGCAAAAACAATTCATGATTAGAAAATGTAGAAAATACAAAAAAGAAATTTATGGCAAAATACTTTAAAAAATAATTGGCCCATTTCTCGATTCATGCCCGTCATCCTAAAATAGAGAAAAAAGGAACCATACTTTAGGGCGTTCGAGAGTAATCGGGCGGAAGAGGGTCGCAAAACTATCCGCCAGTAGGATGGCCTGTAGAGGGACACGCGTCAGTTCCTCTTCTGCATCCTCACCTCCCACTCCACCTCTATTCCCCTTCTTCGCCACCATTTTCCCTCCGCGCGCCGCCGTAGGCGGTGGACAGTCCTATTTGGTGTTACGTTAAGTGAGAGATTTACGGAAACTGTTCCTTGCGAAAAAAATTGGTTTTGTTTTAACGTTTAAGCTATTCTTCGTTAACATAAAACCCACTTCAACTGCTAAAACCCTACCTATGTATGGTTTCATTCTTGGCCCGTCTCAAACTTGGGCAAACACACACTCAATGTTTGTTTACTTTTTTTAATATCTTAATTGAGTATTTTTTATTTTTGAATTTTTTTATATATAATACATATATACATATATATATATAAATATATATAAAAGAGACATGATTTGATAATAAAAGTATATTTTTGCCTCCAAAAAACACAATATTAAACATATGTTATTTATATATATGCATATATATATATATATTAACATATATTTAAAAATATATAATTTGATAATGAGCAGTGACTTTTGTCTCTGAAAACACAATATCAAACATACAACACTTATTTTAAATTATCTCCAAAAACAAATCCAAACATACACCCCAAAGTTTTCGGAAATAGGCATACCAACCCAAACATTTTCACTTGAAATTTATCCTATCACGTCAATGTAATTATAATTGAAAAAAAAAAATAGTGCATGAAGCGCATGAAATCGTGTCAGGGTTTCTGTTGCTTTTTGAAAACACACAAAAAA
The DNA here is from genome assembly GCA_034509725.1 of Sesamum angolense. NCBI lineage: Eukaryota > Viridiplantae > Streptophyta > Magnoliopsida > Lamiales > Pedaliaceae > Sesamum > Sesamum angolense. The sequence goes on from JACGWL010000010.1 coordinate 7,428,045, forward strand.
ATAAATTAGTGCTCATTTACGAGTAAATTGCTAATTTACAAAATTACGAAAGGATAAATTGTATTTTAACTCAATTCAAAATTTTGTATGTGGTTAGTTGATTTAGCACCCAGTGTATATTTTTATTTTCTTATAATATAATTTTATCAAATATTTCAATTCCATCTTACATTTTAAAATTTTAAGTTATGCATCAAACCTCTTGTAAATAGTCAACTAGAAGTTTAAATTCTCTCATAAAATATTAAAGAAAAGCATCACTAATGTATCTATAAATAATATAACCTTATTTATAAGGCCTTGGATTTGATTTGAATTTATTCAAAATTTAACTACTCGATCAACGATTTAAATTTTACTTAATTTCAATCCACAATTTACATTTATCATGTATATAAATTAAAAATTATATATATACAATTAAAATGTATTTTATATATATATATATATATATATATATAGAGAGAGAGAGAGAGAGAGAGAGGAGAGAGAGAGACCAGGGTAGCCAATGGGGAAAGGCGTTGGCAAAGAAGGAGGGAGGAAGGCAGTGGCGACAAAATAGGGAAGAGGGGTTGGGCGCGAGAGGGAGGAGCCAAGGGATACATTACAATGGAGAAAAGTGAAAACGATAAAAATCAAAGGAACCACTTCTCATTGTTCAATCGACTTGCAACTCCTAATTCATCACACTTCTGTGTTTGAAGGACTAGGCGAGACAAATGAAACTTCATCCAACAACATAAGACGCCACCAACAAGGATTTGAGTTCAATCGCCTCAGAAACTATTACTTGCAACAACAAAGAAAAAGAACTTGTCGTGACGAGACAAACAAAATTAAAGAAACTGGCAAAAGTCAAACACTTTATATGTATTGGCCTTGGAAAAATAAAACTTGATTAGTGCTCACTCTTCAGTCAGGCAAATCAAGGTGAAACGATATATTGCTAAGCAATCGCATGATTCAAGAAAGCAATTCAAATGAGAGGATGTGGAAATCATTGTTGGCTCCAACTACGCTAACGCCATGTAAGAAGCAAGTATTAAGTCCCAAGACCGTATTTTCAATTAATTTGATAAACTTATCAGAGGCAACATCCTGCAAGCAACGAACTACCTCGGATGGACAAAGACACTAGTCTCGGTCATAAGGGTTGATAGAGTTATGAAGTGGCGAGTTGTGTTTAGAAAATTGCGATCCACTAAAGTTATACAATCCATTGATGAAGAAAAACTACATACATGCAACCATATCAGTGTTGATAAAAGCTTTGACCCTTGTCTCCAAAGATGAGATTCAATATGCCACTATGAACAACTTGAAGATGGTGAACATGTACCCCTCATCTCAAATCAAAGATATGGCCTTAGCCTCATAAACGACAAAACCATGAAAAAACACTTGCTCTATGACACATGAACCTAAACTGTATATTACTTATGGCTCCCATAAGTATAAACAGTGCACGTCATCTTTCTTATTTTGAAAAAATAATAATAAAGAAAAGACAATTCAAATATTTTGAACTATATTTAGGTTGGATCCCTTCACGGGATACGTATGCAGCTTAGTTATATTCGCCAAATTCAATCATATGTTCAAATAAATTTGTCGTTGTCTATAACACTTCTTATTTACAAAGAAATTGCAAAAGAAAGATATCTGTATGTTCACATTTCAATGGAGTTAAGAAATACTCAATTTGTTGGAGTATGAAGCCAAACCCAATGTTCCATCCAATCACAACGACCATGTATCTAACTTTGTGTTAAGTTGATGGAGGCTGGAGGGTACATGTGCTCACATGTGTTCATAACAAAGTTCATAATAAATTTGGGTTTCATGTTAAGACAAATTCATATAAGTGTCAAATACATATTTAGGCTTTATACACTTTGATGGATTGAATCAAGATAAAATATAAAGTTATTATTTATTTTGGATTGGTTAATTGGATCACACATGTTTAAGTATAGCCCTTCAATAGACAGATTGACGTTCGAGTCTATGGTGTTCAAGCCTAATAGTGGTGAGTTCAAACTACCAAGCCTGTCCGTGTCTATAAGAAAAAGAGGGCTCCACGACACAAGACTATATATACAACACAAACACAACAAGTCCTTATATACACACAATAAATTAGAAGAACTCAAGTCTAAAACTCTCTGCGACCATGAAGGTCCCATCTTTCTTAGCAACAAACCCTCAAGGCCTTGATACGATATTTCAAGATAGCTCGTAATTTACTTTCACAAATATGGAGGATATTAACCATCTGCATCAAAGAATAAGTTTCAAGCGCTTAGACCGAAATTCAAAGTGAAGAATTAAGAAATAATCTTCACTTTAGAAATTGCAACACTTTTTATTTATGGAATTTTGTTTTCGTCCATGTTTTTTTTTTCCTCTTAATTATTTTTTGCAGACTCAAAATTTGTTAGAACAATTGCATTATGTACAATTACATCATGAATTTTAATCATCAATAATCAATATACGGCAATTACAAAAAAAAAAAAAATTATAATTTTGGTCCCACAAGATAGAGGGTGTTGCACTTTTGGGCCCATAAGATAAAAAATTATAGCATTTTTTGTCCCAAATGCTATAATTTTTTAGTCTATGGGACCAAATGCGAGTCAGTAAATTGTAGAACTAAAAGTGCAACATCTCCTATCGTGTGGGACAAATATATAAATGTTTCATTAATTATCAATTTCAAATATGTATGACTAATCAACAATTAATATACAATATACCAACAACTACTATTAAAGTAGACAAAAAAATACATAGATAAGATTCAAACCAATTATCTAAAGTTCACCAACTAAACTAGGCCTTACATGCAATATTGGCGATATCTATAACGCCATAGCATAATGATGACTTGATATAATTGAATTTAATTTTCAAAATAACCTCAAAAGAATAATAAACAAAAAATAGAAAAGAATGTCGCCTATGTCCAACTACTTATATTTATAGCCATCGATATCTCTCCAACTACTGTCAAGATTTTTCGAACGTAAGAGTATGACCTAATTTTCAAATTTAACTATGGACTTAAAGTGTTAAAAATTAATATTAACGTAATTTTGATTTATAATAATGTTAGAGTTAAATAAAATAATAAGTTTCGATTCGAATCTCATTATGACTCATTTATTTCGCTTGCAGTTTGCATGTGAGAGGAACATGTTAAGATATTGATATTAAAATAATTATTCTCTCTAATAATTTAAACTTTTAATTGAAATGGTCGTTTGACATGGTATCAGAACCAGATCAAACAATAACTCTTGAGTCCGAACCTCATTGCCATCTATCTATCGTGTAGAGTTTGCGCGTGAAGGGGGTGTGTTAAGATATCGATATTAAAATAATTCTCTCTCTGATGGTTCGTTTTATTCAAATAAGAGGAAAAGAGAAGTGGAATGAGGAGGAAAAGAGGAAGGAGGAGGGGAGGAAAATAATAATATTTTTCCTTCAAATTGTTTGGTATGATTGGAAAGGAGTAAATTTTAAATACTTACCCTTGTTTAGTACGAGGAAAATAGATTGAGAAGAAAAAAATAATTTATATAATTTTACTGAATAACCCTTCCTTCATTTTGTATTAATAAATAAATATTATATTAATATAATTTTAGTATATAAAAATTTAAAAAATTATTAATAAAAATATTTATTAAATAAGAATAAGAATAAGAATAAGAATATTTTTATAAATAAAAATATTCATCAAAATGTGTATAGTTCACTTACTCTAAACTGCTTAGTTTAAATAAAATAAAAATTATTAATAAGATTGTTGACTTCGATGTAGTAGTTTTTCAGTAATTTTGTTATCTTTTATGTGGCAATTGTGTATGATATTATTAGCAGGGAGGAGAAAAGAATTGGAGAAAATATATATATATATATATGGTAATAGAGTAAATGAAAATAAAAATTATACTTTTTTGTTTTTTTGGCCTTATATTTTTATTTTTTCCGCCAATCAAGAAGTCTTTGGTTTGAATCTCACTGCCACTTATTTATATATAAAAAAAAATATTTCAAGTGCATAGTTTGCACATGAAAGAGCATTTTAAGATACCAACATTAAATGATTCAGCGAAAACTCACACAAAAATAGTGAAATGATACACACGTGGACAGTAAAAAAAAAAATATACGGAAATATAGCGTGAAATGATTTTTATTATAGGAGAAGACAATGAAAAATATAAAAAGCTTTATCAAACTAATCTTAATTGAATTTTTTTACTTTAAATTCTATTATATTTTTTATTTTATTTAATAAAAATATATTATTTTATTTTATTTAAGAAAAAATATTTATAGACACAATGTGAATATTAAATGAAATTCGTAGTAAAATCAGCCTAAATGGTATTATGAGCCATTGAATGAGAAGACCAGGGTAAATTATAAATTACCTCATATTGTTATTTAAGATGTTCATATAAGTCCCTATAGAAAATAAAATATCATTTTGCTCCCCAATGTTTTTTGAAAGAAAAAAATTACTCCCTCAGCAGGGAAGCAGTGTGCTTAATTTCAAAAAATACAAGAAAATAAAATAATGTTTTATTTTTTTACATAGACTTATGTAAATATTTTGAATAACAAAGGGAAGGTAATTTGCAAATTTCCTTACAATGTTTTGAGGGCATTTTTGTCAATTTCTTATTTCTTTTTCTGACATCTGGAAATTCGCTCTGGCATCATCATTACCCTGGGAAAAAAAGAAAAAAAAATATAAATTCAAATTTGAAATTCAAAGTTGAAAATTGAAATGCACGACCTTCTATAAATAGACAGATCTCCTCTCTCCTTCCTACCTAATTGATTTCTCCTCCTCTGGCATTCCAATAAGCCAGCAGAGAAAGAAGGAGAGGAATAGAAATAAAGGAAAAAGAAAGCTGAAAAGTGTTGCGGATCCAAGCATTTGTCTCATCGGAGATTGGTTTTTCTTGATCAACTGTAGATTTTCTTGCTCTCTTGACCAGGTTTCTCTTCAATTTAAGGTAATTGGTGTTTTATTATTCTCGATTCATCATATTATTAGTTGACTATTCAGTTTTGTTGATTGTTACCTTATGTTATAGCTGGATTTCGTTAATTTTCAAGCGAGATGATGAGATCTGGAATCTATCTGTGTGTTGGCGTTTGTTGTGAATTGTTGGATGAATGGATGATACTTGGTAATCATCAGGATTATTGATTCGTTTGAGTACTCGATTAACTTGACGTTTTCACGATTATGTTATTATTTTGTGTTTGGAATTATTGCATCCAGTGTGATTTTCCAGATGCCGAAGATATTTTATGTATGTGAAATGTGGCTTTTCAATGTTTGAAGTTCTTGCTTGTACTTCTCGATTAACTTAATGTATGTTTAATTTGTTGATTTGAATTTTTTTTTTTATTAAAAAAAGTATTGATCCTAGTGAAATTTATATTAACTTTCTAGAGAAAGGATAATTGAAATTGATTTTATTACCATCGAATGAACTATGAAGATCCTTCCTGATCATTGCAATAATGCTTTCTTCCTTTCGGAGGCATATTTGAAGTGTGTGTTTGTTTCTACTGTTGTAATTTTTTACAATTTGGTTTTAAATCAATTGTTCATTTGAGGACTTATGTGAATCCTTATGAAGTTTTCATCCATAGCATGTGTTATGTTTTTCATAATATTTACCAATTACTATTCTATATTATTTAAGATCAGCATTTGTGCAGTTTATAGAAAATGGCCGACAATGAAGATATCCAACCTCTTGTTTGTGATAATGGAACTGGAATGGTGAAGGTTAGTTCATATTCATAAATCCCATTGAAGTGATTTTGCCCCTAAGATTGTTTTAAAGTTAATGTTCACTATTTTTGTCTTTCATTTTACGTTCAGGCTGGATTTGCTGGTGATGATGCTCCCAGAGCAGTTTTCCCAAGTATTGTCGGTCGACCCCGACATACTGGTGTTATGGTTGGGATGGGACAAAAGGATGCCTATGTAGGTGATGAAGCTCAATCTAAAAGAGGTATTTTGACCCTAAAATATCCCATTGAGCACGGAATAGTTAGCAACTGGGATGACATGGAGAAGATCTGGCATCATACTTTTTACAATGAGCTTCGTGTTGCTCCTGAGGAGCATCCTGTGCTTCTTACTGAGGCACCTCTCAACCCTAAGGCCAACAGGGAGAAAATGACCCAAATCATGTTTGAAACGTTCAATGCTCCTGCAATGTATGTTGCTATTCAAGCAGTTTTGTCTCTTTATGCTAGTGGTCGTACAACGGGTGAGTGTAGGAACTGATACTTACTGTCTCACTCATAATATGTTTGAACATTTAAAACTCAAAAGCTTATCAATGTGGTAATTTTGTTAATAGGTATTGTGTTGGATTCTGGTGATGGTGTGAGCCATACTGTGCCAATTTATGAGGGTTACTCACTACCACATGCCATTCTTCGTTTGGATCTCGCTGGGCGTGACCTCACGGACTATCTCATGAAGATTCTAACTGAGAGAGGTTACATGTTCACCACATCTGCAGAGCGAGAAATTGTTCGCGACATGAAGGAGAAGCTTTCCTATATTGCTCTTGACTATGAACAGGAGCTTGAGACTGCCAAGACTAGTTCATCTGTTGAGAAGAATTACGAGTTACCAGATGGACAAGTTATTACAATAGGGGCTGAGAGATTCCGCTGTCCGGAAGTTCTCTTTCAACCTTCTTTCATTGGAATGGAAGCTGCTGGAATTCACGAGACTACCTACAACTCCATCATGAAATGCGACGTTGATATCAGGAAGGATCTATATGGTAACATTGTCCTCAGTGGTGGTTCGACAATGTTCACTGGAATCGCTGATCGTATGAGCAAGGAGATCACCGCCTTGGCGCCTAGCAGCATGAAGATCAAAGTTGTCGCACCACCAGAGAGAAAATACAGTGTTTGGATTGGAGGATCCATTCTTGCATCCCTCAGCACCTTCCAACAGGTTATTTCGTACTTCTATTATGTAAAATCAACTCTATCATTCTTTTAATTTTATAAAAGCTACATGATTATTGTTAACATGCTTGTGTACTCTAAAATAGATGTGGATTTCGAAGGGTGAATATGACGAGTCTGGTCCATCAATTGTCCACAGAAAATGCTTCTAAGATGTTGTTAAGCATTCACGGTGAGTATTACTTGTCGTCAATCCCTTGGTCAGATTTTTGTGCTATGTTTGAAGAAAATTCCATTTGCTTGAAGTGGAGAAGTGTGTAGATGGGATTGTCATGGACGGCACAACGTAACCGTAATGTGTCATCATGTCTCTGCTGAAACAGTTTCACATTCTTATTGTTTACGGATTTTGCGTATGTAATTACTTTCTTTTCTTGACATATCGTCTTGGAGTTCTATCGATTCGATAGGTCATTATAGTTTGAAAGTAATTGTAGTATTTCCCGTTTTACTTTCTCTATTTCCTTCGTGCTAGATTTCATATTTTAGTTGTCCGCCTTAAAAACAATTATGTTTTATTTGTTGTATGAGAAACTTCTATCTTTATGACAGTTTGTAAAACTTATACTTGAAATTCCATGGTATAATTTGTGATTGAAATATTCAAGTGATTGTTTTTTCTTTTTATCTAAGTTACGTGTCTTATCTCTCTACTTTATGATTAAGAGAAGAGCGGCTTGTCAAAAACATTTCAATATCACCACTTAGCGCACACTAGATGCAGAAGCAGGCCTGTTGGTTTATGTTCTCATTTTCAGTTTTAAGTAAAAAATGAGTTTTCAAATTTTTAAACGTTTTTTTGTGAATATGAGAATATGTTTGGATTGGCTAACGAAATTGTGTTTTATGTTGAATTGTAGTGTCAAATTCATATATTTTCAATGAGAATACTACAAACCATCGTATTTTCACTATAAACCTGAAAACGAAAATCTCAATTACTAATCCATACTTTGGTCTCTTTAGAAAATAGGAATTAGTAACATGTTATTGTAGTTTGGATCTTCTACTACACTGTTTAGTATTACACATTGGTGGTACATTAATGTGTGATTGAGTTTCTTTAAAATCAGAATATATAATTAAATTAAGCGGTAATTTAAAAGTGATAATGTATGATATACATGGATTTATGTGACAGTATTGTGCATACCATAGTAAGATTGAAGATCCTTCACTCATTTGTAGAGTAGCTGATTTATAGCAGATATAAAGACATGTATGTTGCATAAATCAACATAACCAACTTGACAACTATTTGGATTTTCAATAAGAAATATTATACGTTATTGGTCTAGCATATGGACACTTGAGTTGGTATGGTCAACACTGCAACTGTTGGTTACATACTCAGAACCTAAATTCTTAGATTCAATCAGAAAAACTCTGATCAAACTTTGAATGCAAGGCAGATTTATACAAGTTTCAACATTATAGGAAAGTTTATAAATGTTGAGATAATTATATTTATACTCTTGACTTATGGTCTATTTATACAAATTATTCCTACTTTTTGAAAAATTCTGCATGCATCCATCATAACCATAAAAAACACTTACACAAATTATTTTTGCTTTTTGAAAATTACACAAATACTCCTAAAAGCGTCAATATCATTTATAAACTACCCATGCTTTTTAGTTGCTCGGGGTGAATTTTTTAATTACGCAAAAGATCAGAATAATTTATGTAAATAGACATAGATCAGAGGATGTAAATATAATTATATGTAATTGTTTGAAGTTATGACCCATATATGGACACTTAAGCAACGAGTTGCTTTTGTATTGAAAGGGTGGTAATGTAATTGATCTATTTGATTTATAGTTAAAAGAAAAGATTAATATGCAAGGATTTCTTTATTCAACAGTACCTTACTCTTGGATTATTGTCTCTTCATGAGGTGTTGCAGTTGATATTGGATTATTATTCTATCATATCTTTAATTTTCTTCTCTTTCCATTAAACCAAACATAATTTGTTGGTTGGGATTGTACATTTGTTGAAGGGACAAATTTGTATATTTTGTATAGAGAGTGTTGGTCATTTTGTTAAAAGAAAGATCTTATAAGATCCAAAAATAATGAGTTAGAAATTTATAAACTCCTCTAAAAAAAGTCGGGAGTTCCGGACTTACTTCCAGAGTCTTTACAAGTCAACTCAATTTTCTTCAAACTAATTAAAAATTTATCATAAGGGATACATTATAAGCTTTGTGATCTTATTTGATCTAAAACACTTCAATTTTTTTTAAAAAAAAAATAAGAATTAGTGGTATATAAGTAGGGGATGAAAAAATAAAATAGTGCAAAAAAAAATACTTGATATACCCTTATTAATTGTTATAAAAATCAAAATATCATCGATGGCAAATTGGAAGAATTAATTTTTTTTTATGACGTGATTATATTTTGTTCAAAATCTTAATAGAAATGGATTGTAAACAATCAGATCAAAATCGCAGGGTTATATTTTTGTAATTTTATATAAAAAAAAAATATAGTCTGTAATTATACTAATGTTTACATTATGCTACACTAACCCTTAAAAAAAAAGGTAATAGTTATCTTAGTATCATCAATTCCATTATTTTATAATAAGTTAAAAGAATTTGTTGAGATTATCTAAATAAGTTAAGTCCTCTAATGAAACTTAATTATATCTTGCTTTAAAAGTTTATAGATCTATCCCAAATTTCCTAGAACATATATACTTTTACGAGGGGAGATTAGAAACTCGAAACTTTCAAAAGTATAGTTTAGATGTTCTTCAATACTAGAAGCTAGTGTTTTGAAGTGATAAATTACATCCACTTGTATGAACATGGCATGTTTATAGTTTCCTCTAGCAAGCGCAATTTGTGTAGTATATTTAAAATTTTATATATCATTGTATCAAGAATTTATGTAAAAATATTAAAAATTTAATATCATTTCAATTACTATTCGCAAGTCTTCTTTTTTTTTTATAAAGTAAAATAGAGTGCTATTATATAATAATTGGTTCTAACAGGAGAATTGCCGATAAAAACTATTACAGTTACCACATGTACAAAATGTAATAAAAAGGTGGGGCAGGTTACATAGATAATAATTTTTAAAATAGATAAAATTTTGTAAAACAGAGTTTAACATTGTGGAAAAAATTGCACTTTTAGTGCATACGGTATAACAACACTTCTGATCCATCGGAACTGAAGGTATTGCGCTTTTGATCCCGCAACATTGCAGCTCATAATGTCTAATCTCATAGGATTAAAAACATTACAAATATGGTCCCAAAGCATAACAGATTTGATCCCATAGGATTAGTGCATAGGACTACATCTGCAATGTTTTTCTTTTTAATTCTATGAGATCAAAAATATTAATATCATAAAATAGGGATTATAAAAGTTCAACACTCCCTACCCTATGGAACTAAAATTACAATTTCCCCTATGATTGTGTATGAGTAGTTAGGCCCTTTTGGTTGTGAAAAGTCCATATTCATCTTCTAATAGTCAGGATGGTTACAAAGTGGGATTGGTGTAAGTTTATTATATTTGTGTTGAAGGTATGGAGCTGCTAATTCTATGTTCCATATATCTAAATTCCTGAGACATTTCAACAGGGATACAACTCTCCCTACTTCTGCAACAAAATGATACTAGAGAAGTAAAGAAACTTTTTTTGGAGACTTTAGCATTTCTAAACCTATGGACAGAGCACTCAACGAAGTATTCGAGCATCGTGTACGAGAACCACATCACAGTAGCTTGAATCAAACTGCTTGTGGAAGAGTTCGCATGAATAGAACTGCTTCTGGAAGAGCTAGCATAAGCTTTCTTTCGAAATAAAACTAACTGTAGTGCAGATAATTGGTAAGTTAGACCATGTAAAAAGTAACATGCTCAAAAACTAAATTTCCAGAGTCTCTTTAACTAGATTAGCATGACAAAATAAACACTAAAAAAGACCCCAATACAGCAAGATATATTTCCAAGTGGCCTTAATCTTGAGCACCTGATGTGACATTCACACTTATCAGCAGCCATCACTCCGATCGAGCTATCAACCATTGACAGACGCTGGTGCCATAATTCATCATGTTCTCTGCCTTTCTTGCTTCATTAGCTCAATGAATTCACCAAATACTGTGATAGAATAGTTTAATTAGCATGGCAATAGGCATATAAAAATTCATAAATTTTAAAAAGAAAAATAATGACTTTGCCAAGAACATTCATTAGCACTTCACAACTTAGCAATTCCTATAATAGTAATGATCATGTCTAAGACATAGATGACAGCGTTCCCAGAGCCCTACTATTCAGTTCAAAGACCACAGGTTTAGCAGATGTTCCCAACATGGTTTTTCTCCAAGAGAATAACATTAAAAAATGGAGGTTGAGACTAGTCCAACCTTTCTTGGCTTAAACAGTCTCATGGACTAGGAATCAGCTATCAGCTATCAGCTATCAGCCAGCCACACCGGACACAAATTGAGATAGGTAATGATTAAAGATGAATCTCAATTTGTCAAAGTCATAAAATAGTACAAACAAGCAAACTCGTCTATCCCTTTCACAAGAAAACTTGAAATAGATCAGGTATATGAGTAGGGTGGGTCATGTTTGGCGTGTAAATTTTGAAGCAGCGAAGTGGTGAGTAAAGTATTCATGCGTCCATATATGAAGTGTAGGTTGGAACTGGTTCAATAAATGAAAACCATACCAAGATCCGAGTCATGGGGTCCAGGGGAAGCTTCAGGATGGTATTGAAGCGACATGAGCTTTTGCTGAGGAAATGCAAGACCAGCACAGCTTCCATCATTGAGATTGACATGAGTCACCTCTACACCTTCAGGAAGTGATTCAGGGTCAACAGCATAATTGTGATTCTGCAGAAGACGAATTGGGATCAGTTAAAAGCAAAATTATTAGTAGAAGTGTCAAAACCCCAAAATGGAAAGAAGAAAAGAGAAAACGGTGAAGTTACAAGAAGATCCAGATTTCAATTATGTTTGTCATCTTTTTACTTTAAACTTCACCATAAGTTTACACAAATTCATGGAAACAAATAAAAGAAATGAGCACCGAGTTTAGTGCCACTCAACATACTTCTTCTATACCAGATAAAGGTTAAATAAAAAAGAATACCCTGGGGATGAACAAACCTGAGCACTGATCTCAACACGACCATTTCGAATATTACGAACAGGATGATTTCCTCCATGGTGACCAAATTTCATCTTGAAGGTTTTACCCCCTAGTGCTTGTCCAAGCAATTGGTGACCCATGCAGATACCAAAAACAGGAACTTTTCCGATTATTTCTTTGACAGCTTCAACTGCGTAAGGAACTGCTGATGGGTCTCCTGGACCATTGCTGAAAAGTACACCATCTGGTTTCATCTTCAGGGTTTCAGACGCAGGCCACGTTGAAGGAACCACAGTGATTTTACAGCCATAGGATGCCAGGCGTCGGAGTATATTATGCTTGATACCAAAATCATATGCAACAACCTTCATACAAAATTAAAAATAAGAATAAAAAGATAATTTACCCCAAATCTGCAGGCAATTATCTTCAGAGCAATAATACTCAACATGTGAAACTAACTTGAAAAGTATCTTCATTTCTTCCGTTTAAGTTAAACTCCCATTCTGAACCTGTTCTATCAACCCATTCATAAGGAGCCTTGCAGGTGACACCACTTATCAAGTCCACCCCTGTACAATTTATAATAAAGCCAGTCATTTTTCTCATGCCATAAATTCTGACCTGTATTTTCTGTTAACAATCTTTTCTTGAGGCAAATTACCAACTATATCCCAAGTTCGAGACACTTTCAGAAGTTCTTCATCTGTTTTAGATTCTTCAGTGCTCAATACACCAATAAGGCTGCCATCTTCTCTCAATCTACGGGTAATAGCACGGGTGTCGACATCATCTGCAGCACAACAGAACAAGACAATCAGAAACGATCGACTTTCCATTGAATGATGTTATTTGCAAAAGAAGAATGACATATGAAAGTAAGACTTACATATTCCCATAATGTTCCTGGATGCCAAATACTCTCCAAGTGTTTCTGTGCATCTCCAATTTGAGGTGCTGCAAAATATTTTGCAGTAAATATACAAGACGAAAATGCAAGGCAGGAGTAACAAGAAGAAACATGTATGGTTAGAAAAACCCAAAGTCACATGACGGGAAGTTTTAAAAGAAAAAAAGTAAAAAGAATTATGAAAAGTGAAAAGCCAAAGCCACATGAAGCTTTAAAAGTTGAAGGAAATGATGGTTAAAACCCAAAGTCTCAAAAGGGATAACCTAATACTCAAACTTCGGATAACCAATCCTGCTAGAAAGCATTGCTTTGATTCTTCATCATCTGCCAAGAAAAAGCATGCCAAGTTAGAACCCTTTTCAGAAAAATTTGCCGAATATAAAACAACCAATCCACCTACCAAAATTGACACCAGTATTTCCAATGTGTGGGTTAGTCATCAGGACAAATTGGCCAGCATAACTAGGATCTGTAAGGATCTCTTGATACCTGTGATGCAACAAAATGAAACTTTGATACTGAACCACTAACATATTACTCTTTAAGCAGAAAAGCTTGCATAAAGGTCTATTTAATTAGAAAAGTAAAGTCAATGATCCCAAACATATTACCCTGTAGAACTTTGTACAACTGAGCAAAAGGGCAATACCTACTTCAGCACAAGTGCTCATCTTAGAATGAAGGGCCTACAAACACTTGTAATATGAATTCCTTTTTCCAAATCATAATCCAAAAATGTTGCATTTTCTAACTTCACAAACAAAAAACAGAAAAAACTTAATCTAACTTTTTAAAGAGTTCTTTCCAAGAGATGTTCATTTGAACCATTGCATTACTCTCATCTTCACCACATGCTATATTTTGTCCTTTTGTGAGTTCTCTTATATGTTTCAGCTCCAACATTACTGACCCTGAAACCAAACTGTCTGTATGAAATAGTTTTCCCAAATCACAGAGCCTCTGAGAAAAAATCAACTATGTTTACAACATACTTCTTTCTTTGTTTTCTTTTCACTGGATTGGTGTTTATTATTGTTCTGGATTTTATTTTCTTCTAAATTAATGTATCGAAAGATGAAGGAGAGGGAACAGAGAGAAGGAACCTGATCAAAATGCTAAATGATAGAAGATCCACATCTCTATCGTGCACCTTTTTCTGTGTATAAGCCAATTAACAGTGTGAGATTGCTTCTTTCTTTGGATATGTGTCAGTTGTGAGAATTCATAACTTGAATCTCCTAACCATCTCCACCTAGCTTTCATGCAACCAGCATTTTATATTTACCACTTCTATTACCAAGGATTATGCACCCTATGGACGGGGAATATAAAACACGAGGAAGGCAATTACACAAAAGGAAGAAGGAATAAAACAACAACAGAACAAGTAAAAAATAAATTACCCCGTCAATGATGTATTAAAAACAACTTCACCAACTTGGGTTCCAGAAGCACCAAACGACTTTGCCCGCCAAACAGAACCATCTTCCAGCACCAGCCTTGCATCTGACACCTTCCATGGCTTTTCCACCAATCCTAAAACCCATTTTCCAAATAAAATTACACACCAAAAAAGCAATAACCAAACACTTAAAAAAAAAAAAGAAGAAAGCCCACAAAATTGAACTCCCACAATATTCGGACCCAAATGTACGCACAGATACATGCATACGTACGAACCGAGGCACATACCAGTGGACGAACTCCCGGATGCAGCTGGAGAAACGGATTGGCAATTGACGGTGAAGAGCCGGACTTTCGGCGAATTCAGTGTAAAGCAAGACGGAAACTGAGTGACAGCCATCCCCAAAGCACACTTCATGGAAATCTAGCAGCATGCAGTGCTGATAACCTGTAGCTGAGTCTGGGAGTCTAGGTTTTAGGGGAAGGCGGGGGAGGCAAGCGGCTAGGGATTTATACTCGCACTGTCACACATGAACTTGTGTTTTTGGAAATTAAAACAAAAATGGATATTTTGTAAAGAATTGTGTTTGATTATAAATTAGTTTAATTTTTGTTCTTAAAGTTTTTTAAAATAATAGTTAGATTGAAAAAAAAATTATATTTTGAAATTTTAAAAGTAAAAGCCATCATCATATTAATTGAAAAAAAAAATAGATAGAACTGGGAGATCTGAAAAGTATGGTGTTTTTTTGCACTTTTTTTCTTTAAATTAAAAGAACTATTTTATTAAATAGAGATTAATCATATATAATAATTTAAACAACATAACACTAACAACTATACTCCATATATGATCATTTGATTATACGAATATAATTATATTATACAAAATAATACCACAAGATCGCATACTATATTAAAAAATAACAACAGATTATCTATTTTAGGTAATATTAGTAATATGACACCTCAAGTTTGTTGAATAGGGAAAATTCAAGAGAAACCATAAACTTTTAATTATTGTTGAATTATGGCCACAAATAAGCCAACTTAGGAACCCAAAGCACTCCTCCTGGGACGGCTGTGCAACCCAGGGGGACTTACCATCTTGACCCTGTCCACTTCACTTTATTTCCCATGCTTATTCGATCCAATTCCCGTAACCCGACGTTGGTATATTACTTCTTCCCCTAACGCTCTCTCTTTATTAGATCTCCTTAACCTTTCCCTTCCAAGGGCTCTCGGACTCGCTTCTTCTCTCTCGATTTTGTTCTCTGGTTTTATCGCCCTCCTCCTCCGTTCTTATCCCATGATAAAGTGCACTTCTGCCTGGGCGGGGCTCTAAGAATCACCTGAGCTTTGTGGTTCCATTCTGGTCCAAGCAACCGTGTGGTGGTTGTGGCCTTCGTGGCTGGTTCGGTTTTCCATAAATCCGGGTTTGGTATTATTAAGCCTTAAAAGAGTTCCACTGAGGTCCTAATTTTGATCTGCAGTGTTTATTCACACATTCTGTTGTTTTAATAGCTTTTGATTAATTCTGTAATCATATTGTATTTGTAAAGCTGTTAAATATTTTTAGGGCTATTATTGAAACTCATAATAGTTGATAAACTAGCCTTTGTGGCTACCACGGGTTTGGAAATCGACACCAGGTGGTATCAGAGCCTGGTTAAGGCTCAGCGCTCTGCGCGTTTCGTTAATATCATCCTGTCTAAACCTTAATCTCTTATAGTTAATAGTGTCGAATATCTTTGTGTTTCTTAAAAAAAAATAAATAAAAAAAAAATCTGAGTGATTATTGCTTTGTGCATAATTCTGCTACTGTGTATACATATTTTTGGGGAGTAATCATCCTAATAATATTTATTAAAATTTGTTAATCTTTTGGAGGGAGAAACCCAAATCCGAACTCTGTTTTTGTTAGCAAAAATTGTTTCTGAAAGTTTTGAAGTCGATGTGTTTCTTCTTGGGATTTAAAATATTAGTTCTTCAAGTGGTCTCTTTAAATAATTTTTTCTTGATTTGTCTTTGGAATAATATTAGTTAGCTTTGTGCCTGTAACTTTATATAGATTTGTTTGGTCCTTAATAGTGGCTTAAATTTTGCTTGGCTTTGTGCAATATTTCTTCTGATTAATATACTGCTTGAGGCTATCATGTTTTGTGCAAATTGTTGATACTTTTCTTATCACAAATACTTTGTGATTCTTGGGAAATTGATGAAGTATAACGTGTGTTGATAGTGTGTTACTTTGTGTAACTCCCTTCGTGAGATATTATGCTTTGTGCATAAATACCTTGCTCAGTGCAAAACTTACGTGAGCATTGCTTAGTGTTGCAATATTTCTTGCTGGATTTGCTTTGTGAAATATCATTCTGCTGCTTTAGTGGCACAAGATTATATCTTTTGTTGGTAAGTACTGGTATTACCCTGTGATTAAATTTTTCTTGTCACATTAACCCCGAGAATCCCAAATCCTATTATTCCTCACCTGGCTGGACCCTGAGGTCGTCGGTATCTGGTTTTGAGGGTGTAGTCC
The DNA here is from genome assembly GCA_034509725.1 of Sesamum angolense. Lineage (NCBI taxonomy): Eukaryota > Viridiplantae > Streptophyta > Magnoliopsida > Lamiales > Pedaliaceae > Sesamum > Sesamum angolense. The sequence goes on from JACGWL010000010.1 coordinate 7,445,073, forward strand.
AAGGGCCCAGTAGATTGATATTCTGCATTATTATTACTCTGAATATTATGTTTATATAATATTGATGTAATGGCTGGAATATATCATGCAACCGTTTGATGGATTTTCAAATATGGAACATTTGAATATGGCAACAGATACAATGAAAGAGATTTTGTAGGCCAAAAAACTAATTTAAAATGACGGAAATTTCCTGCTAATTTTTTCTTGAGGAAATGAAACTTGAAATGATGAATGCCTATTCCTCTTATTACTTGAACTTGTCTGACACTGTTCTTACAGAAAAGTGGGAAAAACAAAGTTCTGGCAAAAGAATTATGGAATATGGGATTAGTTAGAAGAACTTACACTGAAACTTCTTTGCCTAGTAAACTGTTTTTGCTTGAGAAATTTTTTAGATATAAACTCGACTTGTCTAAGAACATTGATGAAAACATTGATGATTTCACTAAGTTAATCCAAGATATTAAGTTAACTGGAGATAAAAAAATATTGATGATTATTCACCTATTGTTCTGTTAAATGCTATACCTGAAACTTACGGAGATGTAAAAGCAGCTATCAAATATGGTAGAGATAATGTGAGTCTAGACACTGTTATAACTGGTTTAAAAAGTAAGGAAATGGATTTAAAAGCAACTGAAACCAGTCAGTCTCAAAATGAAGTTAATTTTGTAAGAGGAAGGACTAAAAATTGAAATCGTGATTATGAATATAGAAATAATAGGAGGAGAAGCCGTGATAGATCCGAGTCTAGTGATAGGTCTAATTCTAATGATAGGAATGACAAATTTAGGGATAAAAGGTGTTATAATTGTGGAAAAAAGGGACATTATATTAAGGATTGTAAAGAGCCAAAAAGAGACTACAAGAAAAAGGAAGAAGATAAAAAGGATTCTGATAATTTTTGTGGAGAAGTTTTTTGAGCTCAATGTTGAATATTGCTTTGTACATTCCCGTTGTTTGACTTGGTGATTGCTCACTGCGGAAAAATTACTTGGCTTTGTGATACTGGCTTTGTGCTAAACCTGTTTGATTCTGCTTTGTGCATAGTTCCTTTGTGCCTAGTTGTGCCTCGGTGGCCTGATATGCCTTGGTGGCTGTGGATTCCATTTATGGATTGAGCCTTGGTGGCTGGTGTGTCTTGGTGGCTATGAATTGCTTAGTGCTAAAGTTGTCGCTTCGTGCTACCCTTGTGCTAACCTATGTGTGTTCTTGAGGTGTTTTTGCAGGTGCCTCCCAGACGTATTGGCTGTGATGATACCAAAACAACCTGGAACCTTGGCTCTTTGGTCCAAGGTGGAGAATGTTGATATATGGCCCAAAAGCCAACTTAGGCCCAACCCACCACCTCCTGGACGGCTGTGCAACCCATGGGCTACTTACCATCTTGACCCTGTCCACTTCACTTACCCGATCCAATGCTACCCGACCCGGTTGGTTATTACTTCTTCCCTAACCCTAACGTCTCTCTCATTACTCTCCTTAACCTTTCCCCTTCCCAAAGGCTCTCGGCCGCTTCTTCTCTCTCGATCTTTGGTTCTCTGGTTTTCACCAGCCACCGCCCTCCTCCTCGTCTTCTCCCTACTGCCTTAATGGCGACTCACTATTTAATAGTGAGGCCGACCTCTGGCCTGGTACGGAATATCATCATCTTCCTCTCCTTCTCTAAAGCAATCACCTAAAGCCTTTGTGGCAAGCCTTAGTGGCATTCTAGTTCCAGCAACCGTGTGGTGGGTTGTAGGCCTTCGTGGCTGGTTCGGTTTCCATAACTCCGGGTTTGGTTATCTGAGCCTTAAGAGGTTCACTGAGATCCTAATCTTTGATCTCAGTGTTTATTCCACATTCTGTTGTTTTAATAGCTTTTGATTAATTCTGTAATCATATTTGTATTTTGTAAAGCCTGTAAATCTTTAGGGCTATTATTGATAACTCTGTAATAGTTGATAAACTAGCTTTGTGGCTCACGGGTTTGGAAATCGACACATAACAGTTATGAGACATGAGTTTATCAATTGAGCTATGTCTCACCGGCCACACCTTTTTAACCTAATCCATTTTTTTGTTGCACTTTATTGTCCAAAATACATGATATTTTAATTTTAAATGCCTGAAATAAATTATTTTTTAAGGACGAAAACGTCAAATCATACTGTATTTTGTGGATAATTTCATCCTCTCCAAATGTGCCTTTCATTGTCTTGAACTTGAATTAACGTTTTTGCCCTTAAAGAATGGCATTTGGCAAGCCTGTGATCACTTTCCAATTATTATTTGAACTAGGGACAATTGTACATATACATGTTAATATTTATTAGAGTTAATTATATTTAGACCTTTTTTGAAAACGTGAAATTATACATTCTCCAAAAAAAAAAATTGAAATTACATTACATCCTCTCTAAAAGTTACCCGTTTACCCTCGACCCTTTTCCATTAGGGTTTGGATTGAAAATATTGATGTAAGCAAAAAAAAAAAAAACATAATTTTTTTTTTAATTTTACGTCTCATTTAACATTCTAATGTATATTTCTTTACTTATAAAAAGATAAATGTAATATATTTATATATATAAAGTGAGGCTAATATTATTATATTCTTTCTCTTATAAGTACAAAATTATTACATGAGAACGTCAAATGAAAGATAAAGTAAAAACTTTATGTAATTTGTTTGCTAACATCAACATTTTTCTTCCAAATCTTGATGAAATGGTTAGGTGTAAATAGTAATTTTTAGAAGGGTATAAATGTAAATGTAAAATATATTTAGAAAAGAGTATGATTTCACAAAATCAACTACATAAATAAATAAACATGAAACTCAGTTTGCACTATTATTATTATTATTATTATTATTATTATTATTATTATTATTATTATTATTATTATTTCATAGAAAAGTAAATGAATTTCCTGTAACATAAACTAGAGTTTCTAAATAACACAAAACGGGCAGTTAGCTTTATGTATTGGACAGAGACAGAAATTGGAAGAAGCGGAGGATAGATCGGACGGTTGTGGAGGCAAAGACAGCTTCAACCTAGGTTATAAAACCCAGTCGGTCTGTATGATCGGATCATCCAAATCGTTGATCGGGCTATCAATAGACTGATTGAAATCAAAAAATTGGAGGAGCTAAATTTTTTTTTTTTTATGATGACCGTTTGATCCAGTGACTCAATCGGTGAATCGTGTGATTCAGTATTGTGTTGATTGAAATGATTGGGTCAACAATCAAGTGTAAATATATAATAAAATTTTAAAATTTTCTTATAAAATCTTTATTATTTATGTTAAGTACCCTAATGTTATTTCTGGAAATGTGTCCTATTTATGTTAAATTGGGATAAATTATTTAAGTTTTTTTCTATTTTATGTTATTTCTAAATATAAAATCCTAATTTTTCTTCCCAGTTCAAATTTGCTATTTTTGTAAAATTATTTTTATTAATTTTGTGTATTTGATTTTCTATTAAATTTAAAAATGTATAATATTATTTCTTGTCGTTGATTTTTAAAATTTATTTTATTATATTCAATATCCTATTGAACAACTTATGTCAAGAAAAATAGTGTTTATTTTTAAGAAAAAAGATAGGTTGTTAAATATATTAATATTATTTATTATTAATGTTATTTTTAAAAATATTAATAATTATTTATGACATAAATATAATGTCACTGGTCCAGTCACGATTGATCCAATGATTGAACTAGTGACTTATAACCCAGTTAATTTTTCAATGGATGCGGATTGATTTAAAATATATATTATAAAAATAATATATATATAAACTAATACATTATATTAAAGAGATAAAAAAATTAATTTATCGATTAATGTAAAATTTAGAAAGTTGAATAAGTTGGTTATCTTATGAAGGACATTTTTAGCTTCACAAAAAATTAGTGTGGCGGCGTCATTAACCGTTGTTAGTAAGTGTAGAGGGTTTTTTTTAAAAAAAAAAAAAAACTATATGTCGTTGCACGTTGTCCTTGCCTATATATAATAAATAATATTTTATATTTTAATATATATATATATCATAAATAATAATAAAATATATTAATTGGACAGTTAAGTTAATATCAAACTTGAGAAATTGAAAACTTAGTTGGGATTACAAAAATTTGATGCAACGTGTCAAAACTACTATTTTGTGTCTATAACAGCTCTTTTTTGTATGATAGTATAGATAAATATTAGTAAGATATAGATAGAAATACAGATATAAATGAGAAGAAGAAATAATAGGGGTAGTTGAAAAATACATTAAGGATATTTTTGAAAATTTAGAAATTTAGTTTCACTGTGTAAGTGATCGCTATTGTAAATAAAAAATATAAATTTATTTATATTAGTATTAGAGATATCGGGTAAATTATAGCCACCTCTTTTGAGGTTTGATATAATTAAAAATACTTTTATATTTTTTGAAAATTATAAATATCCAAATGATTTTGACGGCTCATTTCGTTAGCGTTTGAGGTTTTTGAGCAATTTTTGTGATTAATTGGCCAAAATGCTCATTTTTTATAAAATAATTTTACATATTTTCTAAAAAATTTAAAATATTTTTATAGACTAATATGCATTATGAATTATTTATTTTACTTACGCTTTGATTTTTTTTTATATATATTTGCAAACATTCATTTTTAAAAGAAAAAAAAAAATCAATAAGGGTATGATAGTAATTTATACTCCACCATTTAAGGGCTATATAATTTTTTTATTTAAAAGAATACTTGTAATTTATCAAACAAAGCAAAATATTTGTAATGATTTCATATCACATAAAGGCGTAGTTGTAATTACTCTATAATATTTGTGAAAATTAACATGAGTACCGTGTGGATTTGCTTAAACATAAACTAATGAGATTGGGGGTTCCTAAATTACAATTATCTCTTTTAAAAACTTGACATAATTATAAATACCTCAAATGTATGAAAAATTATGAATAGATTTAACGCAGGTCTAACAGTAAGTTCATTCCATTATGTTTCAATACAAATTTTGTGATAAATTGACTAAATTTTAAAATTTCAAATTTCTTAAAATATTTCATATAAAATGTAAAGTGCTCGTCTCAAAAGAATGTTTATGGATTATTTACTTTACACACACATATTCTTTTTTTATTTTTCTAAACATTATTATTTTTTATCCAATATTTTTATTTTGTCACATTTTATATATTATGCATACATGAAAAAAATTAACTTCCTCACGTAAAATCTCTACTGGAAAAAAGAAAGGCTTTTCATACTCACAAACGAAGGTTAATAACATCACTGTACCAATGTTTATAAAGTCAAAAATACTCTTCAACTGATAAGATAATTAACTTATTCAATTTTTTAAAATTTGTATTAATTGATAAATTATTTTTCTTTTATCTTTTTATTATAATGTATTGATTTATATATTTTAAAATATAAAAAATTATCTATTGTCTAATTAGTTATAAAAAAAAATAAAAATTTAGTGTAGTAAATTTGTTTATTCTCATCTCTCACAATCTTGGTAGGTTAAGTGTCCCAGTGGAGCGACGTCGTTTGGGGAGACTTCTGTGCCCTCGTTCCCAATACATTATGCTCTTTTCATTCTCGCGAGTATAGTTCCATTCTCTGTTCCCCTAATCTGCAAACCTCCAGACCAAGGTTTTATTCTCTCACCAAAAGGAAACCCTAATTCAACCTCAATTCTTCCGCCATGGCTCGTAACGAAGAGAAAGCGCAGTCGATGCTGAACCGTTTCATCGCCATGAAATCGGAGGAGAAGAAGAAACCCAAGGAGCGGCGCCCCTACCTCGCGTCCGAGTGCCGCGACTTGGCGGAGGCGGACAAGTGGCGCCAGCAAATTATGCGGGAAATAGGTCGTAAAGTGGCTGAAATCCAGAACGAGGGCCTCGGGGAACATCGCCTCCGCGACTTGAACGATGAGATCAACAAATTGATTCGAGAGAAGACGCATTGGGAACGGCGTATTGTGGAGCTAGGCGGACCGAATTATACGAAGCATTCGGCGAAGATGACTGATTTGGATGGTAACATTGTAGATGTGCCCAATCCTGGGGGTAGGGGTCCAGGGTACAGGTACTTTGGCGCGGCGAAGAAGTTGCCTGGTGTCAGGGAGTTGTTCGAGAAGCCCCCCGAGCTGCGGAAGAGGCGAGGAATTGTGGTTCTATGTTGTCTATCTTCCGTTGATGGTAATGAAGGATTTAATGACTGTGCTGATGAGAAACAAGGGTTTCTGTTGGAACTAGTGAGTGAAGTTTCGTGTGTGTTTGTTTTTTCTTTGAATGGGGCGAAGTGGATGAGGTTATTGCCTCGTGGATTTTGGATTGGAATTATCCCGGATGCTGTTTTGTTTTACTGTGATAAGGGTTTGGATTCGGTGATTAGTTTTTAATGTGTAGTGAATTTCTTAGGTTTGTGACTTTCCTTGCCTGGTGACATTCTTAATATTAAAATTTGGTACTTTGTAAGGATTTTGTAGTTTTTTCCTAGGTTTCCTAGATGTGGATAGTAACTGGTTTTTGTCCGAGTGAAAATAAGTATGATTAATTGGTTAGAGAGGCTGATAAATCCTCTTTTTTATTTTGTTGGCTTTGTGTTCAGGTTTGTCCTAACGTAGTTTTGGCAAATGATTTTGTAGGTACGATATATACAAACGAATCGATGCTAGTTATTACGGTTATAGGGATGATGAGGATGGAATACTGGAGAAACTAGAAGGGCCCGCAGAGCAGAAGATGAGGGCTGCAGCTCTGGCAGATTGGATGGAGATGGAGAAGATAAAGAAGGAAGCAAGGAGGGCTGTAAAGAGTGGGGAGGTGGCAGAGGTGGGTGTTGCGTCAAAGATTCTATTTGAAGAGGAAGAGGATTGGGTGGAGGAAGAGAGGAGAAAGGAAAGGGAGAAAGAGGAGAAGGAGAAGGAAAAGGAGTTTGTTGCACATGTGCCATTGCCAGATGAGGAGGAGATAAAGAAGAAGGTGCTTGAGAAGAAGAAACAGGAAATGTTAAGCAAATATACAAGCAATGAGTTGTTGGAGGATCTAATTGAAGCAAAGACCTTGCTTAATATCCAGCATTAGATGGTATGCTATCCTTTCAGTTAAAAGTGTCTTGTATGTATTTTCTTCAATGTGCATTTGGTTAATTGTTAGAATACGAATGCTATGTAATCCTTCTCATTATATCTCAACTATTGCCACTACATGGCTCACGCCCATGATCTCGATTTCTTAATGATTATTGAAGAGCGCCACTGAAAAATGGAAGGATAAATTGACATTTCTGTGGTGTATTGGCACAATTTTTTTCTGGAGTACATGTCCATCTCTTGTTCATATCTTGACTTACGTTTTATCACTTTGGGAACTGATGGTTGAAAATGTGCATGTAATAACGATATGCCCCTACTTTTATGTGTGGCATATGGGATCAACTCATGTGAATTGTTTTGCAATTTCTATGGTATGCCTCCAACAATAGATTGTTAGCCATCCTTTATTCCACAATTGGGTGAAAAATACCTTCAGTGGGTTTGAGGATGATTCTTACTAGGGTTGGTGTCTTATTATTTGTCAAAGGAACTAGATGTTTTGTTTCTTCTATATATATTTTGGGGATTTGTTTCTACATTGTTTTTACAAGTCATAAATGGGGAAATTTTCAATAGGATGTGAACCCAGCAATGCGTTTTTCCTTTTTTCAATTTCCTTTCTCCTTGCTTTTCCAAATATTAGTTCTCTTGATTAATAGAAATATAGTCTTGTTATATAGGAAAATTGCATGTACAAAATTTTTTTTCGTCTTCTACTCTAAGGGTCAAAGTTGAGTTTATTATTCACAGGTTCATTGAGTGACAGGCGGCAATGCCTGTGAAAAGTTCTGACAATATTTTAGATCTGATTTGTGGTTTCTAATTGATGGTCCGGTAGCCTATTGCTCACTTAGATGACTTCAGGTTAAACACAAAATGATGGTGAGACCTTTTCTTTATGCTGAAATATATAAAAACAATTCTAATGAATCTTAAGATTTATTGATAATCTCTGCTGGAGATGTAATCATTATGGATTGGGTTTTGCAATGCAGTTCTCTAGACCTCCTTTCTGTGGTTCCACTTGGTTACTTGAGTATCTAGAGGCGGCTGGTGGGGGTATGCACTCAAGCCAAGTATGGCAGTTTTTCCAACTCAACTGTTTCAATTAATGAGTATGCAAATTCTTCAGGATGACAAGATTGTGAAACCAAGAAATCATGTCTAAAAGTGTCATTGCAATGGCGCAACTTCGCCATGTAATACTCATGAGGCACAGCATGACGGCAAGAATAGAGGAATATGATAATGTAGATCTTATACTTGCAGGCTGTGAAGACGGTGTGCCACAAACATGGCATGCCAGGGTTGCGGCCACTAAAAATGTTCCCGCACCGGTCAATGAATGCAAATTTAGTGTATGTAATGGAACCCATGGTACCCTGTAATGGATGTTGTGATAGCGAATTTGTAATCTGCTGTAATCTGGTACGCCTTAGACATGATATTTTTGGTGAAACTACTGTACATCCTATCAGCTGGCCTTTCAGTTTCACCTTACCCCATTATCCTTTTCTCTGGATTCAAATGATACAAACCTGGGAACTTCATAAATTTAATACACAGTGTACAAAATGCCTGCTCATTGTCCTAAATTAACAGAGGAAAATGAAAATCGAAACACCTCAACATCATAGGATATATTATTTGGATTCTGTGTGAATCTGTGAGGTGTCTATATTTCTGATTTGCTGTATTGTGTGAATGAATCTGTCATACCACATCTTTTCATACAACAAAAATATTAAAATAAAATACAGCGTCTTTTTGTATGAAAAACAATTGTAAAAAATATCAATCTAAATATATTTCATATGTCATACAAAATAAAAACTTAACTTGAAAATATTAGAAACCGCAAATAAAAATAAAACCAAAACAAGACTTTAGAGTTTGATCATTTCTTTATTATTCTTTTTTAGGGATAATTACGATTGCTACCCCTAACCTATCATGTGCTTACACAAACCATCTTTGCATTTTCTATGCAGTATAGAAACTACCTCTAACAGTCAAAAAGTAAAAATAATTTGTGTAATGATACTTTAGGATAATAGGGAGTGTGTATGTAATTAAAAAAAAAAGATGATTTGTGTAAATGATAAACTTTTTTATGGTGTTTGTAAAATAATCCAAAAAATATAACAAACTATAAGTTAGAGAATGTAAATATAATTACGCCTTGTTCTTACAATAAATGATAGAGCATGATAAATATGAGTACACATGACAATAGAAAAACATTCATACTTACTTTCGATCACAAATTTATAACTTTGTATTCTTTTTCACCCATTCCCTACCACTAGTATGAGTTAAATTCAATTTGCCCCCCCTGTTATGCAAAAAGATAAAAAAAAACCCCTATGAAAAATTAAATATCAGTTTCACCCACTGTGTTACAAAGAATGAATCACACTGCCCCCTGGTCAAAAAAGCTTAATTTTATAGGGGCAATGACTAAAATGCCCCTCTTAGTCAATTTGGTCAATTTATGCCTATTAAAATATATCTATAATATATAAAAATTATTTTAAAAAAATTTATATAGAAAAATAATCTATAGACTTTTTATATATAGAACTAAAATATTTATTAAATATACTATAAAAATTGTTTATATTAAATTTTATATAGAAAAAGTATTTTTTAGTCCATTAAATATGTTCAATATAATTTTAGTCCGATAATTAATTTATTTTTTTTAATTTATTAAATTTTAAAATTGATGAAATTTAATTTTTTAGTGGCGAAATTTTTAATTTTTTGACCAAAAAATGACATGGAATGCTAAGTGATATTTATTTTGGAGGCTTTTAATTTTATGTGCTTTAGAAAATAATATCACATGTTGGATAAATTTATAATATATAAATATAAAAATAATTTATAAAATTAAAATTTTTATAATTTATAAAAAATAAAATTATATTATAAAAAAAATCAAACTCCCCCCCCCCCCCCCCGAAACACCCCCCACCCCACCCCATCGGCTTCCCACCCCCCCCCCTTCCCTGGTTGGGCGACCGGCGTCCCAGAAACGAGGGCGACGCCGGTTTCCCAAACGAAGGGCGACCGCACCCGCCAACCCTACCGCCGGCGCTCGGCTGCCGTTGCTATAATTATATTAAAATTTTATTATATTATATATAAATATATATGCCATTATTAATAAATAAATATAAATATAATATTATAAATAATATTATATTATAATAGAGGAGAGGGCAAAAATTGTCAAAAGAATGAAATTTCATACCCACACTCTCAGTCAAGCAAGTGTATTACACTCTCTGACCTGTAAGGGGTTTTTTGATTTTTTTCATATCACAGGGGGGTGTGCTTGATATTTTTATTTTTCTCAGGGGTTTTTTTTTTTAATATTTCCAATATCACAGGGGTTCCTCGGATTTTTCCCCTTAATTATTTGGAGTCTTGGTGTCTTTAAACTTAAAACTAAGGCCTGACAAGCTTGTCCCTAGTTTGGACAATTCAATTAACAATACACATAAATTTGTTAAAAGAAAATGGGTGCAATGCAATTTACTTTTCTAATATATCAGATGAGCAAATTATTCTTCTTATAAAAAAAAAAATAGTATTTTATCCTCTTATTTAAAAATAAAGCGATTTACAGAGGGGTAAATTGCTTCATTTGAAAAAATATAGGAGGATAAGTTGCTGCATTTTAAAAAATACAAGGAGATAAATTACTATTTTTTTCTATAGGTGGATAATTTTGTAAATTTGCATTATCACAGGGGTAAATTGCATTTTTTCAAAAAGAAAACCATCAAATCATAAATGATTTGTGTGAGACACTGGATTGTACATAAGATACGATGACAGAAAAAAAAGGGTTACATTTAGAAAACGTTTGAATCGATAAAAATCCAAAATTTAATGCTTTAAATAAATGATTTGACTATTAAATTTCAAATGGCTATAATTTTTTATTAGACAATAGCCACGAAAAATTTATCTATACACTCGATGGCCTTTTCGAGGAGAATCTAACTCCTCATTGCTATCGTCGTGGCACCATCCATTGCAAAATTACATCATTCCAACCACTGCATGAACATTTTTTGAATATTTTTCATCAAACTTTACATCACCACATTTTTGTTAGATAGTTAAGACAATTTTCGGGCCAAATTTCAGAATTTTCTGAACTAATTTGAAATTTAGCACGTTTTAGGGCCTATTGGCATAATTTATGGGACCAAATGTGTTATAATTTAATTCTATGGGATAAAAAATACTATAATATTTATCTTATGGGACTAAATGTGCTAAGCCCGCAAATTGTAGGATCAAAAGTACAACACATCCTATCGTGCGGGACCAAAAATACAATTTTCCCATTCAATTATTAATCATGCTGCTTTCACTTCATCATGTAAAGCAGAAGTTCTTACAAATTGTGTATCAAAGTTCCTTTTGATAGCACAACATAAGAATGCTTTACTCATAACAACAAGCTTCAGCTCTTGCTTTCCCCTTAACATAGCTGTAAATATGGCAACAAAATGCATTATTATGGTTCTACATTCAAATGGAATGCTTGTAAAATTAGCTAACCACAACAAAGAATTCAGACCAAATTCATTAGGAGTCAGCAAAATCTTTCAGGGCTTATCATCCTCTAGTCTCTCTAAGATGAACATATTTCCTTTGTCATCTCTGCCGATTCTCAACGAATCGTCGACGTACCTGTTATGACAAAACGACGGATGATCAGAAAATGATCTAAAGCATTTTCATAAGATTTTATTTGGATTGATGGATTTAAAGTCACAAATTTCAAATCTGTAGTAACAAATTCGTTAAATTTGTTTGGATAACTCTAAACTCAACAGGAATTTCAAAATTTTCAAACTAAATTTGAACTATGTTTTATTGAACAGCAATAGATTTCAAATTCTTTTAATATAATATCGTTTTGAATTATTCCTCCAAATCCAAATCCACCAATGCAAAAAGTTAGAACAAAGGTAAGTCTATTATGTACAAGATGAATGTAGTTACGTGATCTCAAGCCAGCCCTCGGGATTGAAGATGCCAAGAAGAAGGTCATAGTTTTTGCGGAAACGTTCATCAACTGTAGCAATCAAGAAACATAGTAAAAGCATGAAAGATATCAGCTTGACGGTCAGAACAAGAAGTGATCCAGCTAAACCTCCCATTACGTCGATTATTTTAGCTGATTTTGTTGCATTTTATCACATTTGCTTGTTTTGAGATGATAACTGATGGATTATCAGAATACATGCCTTTTCTCATACCTGTTCTGGAGTGATCACCGACTTGTTGTAGCTGATATCAACTCGCTACACAGAGTTTTGAACATCAAAAGGAATGAAACTCGTCATCCTCTCTACATTTCTTCATTGTAATGTGAGAAGAAATGTATGAAGTATAGCTCTTACTGATTCTGTGGCAATCTTGAATGAAGCATCGATTGTTAACTGTCCACTCAGCAGATTCAGACCTTTGGCGCTGAACTTGATCACATTAACTGCTTTACCCTCCATTTGCATCATAAAATGCTGGAACGTTAGTAGTGAAAGAACATGACAGATTACATACGACTTCCGGTTCTTGAGTGCAATAATTGCACTTCACCAACAATGTTTTATGATGGGGATTTACTATCTTGTCGAGGGATTGAGAAGAAACGGGAAAAAACGAACATATATTATTCCAACAACTTCTATCTGTACACAATGATTCAAACATGCAACACACACACACAAACACAATTTCAGGATGTAAACATCGAAACAGCAATAACACGGATGGGATCATGCCAACCAACAAGAACATGAATACCTCAGCAACATTGATCGACTGGAAAAAGTCTCCCAAGGTGATAAAATCTCTCAATCCCAGCTTAGTTCTTCTAGAGCCCAGAATAGTAATGGTGCTATAGATGAGCTTCCAAGATCCAGCTACCTGCAATACTCACGTTAAAAAAAGCAACTTCAACACTAACTCCACATGCCAAGAAAAGCACCTTCTCCAGACACTGTGTTGGTTTAGGAGTGGGATTTTGGGACTCCAGAAGCTCAACCAATTCTTCAATTTCAGCTTTCTTTGCTGATGGGACTCCAAATATGCCTCTGTTAATGCCTGCAATGCATCATGTCCCACTCTTTTTCTCAAACTCCTTCAGCAAAATTCCAAGAAACAAGCAATAAAAATAGGGTGAAATGCAATTTACCACTATGTGAAATGTGCAAAAACATACTTACACGCGCATTGTCTTTTTCAAAATGGTGCAGAAACACCCTTTTGCATCTTGTGTATTACACGCGCACCTTTTATTTGAATCATAAAATGACATTTACCCATTAACCGTCCAAATTTAACTAATAGATCAATAGTGTAGAATTTACTTCATTCGAATCCACGGTTCTGATTTAAATCAATTTGCAATCCAAATTATATACATGTAATACATACTTATATGTGTATACAATTAAAATTCAAATATATGTATATTTTTGAAAATTAAATATATATATATATATATATATATATATACAGGGGAAGCGGCGAACGGGGAGGGAGGCGGCTGAAACTGGGGAAGGGGAGAGGGCTGCGGCGACGACGACGGGTAGGGAGGGGGAGATGGCGGTGAGGAGAGAGGTGGGGAAGAAATTTTTGTAATATATTATTACAAATATTAATATTATATATAGATAAATATAATACAACCGAAAAGCAAGAAATGAGAGTGTTGATACCCTGTAGTGCAGCAAAAAGGGTTTCTTTGATTTGGGCTGCAGTTCTATAACCTTCTACTGTTATCACCTCCTCATCAGCAGCAGCACCACCTAACTCACAGCTCTTTTCTGCAGCTTTCACACAAGAATGCGACCAAAATCCAAATCTAATGGGCTTGCTGTGATTGGGCGTATGAAGTTTCATCATCTTAACGGTGGTGGGATTGGGAGGGAGCACGTGGGAAGCTGGGATTGATGGTTGGATAAGCTTTCTGGTGCCCATTACTCCACACAAACTCTCCACCTCGCTTAGCTACCAAGATGAAGACAACCTTATAACTTCAAACTTTTACCAGTGTTGTTGCTTTCTTGGATCGTGTTCTGAAGTTTAGATCATTACCACATTATTGCTCTCTCTTATTTCTTTGTCTGCGCAACGACAGAGATGACTGTCTTTGTATGTTATGCAATAGGTGATTCAATTTTTATTTTTTTTTTATTTTATTTTATTTGTTTATCAAACATCCTTTCTCTACCGCTCGTTATGGATAAAATTGATTTTTTCCAACACATATGACATGAATTGATTACTTAGCAAACCATTGCAGAAATTCTTTACCATTTATCACCTAAAGTTGAAGCAACAGCAAGAATCTTAATGATAAAAGGTGGGATTATGGATCATAGTAGCATAAACAACAGCCTGATCATGTAGTAATCTCGAAAGAATTCCTCAACAATCTTGATTCATTTGTGCATGATTGGATCATTTGGGGCCCATATAACTCAGATATCTCTTTTTTTTTTTAGCAAGTTACCAGGTTTTATAGTCACAACGCATGCTCTCCTCAATCCAATGAGGAGGTACGGATTGCATGTCCATCCAACATTACAGTGATATTTTCTCATAGGTATATAGATCTCAAGGGCATGTGTCATAGATATACAACCAGATGCCAAATGACTTGCCAATTCTAGCCCAAGCTGAAGAACAAACATTGTTTTCATTCCTAGAATTTATCCTCATCTCGCAATATGAAATGCATGTGAAATTGCAAACACAGTATCTGATAAGCACGTTGATACTAATAGTAGCACTTCCAGTAAGGATTTAGAACACAAACTTATATTACAGAGCCATGAAACAGAGTAATCAGAGCAAGATGACAGATTCACAGCTCAACATGCTAAATGTGTAATAGGTTTTATCTCGTGAATCATATTTCAAGCGGATGCTTGAGATTTTTTATCCTCTTGTTGTTTCCACTGCTCAGGGGTCAGGGCTTTTGTTATGGAAAGAGCATGAATTTGTTTCAACTCCTCCACTAATGCAGCATTTACCATTCGATGCCTCTCCAGCAGTCGTTTCCCTTCAAATTGTTCTGTTGCGATCTCAATTGAGAAACTTGCACCGCATCTGATAACAAGATAAATTTGATGATATTTAACAGTCTGCATCATTATAAAAGCTCCAGGTAAATGGTGTAAAGATATGCACTTACCCCCCAGACGTGTCGACAACATCCTGCAATCGATGCAGACAAACACATGAAAACAGAGAAGAAAAATTAGGAACCAGAGTAGGCAATATCCACTAGATTGACTCATTTTTTAGAACATAAGTTCAAGTAAAAGATGAAGAGAACATCTCAAGGGTGGCAACAGCATAAGCAGATAGTAACATCTCTTGAAGTGGGCTCTAAACCGCCTCTTTTTAACCCACAGATTAACTAAAGCCCTTCAACTCTAATGAAGCTCTCTGCAAGCTAATGCCTAAACTTTGCTATTCGTTTATGAAACAACCTCACACTCAGAGTCAGAACATTAATTCAAGAGTAATACTTACAGCATCGAATGGATAATCTATCTGCATACAATGTGTATAGCCCGTAATTACAAATCCGCACAAATATTCATGGTAACAAATGTGAAATGTAGTTAAGCTCTAAGCTGAACCGCAACTCCTCTACAAGTAAAGCTAGGGGAAGATAGAAAACCATAATCACTGCTTTCAAGACTGAGCATCCCTCATAACCCGCTCTCTGTGTATCAAAACATAGTTGCACACAGAAAACCCCTCCAACTCAGGAAGCCTGCATTAAACTAGTGAACTAATCTTTGGCGATGGCCATATGATTTACAAACTCATTAAACACACATCTGATCATGAATATGTTGCGAATAATTCCCAGTCTGCATGAAATACATCTTTTAGCGGCATTTAACTCCGCCAATTACAAGGTACAGCAGGATAATTTCATGCTAACAAGATGAAAGATTATCGACCTCTATGCAGGTCAAAATCCTTTCGTAATCTTAGACGGTGTTCTCCTACAGTGAAAAACATGTCTCTTTCTCCCTCGTACACAAACATACACCAAAAAAAAATCAAATACGAAGATGACCCTTACTCCTACACAAACGGATCAACACTTGCCCCAACCTCATCAAACCACAAGCAGAAAAGGCAACTAATAAAGCTTCAAACAAACCAAATGTCCCAACCCCAGACAAAAGAACAGCCAAAATTAAGGATCAACAGAAAACCCGTCATGAATAATTCGCAGTAATATTACCATTTCAAAAACCTCAAAAACGAATATTTCCAAAATCAATCAGTCACCAGCATGAACATGTCACAGAAAACGAAAAACAAAACAAAACGAGACATTACAAGATGAGAAGGATTGAGCTTCGATTTTAGGGTCGCTTCAACATGCTCCCTGGTCACCGCCATCTCTGCGTTGCTGTTCGTGCAGCGGTGCAGCAAGCTGAGGCCTGCGTGGGTTTTAAGCTTTGAAATCAAGATTCTGTGGTGAAAAGGTAGACCCAAAATGAAAAGAGCCCGCAAGAAATACCCATAAAGAAGTAGTAGAGGCCCACTTATCCTTTTCAGCCCAGAATCCACTTCTCTTTCCACGAATGTTCCATAGTGTTTGGTTTTATTTTGGAGGATTTAGCTTTGGTGTTTTGGAGATTGAGAAAGAAAAATAAAAAAAAATATAAATATGTGTTAGAGATAAAATAATATATTTGAATTTTCATTTTGAAGTGCTGTATAAATAATTTAAAATAAGTGGTGTATGTTTGATATTCAGATTGGAAGACAATAGTTACTGTTGATTGTCAAATCATAATATTGTATTTTTTGGACAAAAAAATTACTGTTTATTGTCAAATTATATCTCTTTTATATTATATTATATATATATATATATATATATTATATAGAAAGTTCAAAAATAAAAAAATACAAAGATAAGGTGTAAAAAATAAACATTGAGTGTGTTTTGACTAGTCTCTAAAAATACCTAAAAATAAAACCAAACATAGGGTCATATTTGGAATCTAGATTTTTTTTAATAAAAACATTTTTTTTTAGATAATGAGTTAAATTTATTTTGACATCATGTGATATAAAAAAATAAAAAAATATTCTGTAAAAATTTAAATATAAAAATCACTCATATCTTATAAATAATAAATCACACAGCCCTTGCCTAAGGAGGTAACTCGCTTCAATTTAAAAAATATAGGGAGGTAAGATGACACCTGGGTTGATTAGGTGTCACTTGAAATAGTGGGTTGCCACGTTTGTAGGCTTTTTTGGCCGAATATTTTATCGAGCTTTAACCATAATTTGAGTCGGGGATGTCCCTGGTCTTCTCTCTTCTTCCTGGGTTTCTTGAATTGTCTGGGCCTGCCTAGGTAGACTGTGAGTTGGGTTATCCTTAGCCTCTAGGAGCGTTATGGACGTGAAATGCCATGAATCTCTCGAGGGTACCATGAGCCTTCATTTATTTCTTCTTTTTAGGTCACTTGGGGCTCTTTAAATCAATTTTTTTTATGCAACCATGTTAAGTTGAATAAATCAATTATAACAATAATTACATCTAATAAATTAAATAATTTAATTAATTAGCCATAACATTCTTAATTCAAATACTTAATCAATCACAAATTTGTAAAATAATTAAATTTATTAAAATTTTAAATTAAATTTAAACGGAATAATAAAAATTATATTAAATAAATTCAAAAACCAAAAATATAATATACAAAAATTAACTGTTTAATATGTTAATTTCTCATCTATGTTGAATATGAAAATGGTGTTGAGCGTCTACATGAAATGCAGTAGAAAGTTTTCTTTCACATTTTGTATGAATAATAGCGTGTGGTGAGGCGGTGATTACTGATTACGAATTTAGTGGCTAAGTGGGTGGGCAGCCACGTGAGCTTGCTTCAAAATCTATCCCTCTTATATATATATATATATATATATATATATATATATATATATATGTATATTTTAAATTTTTTATGAAATTATAACTTACTCCCTAAATTTCTAAACTTATATAATCTGACCCCACACATTTTATAAAGATTCAATTCAGTCCCTTCAAGTTCTATGTACTCAAATTGCAACCCATGATTTATTTCGTATTTAATTTTGATTTCTTTAATACTTACCTATTAGTCCCACAATATATATTAGAATCTTTGGATGTTACATGTCATATGTATCATTTAGTGCAAGTCCATATGAAACCCTCAATGCTGATTCTCGAGGGTCTTGACTTGATATGTTTCAAATCAACCCTTGGAAGTTGATTTCATAATTGTCATCAAATGCTCGACCCAATTTTACTGGTTTATCTGGTTTGTGGGCTTTGTCCATAAAATACAGTAATAACATATAATTATAATACGATAAAGATGACCAAATAATAAAGTACATTCATGATTATATCGGATAAGATCATTAACAGTAGATTACAAAACAATCAACCAACTAATTTATTTAAGGGATAATTACGCTCAACTCTCCTAAGATTTGGTGTAGTTACAAGTAAATCCCATGTGGTTTAGAAAATTATATTTAACACCCTTTATGTTTGCTTTCTTCTAACAAATAAGTCTTTCTATTAGTCAAAATTCACCGAATTTGCTGATACTAACAAAAGGAATCAGAAAAAATCTATATTAATCCCTGATTGACTTATTACTGGCTTATAACATGTCAAATAAATATTTTTATGATCAAATTATCCGCATACGTTTTCATGCTTTAATGCATATAATGAAGTATATATTTACCATTATAAGATAATTTAGTTCGAAAAAATTATTTGACCTGCAATAAGTGAATAATCAGTCAATCGATGGTAAATATAAATTTTATTTAGTTTTTTTTGTTAATATTAGTAAATTCAGTGGATTTTGACTAACGGTTAGACTTATTTGTTAAACGGAAGTAAAATTTAGGATGCTAAATATAATTTTTCAAACTATAGGAATCTATGAGTAATTATATCAAATTTTATGGAATGAGGAGTGTAACTATCCCTTTAAAGTAAAATGATCAAAATTTACTTCCACGTTAAAAAAGAAAAAGAAAGAAAAGAAAAAAGAAGAAGAGATAATGGCAAATGGAAGAAAGTGAAAAAGAATTGGGTGGTCCCAATCAACAGTAGGGCTTACCATTACCGTGTGGGGCAGAACACAGCTAGATTTTTTCCCCTTATCACCGCCTCTCCTGAAATAATGGAGGGAGTTAAATGCTTTACTCTTTGGGAATAATAATAATAATAATGATAATGTGAAAATGACATGCTTTCCTTTCACTTACATTACGTATACATTTTCCCAACCATTTCTCTAATTATCCCCTAATCATTACCTTATTTTAATTAATTTTATCCACTAAATTTGTAAAAAAAATATATTAAACAAAAAATACAATGGATTAATTAACATGCGTCGATGTTTATTAATAAATTAAATAAATAATTTTGTATAACTTTTTCGTATCGAGATAGTCATTTTTTTTAGGATTTTTATATTTGGCTGATTGAATTTTTTTATTTTATTTTTTCCCGTTTGATATGTGATGTCATGTTTATAAATATTACATAATTTATTCCATTTAAAAAAAAAAAGTCTTATGTGTCTGTCGTATTTTCACGTTAATTGAATATAAAGATGAAATAGATTTTGAATAGAAGCAGTAACAATATATCACTGTAACAAAGAATTATAAAATAGATTATAATAAACTCACATAAATTAAAATAAATATTCGTACATTCGATAGGACTCAAACCCATAATTTTAAACCTGTTTATCACATTTAATTTTAATTATTAGGCTAAGATATAATTGATAAATCTGATTAGTATATTTGGCGGGGTTGAAATATGAAGAATTTAAATGTATATTTGTGACTTAGATCCAAGCAAACGTGGTTAAATTTTTTAAAGCTAAATCTAAAGATTTAGATCTCAGATCTCAAAGATTACTTTTTTAAATTAAAAATCCCATGTAAGTACAAACTTTGATTTACCAAAATAATTATTATTCACCTACCAACCAACCAATTTTGTGGTGTTAATCACTAATTAATGTATGATGCATTCATATATTTTAATTATTTCATTTAAAAGAATTTACACAACACATGAATATGCCTCTTTTTGAAATTAATAATTATAGAATAATTGTTTGATATACCATAATTATTTGTAGAAATGTCATTTATTGTTGTATTAATAGCTGCAATTGATAATAAAAATTAGGGGGCCGTGGCATATTCGTTGTATGTGTATATATACGTATATTTAATGAATGAAGAAAAATAAATTTTATACATTAATAATAAGTATTTAAAAAAAATAGTAGAGAGAGAGAGAGAAAATAAATATTTGTGAAAAAACTGGATGACACGTTATAGTTGGACAGAGAGAAAAAAAAAAAAAAAACGAGAGAAGAAAGTATGAATTTCGAAAAAGAAAAAAATTACTTATTAAAATAGTTACTGGCATATCAATACATTAAAAGATACTGATAAATTAAATATATAGTGTCCGTCTGATCCCGTTATGAGTTTAATCTTCTGTGTTTGATTTCTCTTCTGATAATCACTTTGGAATTAAATTTCATCGAAATCGCGTTTTCAGAAAAGCTATCAATCTATAGCTTTTAATACTATTTAAATTATTCTTTCGTCTAATTATCCATCACGCCCATCAAGTATTTCCGAGTTCACTAGTTGACATTAAGAACAAGATCAATTTCGAAATCGAAGTAGAATCTATATTTGCATAGTCAATTTAAAATTTTAAATTATAAACATTATACAATTAATTATGATACTAGTTTTTTTTTTTAATTTAAAATTTAAATATCTATACTTTTATTATATTTTTGCCGGGTCTCGAACCATACCGATTCTTTGAATTGATGCCATATTTTAAAGATAATTAGAAGTAGTGTTTTTGGGAGCAATTTGAAATTTGCTTCTGCCTAAAAAGAGGCAAAATAAACTCTAGTGGGAAAATACAAAAAGAAAACTTTGAAAAATCAATTGTGGGCCAAATATTGGAATTTAATATTAGCTTTCAAACACAACCATACAAATTACAACTTGCTAGAATACATCATCTCTATCCTTTTCAGGATGAATTTGCAACGGTTTAAAATAAATGTTAAAGATAATTTTTTGACATAAAATTGATGAATTATTATTTTTAAAATAAATTAATCATAATTATTTATATTAATAATTAACTAATCTGTAATTATTATTAAAGTAGAACGACATCTACGGTTAAAATAGAATAACAACCCACAATAGTCATGAGATTCAACTTTGACAATTGAGCTAGATTTTACTAAAATTAAAAAGAATATTATTTTTAATTTACTACTATTGTGTTTGTCGTTAAAATTGAGCTGATTTAAATAAAAAATAAGTAGCTATTTGAGAAAATTTATACATTATTTATAAAATTATAAATATTAAATTATTTTTATTAATTAAAATTATATATTTTTTATAATTTATTTTCGTCACAAAAATTGAAGCTATTGCAAATGTGTTGTTAAAAACTTAAAATCCATGTCCAATTTTCAACCTCTCTTTTTGACCTTCAACTTTTCCTAATATCCCAAAAATGTTCACACAAAAGTTGTTTCCATACTTCAAGATTTGATTGGCTGGATGAAAAGTCAAATTAATGAGAATTTGAAATTTTCACATTTTGGACCAATAGCTTTGTTACATGTCATTGGTGTTATCTACCTTGGACCCTACCTGAACATTGCCCTCTCTTATCTTTATCCCACCCAAAGAAACCCTAACTTCACCACCCCACTTTTTGTTCAAATTTTCATGTTTTTGAGGGAAGAGAGAGAGAGAGAGAGAGAGAGAGAGAGAGAGAGAGAGACAGAGGAGAGAGAGAGAAAAGAATAAAAGAATCCATAAAAAAAAGTGGTTAAATTGGGAAAGAAAAAACTAAAACTCAGAAATTCAAACCAAACCCAAACAAGAAAAAAACCCAGACAAGATTTTTACCTTAACTGCTAAAAAAGAAAAAAATTGTTCACCAGAGAAATTTGGTGGGATAAAAATAAATGAAAAGTTGGATTTCAGTTTTCACCTTGGAGGATTTTTGAGCTTTACTGGGCGAGTTAAGTTGTTGAAGTGATGTTGGATAGTTCAGTTTTCTTGGAGAATTCAGGCGGTGGTGGTGGCTCAGGTTCAGATGGGGTGGCGGTTTGATGGCGGCGGCGGCGGTGCTGGAGATGAGGGTGACCGGAATTCAGCTGGGAATCGGTGGCCGCGTGAGGAAACTTTGGCTTTGCTGAAGATAAGGTCTGATATGGACCTAGCATTTCGTGATTCCACTCTTAAAGCTCCTCTCTGGGATGACGTTTCCAGGTGGCGTTTTCATTTCGCTTTTTCTTGTTGCCCCTTTTGTTTTTTTTTCTTCTTCTGGTTTAGTTTTCTGTTTGGTTGAATTTGCTTTTCATGTTTTGAATTGGCAGTTATGGTATGAAACATTTAGCTTTGCTGTAAACGTTTAAGTGATTTGGTTTTTGCCTTTCAGCTGTTTGATTCATTGTATCTGTGGTAAATTTTGTTGACTTCACTTGTATTACTGGAGTTGGCTGGCTTTTCGATTTGTGGGTTTTGGCCAATTTTCTTTGTTTAATTGAAATGGATGGGTTGTTCAAAGCATCTGTTTTTGTACTTGTATTGATCTCATTTATGGATTAGCTGAAGCCGAAAAGAGGAGAGTCAATGTAGTTTATGATTTGTTGTTATCAGGAAATTAGGTGAGCTTGGATTCCATCGAAGCGCCAAGAAATGCAAAGAGAAATTCGAAAACATCTATAAGTATCACAAGAGAACCAAAGATGGCAGATCCAGTCGGCAGAATGGAAAAAACTATAGTTTTTTGAGCAATTAGAGCTTTTGGATAGCCACTTCTCAGTTCCATCGACTCCCTTGAACCAAATCCCTTCATATGTAATGGAAACGGCAGCAATAGCAACGTCAACTCCGACAACATCAGTGATGGCGAAGCCCATAAGTTCTAGTCAAGATTTTACTATTCCTTGTTCAAATCAAGATCCAAATGCTGAATTCATGTCTGCCTCCACGTCGACTGCGTCCTCCTCGGGAAAGATTCCGAAGGGAGTGTTAGGAAAAAGAGGAAGTTAGTAGACTATTTTGAGAGGTTGATGAAGGATGTTTTGCAAAAGCAAGAGGATTTGCAGAACAAGTTTTTAGAAGCCATAGAAAAATGTGAGAAGGATCGAATAGCTAGAGAAGAAGAATGGAAAGTGCAAGAAATGGCTAGAATAAAGAGAGAGAACAAGAATTTTTAGCCCAAGAAAGAGCAATTGCAGCGGCTAAGGATGCCGCAGTGCTTGCTTTCTTGCAAAAGATAACACAGCAGACGCTTCCAGTGCAGATGTCAGAAATTCTGACTCCATTGTTTGAAAGACCTTCTGATAAACAAGATAATATTTTGGAGAAACAACAAGGTTATTCACAAGATGGTGAAACATCTATGCCAACTGACAAACAAGATCATAGTGCTGGTGAGAATGCTATTCAGACAAGTTCTTCACGATGGCCGAAAGCAGAAGTTGAAGCTTTGATTATGCTTAAAACTGATCTTGATTTGAAATACCAAGATAATGGTCCAAAAGGCCATTGTGGGAGGAAGTCTCGACTTGTATGAGAAGCTTGGTTATGACAGAAGTGCTAAGAGGTGTAAAGAAAAATGGGAGAATATAAACAAGTACTATAAGAGAGTAAGAGAGAGCAACAAGAAGAGGCCCCAGGACTCGAAAACATGTCCATATTTTAACATGCTTGAGTCTCTTTATGCAAAGAAGTCCAAGAAATCTGAACACAACTCAGATAATGGTGGTTGTAACCTGAAGCCCGAACAAATTTTGATGCAAATGATGGGCCAACACCAACCGCAGCAACAGCCACAACAGTCGATAGGAGAATATGCAGACAGTGATCATCAAAACCAAGAAGATGATGCAGAAGATGAACAAGATGATGACAGTGGAGATGGTTATCAGATCGTTGCTAATAACCTGTCTTCCGTGGCCACCCTGGAGTGAGGAAATAATCCTGAAGTTCTTTCTCAAATTCGCAAGTGGATGAAATCTTGGAAATTATTCAAGGTTTCCCAAGAAATGGAGGTCAGATTTTTGTGCAATGAGTGAGGAATACATATCATACACAAAGCTCAGCATTTGAAGTAGCACCTACCCAATGCGTATCTTCAACTGATGCTGGCTCTGGAAATAGTCGTGCGGAGAATTATATCGCCCGTTTTTTCGCTTTTGATACCGGTTTGATTCACACTGTTTTGTTATAGTTACTAGCTGTTGGTTGAGTTTGCTTGTACTAATAATGATAGATCATCATCAGTAATTATATTTGAATAAAGGGTGACTTGGATAAATTCATTTATATGGCTGGAGTAAACTGAGATTGGTAAATTTTTTGGCCTTTTTCGTTGCATTACTCCTATGAAACCTGGTTGAATTCTTGGCTTCTGGTTACATATCTGTTTTTGATTCTTCAGCCCATGTTCCTGTTAATTATTTTTGATCTCTCATTCTCCATTCTGAGTGTGTGTATTGGGTGGAGTTTTCATACACTGGTCAACTGTAAGGGAGAAAGTTCAGTCCCTTGAATTTCAACAGAGGATGGATATGGAGGCAGCTCAAGGTTTAGTAAAATGGATCAGACCAAATGTGAAAATGTGCTAACTGATTTATGAAATCCACAAAACTTGAATATCCGATTAATTTAATTAACAATAATTCAGTTGAATAAATAAATTATTACTATAAGGATTGCTGATTTAGCAGTAGTTGATAATTCATAAACATTCTATTCAATAAATGAAAGGATTAATTACACTTAGACCTCTTTAAAACTGTGAAATTACATTTTGTCCTAAATAAGTTTTTAAAATTTTATTTAGACCTCCTCCAACAATTTTCTATTTACACTTGTCCCGCTTCCATTAGGGTTTAGATGAAAAGTATTGCCATCAACAAAAAAGTTATATAAAAACATTTTCATGTAATATATATAAGGGGTAGTGCCATTGTTGTACATATTTCTTGAAACACTAGATGAAGTATTTAATTAATACATTTTTAAGAAATAGATGAAGTGAAATGATATTTTTTCTATTATATATTTTTCTTTTTAATAAAAATATATATTATTACAAATATGATATATTATATACCATATACTATATATATTTAAACATAAAATAATATTTTATTTTTAAAAATCAATTAAAACCGCACGTAAGGTCATCAAATACACCACTCCCTGGAAGAGGGTATATTACTTCATAACTCGACCCTGATTCAATACCCCTCGACCTAGACACATTATATTAGGTATTCTTTGGGTATATTCCACATCCAATTTTTGAGTAGAATGGAGGTGGGGGTTTTGGAATAACTTGAGTTTGAGTTTGAACCTATAACTCTTCCTTCCTTGAGGAAAGGGATGACCAACCCAATAAATCAGCCATATTGGCATATCCAATGCTAATTGTAATGAAATTTCCTGCAAAAGATGGACCCCTATTGCTATGCAATTACTCTGCTACATTTCAGATTCTAAATCTTTTCATCATAAATTATACTTTCTTCATAAATAAAATTGTCCCTTTTTTTGTTTTGACCAAATTGCCCCTTGGATATAATACAAACCATAAAATTTTCATATTTTTTGTTATTTAAAAAATTATTGTATATTTAAAAATGTCCAAGAAAAATAAAAAATTATTTAGAGAAAGGAATATTTGTTCTAAGAAAAATCCAAATTTAAATAGAAAAGATGTTATATAATATTAAAATATATCTTATCTGGAAATTAGTACCATTCCAATTGAAAAACCCCCTCTCTCTATACACTGCTACCACTATCACTTCCACTTCGGAGTTCACACCCTCCAATGGCGGAGTACGACCACCCCGCCACCACCAGCCACCACCACCACCACCACAACTTGATCCCCAAGGAGACCGCCCTCCAAGCCCTCAACACCATAATCCAGCTGCATTTCGAGAAAACCCTAGAGAAGAAACGAGCTGTCGACCTCCAGAAAAAGGAACTATGGAAGCTCTTCCATCTCTTCTTCCTCTTCCTGGCCCTGGTGTTTTTGGGGCAGACGCAGTCTCCCCGGCTGCAGTGCCGCCATTGCTGGGTTCCGATTGGGCTGCTCTCGCTGTCCCACCTCATCTTCTACGTGTCGGTGGCCCAAACCCTCCGCTGCATCAACGGGTTCAAGTACCAGCGGCGCTGCCACAAGCTAACCCTAGGGCTGGCGACGGAGAGGCTGAGGCAGCTGAAGGTGCGGCTGAGCAGCGGGGGCGTGGTGGATGAGATGGGGGAGGAGCTGGAGATTCATTATCAGGAGCCGCCGGAGAGCTATTTCGGTAAGTTCAAGAGGAATTGGGCTCTGTATTTTGGGTTCTTGATCTTGATTTATGGGTTCATGGTCTCTCCCTGTTGTTCTTCTCTGTTTCTAGTAGAAATCAGATTTGGTATTTTTTTGGTGGGTTTGTGATGGATCTTTCATTTGATCATAATTTTTGTGCTTTTAATTGGTGAGGGGGTTCTTCATTTTTTCAAGATTTAATTCCCTTTCTTGTCTTGTTTATATATGCTTTCTTAAGGTAAAATTGAGATTATAAATTTAATTTGTGGGAATTTTCCTATTGGTTGTTGGTTCAATGTATACCAATTATACGTCACGAGTATCATATTTGTTATCTGATTAATTCAAATCATAGTAAGTATATTGTTTGTTATATGATTAAACTCGAACCAAATATGAGCTAAAATTTCTCATATTAGCTTGTGCTCGAAAAAGAACGATCAATTACGTAACAAGTGTGTTATATTTATTGATTTTAATTTGAGTAAGAAAAATTCCAACTAAGAAGTTTGTCTATATTGTTTATTAAAGAATAACTACTATAGTTGATAAAATTTAAATTGCCCAAAATGCCTTGGGTATATTTTTTATTAAATAATTTATTATTTATACATTTAAGTTATTTTTATTAATTTTGATCAATTATTAATTTTATCTTACTTTTTTTTTTTTCATTTAATTGAATAAACATATTGAAATTTTAAATTATTCGCGCATTTTCAATGTACTTCAATTATATGAAAACTATGGGAGGGGTGTAAACAAGCCGAGTCGAGCTCGAGCTTGGCAAAAAATTTCAGGCTCGACCTCGAGTGCACAATTTCGAGCTCGAGCTTGTTAAAACAAATATTTTTTGTAAAGAATAATCATTTTAGAATATTTATTAATATGTTAGATTAACAATCACAAATTTTTTGCATCTAAATAGGATATATTTCTATTTTTCTTTAATTATTATATAATTTAAAAATCAATAACTAATATAAAATAAAAATATATATAATAATGATAAATTATAATTAATCAGTTATAAATTTACAAAGCGTAAATTTACATCAAACTAATATAATGTTAGGAATATACAACTTAACATTATTTTATTATATGTGTAATATTAGTTCAGTTGTAACATAATCAGTAAACATATAGAAAATGTACATAAAATTATCAAAGTACTTACACGATCTTGGTATAAATGTTTACTCCCAAATAAATATATAAAATATTTTGAATTTTTTAAAATTACAAAATAATATTAAAATATAAAATAAAATTCAAATGTATTACATATATAAATAACAATTCACACAAAAATAATAAAAAAAAATACAAAATTGTAAATTATGTTTATTTTTAGATAGATATTTATTAAACTACAATACTTTTACGATGATATAAAACTAAAATATAATATATTGCTTAAATATAATTCTAATATATCATAAATATTTCGTATATTAACATGATATATTAATATACGTATAGTTAAATATATAAAATACTTAAAAATCGAAAAAAAGGCGCGAGCTTTCAAACAAGAGTATGTTGGCTCGTTTTTCGAACTCGAGTCGATCTTCAGCATACGAGCCGGTTCGACTTATCTGACCCCTAATAGCGAAGGACTCAATTGAGGCTCAACTTAAACTCAAAATTTTGGTGTATGTTTTAGTTCATTTTTGCACCTAAAGATGTGAAATTTGAGATGCTTTGCTATTAGTGATGTTGCAAATGTTGAAGCAGAATTTTGGGGTTTCCAATGTGCAATAAGATTGGGGTGTCTGGTCAGAGATATAAGTAGCATATAATCACATAAAAACAAAATCATAATATAAGTAGATTAATAAAAGTATTTTTTTTACATAATAAAAAATGTAAATTTTTGCATTTATTTATCTAACCATAATTACTAATAATTATTTAGTATGATTTTTTAACTTATACCAATTAAAAATATAGTAAATAGTTTTTTTTTTTTGTTTCTAGTGAACACTAGGTTAGATCCAATACTTCAGTCCATAGAACAGTCTGTTTCAACATTACATTTAGATCTAACGATTGTTAATGCAATATTTTTGCCCACAGAAACAGTCTGTTTCAACATTGCATACAGATCCATTGATCGTGAATTCATTAGTTTTGCACACACAATTATTATAGTAGAGATTGATTTTCAACAATCATGAATCTGTGAAAATTTTTGAACCATGTAAAATTAGAATTATCTCTTTCTTTATATATATATATATATATATATTAGTTATCGTCGCACATGATTCTCGTGAGCATAATTTATTTTTTTTATGTGGGATGATAAAAGAAAGAAACTATGTAAAGAATAAATTATAACTATAAATTATAATAAATGTGGAGAAGTAAGGTGAGATAGAAATGTGGAGTAGTGCGTAGTTCAGAAAAAAAAATTAATTATGAAATTATTATATAATATTAAAATTACTAATGTGACCAATTTTTTTAAAGGGAATACTTGAAATGAAGGGTAAATTGGGTATTCAAAAATTAAAACAATAAAAAGTTTTCTTTCATAATAACTAGTCATCGCTGCACGCGATTCCCGTGAGCATAAAGAAAATATATGATGTGAGATTAATAGATTGTTTTTTTTGTAAAAAAACAATCATGACTTGAGAGTGAAAAAAAAGTCGGTTACAAGAAAGAAATGTGAGGCAACAAAGAAAAAATATTATATTATTGATTTAATAAAAATAAAGAAATTTTATAAGAAAAAAAAAGGGTTAAAAGCAGACACCCCCCAACGTTTGGGCCGTTTTGCACTTTGCCCCCCAACCGTTTTTTTTTTACAAGTCACCTCCCAACCTTTTATTTTTGTAGCACTTTGCCCCCCAACCATTTCTTTTTTCCATTTCAGGCGAATCTAATTGGAATATTCCGTTGTGTGAAATGCACGCACATTTGGGCGAGTTAGGGCTGGGTAAAATAATAATTTCACACATTAATTTAAAAAAAAAAAAGGCCAAAAAACTCCATTGCTCAACTCCTTTGCCGTCCAAGCCACCGCCTACCTCCGTTACCATTTCCCGACACCCACCTCCAACAATTACACCACCACCTTCGCAGGAGCAACTTTCCTTCGAAAATGGGTCTTCTTTTTCAGAAAAAGAAAAAAAAAAAGTCAATATCTTCCCCCCCCCCCCCCCCCACCCCCAAACAAGATCCCACCTCCTTCATTCCCTCCTTAAGAAAAAAAAATTAACATTACCTCCTTTGCTCCTTACAGTCGCCGCCAAACCTTCTGCCCCTATAGCCGTCGCCCACCACCTTCGACCCCCTACAGCCCCGCGCCACACCTCCTTTGATTTTTAAATTTTTTCTTTTCTTTTTTTTTTTTTTAAAATTGGGTATGAAGAAATTAGGGCAAGAAATTGGGTAATTTTCAATTTATGAGTTAATTTGGGGAGGGGGAGAGGGGAATAAGGTAAAATTACTTAAATATCCTTCAAAAAATAGCCAAAAAATGCGTGCATTCCACATAAAGGAATATTCCCCCAAGATTCGCCGGAAATTGGGAAAATAAGTTAAGTGCTATGAAACATAAAGGTTGGGAGGTGACTTGTAAAAAAAAAACGGTTAGGGGGCAAAGTGCAAAACGACCCAAAGGTTGGGGGGGTGTCCGCTTTTAACCCAAAAAAAAAATATGGAGAAGTTTGATGTGAGAGAAATAATAGAGTAATGAATGAGAGAAAAAAAATATTTATGAAATTATTAAAAAAATTAAAATTACTATTTCTAACAAATTTCTTTTTTTTTAAAAAAAAAAAAGTGAATCAATAATAAATTTGAGTATTCTAAAATTGATATGACAAATAATTTTTTTATAATAATATATATATATATATATATATATATATATATATATATATATATATTATATTAGGCACATGTTCACAATATGACTAATTTAAATTATTAGGATGAGGTGTGAGACTTTATTGATTGTGGATAATAATACAACAAAGTTTTGATAGTTTAATAAATGTTTGGTACGTTGGTAATTATTATGAATGCACCCTTACCCTTACCCTCCCATAATTGAAATTGTTATTTTTCAATTTTAACATATGATTATTAATTGTAATTAATTTATTTGATTTCATGCTCAATTATTAGCTCCAAAAAAGCAAACCGAAATTGCTAAGTAAATTTACATACAACATCACATCAATCATGTTATTGTGTGTGTACATGTACACATATATGTATTTTTTGTTATATAATTTGTGTTTGGGACAACGGTCTCGTGAATATTGATAAAAAGAGAAAAATTACGAAACAAATAGAATAAATTACACTGACATTTTTTAAAATTAGATTCAATTACATAAATATTGCTTATTTTTTTTTATAAATTATAAGTATTCTTTTTATTCAATTATAAAAATGTACATAAATAATGAGATACATTACACAAGGGGTGGGAGTTCGGGTTGGGTTATTTTGGTCTTGATCCAATCTGAACGGGTTCATGTGGACCTGGACCGAATAATCTTTACAATTTTGGGGTTTTGGGTTAGCCGACCTCGATTTCAAATCAATTGATCAGTTATTGAACTGAGAAAGATATCGAATTGGATTAATTCGGTACCTGATATATATTTAAAAATAAAAATATATATATATTAAATAAAGAAAGAAAAGAGAATCATCTGTTGTTACTCGTAAAGCAATAAAGAGCATAATATATGAGTTGGTTGAACTATTTATCAAGTTATTGATATTATGAATTTTATTATTTTATCTATTAATTCCAATTAAGATGTTATACTATTTTTTAGCATTAATAGTTGATAATGATTTTCTGTATAATATTTCAAAAAAATAAAGTCACATTATACGTAAAAATTATAATTTTTAAGTATAGAGTCACGGAAGAAAGACCATGCTTTTGAATATTATTTTGTTGTCCCTACTTATTTTCACCTTTAAATTACATAAAGTAAAAAAGAAAAAGTTTTGTGCCGAATATCAAAATATATTACCCCATGAAAATAGGTACCTGATCCAAAAAACCCGATTCCTACCCTAATATTCTATCAGTAAGCGTATTTATAATTCACAAAAAATTTGAAGTATTTATCTATACTATATCTTTACTATATAAAAAGAAAGTGTATTTTCTCCCACAAACTCGGTTATGGCACTGTAATACCAATTTTATCGTTATATGAATTTTATCCCTAAGTTGACTTTCTTTTTTCCTTTGTTGATTTTTTTTTTTTTTAGAAACATAAATATATGATTTATATATATATATATATATATATATATATTCATAATATAATTTAAAAATATAAAATATTATTTACTATATGTACTCAGAAACAACGTGTCACGACAGCTAGTATAATTATACATAATTTCAAGGACTAAGAAATATAAAATTTTCCAAGCAAATGCTAACATTCCAATGCCTACGACAATATTTATTTATTTTTTTATAGGGATAATTACGCTGTCCTTCCCTGTTACTATGGGAATATACAAATTCCCCCTCTTAGTATGAAAATTACATAAACATACCTTGTTGGTTTATTACCATTACAAATTAGTCCATCGAATAGTCAAACTAATGGTCACTATTGATTTTAATCCAAATATTTATGTAACCTTCCTATATTTATAATTAGACCTAGCAAAAGACCCCTCGTCTTCCTTCTCCATCCAACTTCTCTTTCATACCATAAGAACTATTCTGCCTTCCACAAGAGCCACGGTGAGAAATTCATCGGTGGTCGTGACTGATTTTCAGACTTCGAAGGCTCACAAACAAATTCACCCTCAAGGGTATTTTTTTCAGCAAAAATTATAAAAAAACCCACCCAAGGGCAAAAATAGGAAGATTAAATAAATATTTGGATTGAAATTAGCATTGACCGTTAGTTTGATTAATGGAGGGGCCAATTTGTAATGGTAATAAACCAACAAGATAGATTTATGTAATTTTTATAGTAAGAGGGGGGAATTTGTATATTCTCATAGTAATAGGAGAGGTCAGCGTAATTATCCCTTTTTTATAATAATAATAATAATAATAATAATAATAATAATAATAATTTCTGTAAAGAAAATAATAGAGTTTCGAAAGGTGTAATGTGTAATTGAAAGTCACCTCAAAATTTCACATTCCCATCTTTACATTAAGTAATGTTGACCGATCCCATAAAAATACAATTTCAAGCCATACGAATACGATACGATCCAACATCTGCCTCCCAACTGCCACATGTCGGCCCTCCATCTTGTCTACGACTGGTCCCTGTTGTCTGCCCACGTGTGCATGCCTCATTGTTCCTGTCGGCCCACGTGGCTCACCATGGTTTGCACAATATTGTGCCATTTTCATCTATATATATATATAAGTTTTCAGATTGATTTATACATATTATTGAACATACAAATAGCTATACATATGAAGAATATATATTTATTTTATTATGTCACATAATACTCAAAATTGTACTTATAAGCATATGAGATTAAGCCATATTATAATTCTTATTCAATTGATTCTCATTATATACATATATATATGTATATGAAGTCTAAATAATCGTTGAAAATGAGAGACTTTATGTGCGCAGAAATTGCGTGCTAGGGTCTGTTATTACATATAAAATATCTAATTTTGTGTAAGGTCCATTTTTGCAAAGACCAGCATACAAATACAACTTCATAATTAGAGATTTTCAGAAAGTTATATGAGAGTAAACACAAAAAAAGATTTTACCTTAAGGACTTCTTTTATGCTAAACAGCGGATCCGGATACCAATCCCTTCTCAAGGAGGGAGCAATATAGAGATCAAACTACAAATGAAGACTTTGCATATGACACCACGGTGAAATTACTCAATACTTCTTCTTGCTAACCCAAAGCATATGAAAAAAGACTTTTTGAAATAACATACGTGTCATTTTGAAGGACAACTAATAATACTATCTCGAGTCGTTCAGAGAAAATTTTACAGATGATGTAATTATATTCATTTGAGATGCACATTCATTTAAATGATCAAGATTCAAGAGGTAATTAACCACATTGTTTCCACCATGATCCTTATATGAGAGGTATGAAGATGATCTTGTGAATCCTGAAAATCTAAAAACTAGGGAGTTCTTGAGAAAATTCTTGGTTTGATGTACCTTTTTGTAACCCTAGATTCCTTAACAATTCCAAGAGGTTTCATAGGACTTTGGTGTAGGAACCTGCAGCTGCTAAGTTGGTTTACATTGGTAGAGCTGATGCCCTTTATCAAACAGGGAATTTATTATTATTTTGATAAGGACAAAGAGGGTGGCATAAAAAGAAATTAAATTATTTTTTTAAGCGACGACAAGAGATTAAGACCACACAATTTAAGTTATTTTGTTATTATCAAATTAACATTAACATTGAATTGTATCCACAAACTAGTGGTAGGTAAGGGGATATAATTAGTTTTACACCCCGTAGCATTCATTGCTAGAGTAGTATAAATATCCCCGAATTTCATTGTAAAAAGGACTTTGGAAGAAAAGAAGGAATAAAAGAGTATAAGATGTAAAAAGGACTTTAGATATATTTTGCAAAATATACTTCCCATGGTATATTTTCCTGTGGGTTAAATGTAATTACCTAATATGAAACTAAAAAAAGTTAAAAAGAAGCCCACCCCCTATTATACAAAAATACCACATGACATAAAAAAACTATGCCCAAAAACCCCTCCTAACCCTTTAAAAGAAAAAGAAAAATCCCTCCTAACAGGGAGACAACATGCAGCATTTTCAAATATCAAGCAAGTTTTTTGCAACTGTTTTTCCTTCATACGAAGGTTTTTGAATTCTTCTAATTTTACAGGAGGTTAATTGTATGTAACCCATTTTTCTCTGTCGGAGAAGATTATGCCTCCACAAGTTTCCTTTTGCAAGTTTTCTGAACTTCAACGTATTTTTTTCCATATTTCAGTAAGGTTGTAAGAGAAACTTCATATTCCTCCACATATTTATCAGATTGACAAATAGAAAAGTACAATACCCAAAAATTCGTGCCTCAAAATCTTTTGTTAAGTGTCGCAAAATTGTGTGTGTTTTTATTTCAGTTGAAAATATGTATTTTTAGTTTTGTATAAATTTCCACATGAAAAATGAGAATATGCTTAGATCAATTAACAAAATTATATTTTATATTAAATTGTTGTGTCAAATCAATATATTTACGATGAGAATCTGTATAAACAAATATATTTTGACTGCTTCGAAAACTAATAGCGAAGAATAAAAACATAAACAAACAGAGCTGAGTCTCGTGTTTGAATCCAAAGCCTGTGCATATGAATAGAAATGGATGCGTATGAAAGAAAGCTGAATCACTGAAGTTTGCATTTCAATGTTCCCTTTCTTACCATTTTTCGGCCAACATCATTAAATTGTATTATAACGGTGTATCCAACTATGATTCATACATGTTTTTAGACAGAAAAAATTTACAGTAGAGTAAGAAAACCCTCAAACATGGTAGACGAGGACGAAGCAAGTTGACATGTGCAGAAAGAATAACAGGTTGTATGGTGTATGAAGCCATAAGGCATGTCGTGGACCTTATTCGTATGTCTATTGATAAGAAAAAAGAAAAAAGCTTCTATATGCATACAATTGATTCCTGATGTTAAAATGGGATGACCGATGGAGAAAAACATAAGTTAGTATAACGTAAAGGGTACAAGAAATGAAAGATAAGCTAAGACGTGGAAAAAGCATTGCACAGTGATTTGTATGCGTTGACGCAATGCTTGAATTTCTCCTCAGCATCTACCTGTAAAATCAAAATTACATGTCAAGCAAAAGCGGTTTCCTTGAGTTATAGAATATGAATGAGGATGAAACCCATGAGTTTAAATACCAAAATCCACTCATGTCAAGAGTATTATCGTAATATTAAACAAAACATGAGCATCTACAATACGTTCAAACAAATGTAGATGGATGCGACTCAAGCATGTTAACTAAGACATTCGATTTCACAGCTTAAGTATGTATAAAACTTGAAAAAAGAATGACCATTTTATGTAGAAGATAAATTTCGAGCAAAGATGATTTAAGATGTTACGATAGAGGGAATTGAGCAAGAATATACGAATATCACAGCAAATGAAAACATGGTGGAATGGGTTCCAAAGTTTAAATAGGTTTGACACGCCAACTATTCGTAAACTCAAAAAGATTATATTGTTCAAGGCACTAAGATCACTTAAACCAAGTATATCTATTAGTTATGGGGAAAAATCCAAGGATCCTTCCTATGATATTGGGAATGTTCAAAAAAATCCCTAAGAAAAATAAAGTAATTACACCCCCTGTGATATGAAAAAAACATAAATATTAAAAAAAACCCCTGAAACTAGGTTGACCAAGGGGTTGTGTGAGTCATTGTTCATAACATAAAAGTGATTTTTATATTTAAATTTTCATAGGGGATTTTTGATATTTTTCATATCACAAGGAGTCAAAATGAATGTAACTCATTAATTATGTGTTGAGAACCAAAAAGACTTTGAGCTTTTCTTGTAGAATTACAAGAATTTGAGTTCTTCATAATTCAATTCCTGAAAACAGATGCAAACTGAATAACTCCGTAACTCAATAGATATTTCATGCAATTTAAAATGGACAAAAAACTGCATTTTTGGAAGTTGTGCCTTGATATAAAACAATCTACTAATTTTCTTTTGACTGTCGAAACTGTCGTTCTCAATATTCAATAGGGAAACTACAAAAAGAGAAGAGGTAAGTAAACTTAAATCACACAACTGTCTGTTGTCACAAAAGAGACTCTTGAAATTGAGATGGAATGAAAATGGAAAGAATTACGGATCTAACATCTCCATCTTCTATTTCAGATGGAACTGTATCCGGTTTCAATTTTCATTATAAATGTGCTGCTTCAGCTCTTTTGTATTCTGAAAAATTCCACAATTATTTCCATAGACTGAGTAATTAAAGAAGACCATCTCTTTTCCTTTCTCCATTTAATAATGTCCTATGGTGAATTGTGGTAACATAAAAAACATGGACCAACATAGTGAGGATACTCGTAGAAGTCAAATACATTAGACAAACTTAACCACAAACTCAGAAACACCACTCAGCAAAAAGCACGTGATTTATTCAGCAGATTTGGATATTCTCAACTTTCTACTATACTTTTCCGCTCAAATCCAGCAAAAAGATATCCGTTGTCATTTTACCATCTGTTTGACTATCAAAAACTATGAAAGAGGAAAATCAAACATCAACTAATGGGCAAGATCCAAAACATTGTTGAGATGAAAGAAATATACACCAAGTCCAGAACTAATAAACTTAACATGAAGCTGCATCAAGTGTTTATTACAGTGTTATTATGCAACTTATTGTTACCACGACCGTGATGACAGAAACACCAGTTAATCAGAGGAGAAATTCAAAGGAAAATAACTTACCCGTGAAGAACCTTTGATGCTTATCAGGATGCCACTTCAACGCTGACAAGCGAAAGCTGCAGCGGAAGACAATTTTCATCCGTTGTTACATCATGAAGATTAGCTATCATGATTGCAAAGCTTTCTAATCGACCAACATCCTACATATTTAATGGTTATACACAACAAGCAAGCCGGAAAAGTACTTACGCAGCCTTGACGTCTTCAATTTTCAAAGGACCAGCTGTTGGTAAACCAAGGATTTTTCTATCAGCATATGTTCCTAGAATGAAAGACCCCGCATCAGATTCTGTCCTACTTTTACTGTCCTGTTCGTTAAATCTACTACTACCCCAGCCAAAATTTCCCGTCCAATCAAATCCCATTTCTGACGGCCTGAATGTCCAAGTGAAGCCCTGTTTCCCAAATGTAGCACGAAATATTCTCGCAGGATTCTCATCATAATCTTCAAACATATTCTCTTTCCGATGCTTACCTGAAATTCAGCCCAAAAAAAAAAAAGACCAAAATATTAATGTTCCAGGAAAAATATTGGGAGGATGATAAGGTAAATCATCGTAATAGAGGACATTTTGACAGGTTTGTATTCATTATACCAAGAGCACGCAGCACAGAAATAAGCATTTCAGTGATAGTATCAGTTTGTTAACTTTTGGATTCTAAAATGGATTAAAACAACTACTGGACAACTTTGATGATGATAAAATTGGTAATTCCAACCAATGCGCAATGTGGCATGGAATTGAAAAGATATACAGGGATTCATGGATATGGCATCTTCAGAAAAGTAGATCATCACAGGTTGCACTCTGCAGCCATGACTAAGAATAAATGAAAAGAAAAATTCGAGAAAATGTCTTAAGTTGAATTGCCCATTTCTTTCTGGCAAGTGTGCGATTTTATGTGCAAGTTATATGTGATTCCAGTATGCAAATTATACAATTCAGAATACATAAGCCTTAAGAGCAATCGTTATCTTGTTTCACTAACTAATGTATGAAGTAGTGTTTAAATTGATTGGCACCTTCTTGCTGGCAGGTCTATGATTTCATATATAAGTTACCTGCTCTACTATTAAGAAGCCTTGTAACTAATATACCAATCACCACATAAAAAAGAAAACAGATTGTAAATCATTACATTTTGAATAAATATTAGCAGCAGAAGTAAATCTTACATATATCATTTGAAAACAAATAATATCATTCTCTGGGGCATTTTCTACACAAATTCCTATTAAGGAGATTATAACATTTATCCAACAAATTGTGAATAGGCTTTGTGATAATCTTTAACAATATGACTTCCAAACTTGACCATAGGGATGAACGTGACAAAACCATTCTTGTTCATTTTCTCACAATTCTTTCTCTATTTTCTGAATTCTTTAGACATCTGAAAGATGTACACACACATCTCCAAGTCTAGCTGGCTTTGTTCAGAGAATCATGACCCCAAGCTTCAAAAACTGATCGACACACTGAACTATTCAAGGTCATAGTTGTAAATTGTGCGCCATGGCACAAGGTGCACATCGCGCGAGCTCAGTGCCATTTTTTTAAAATGGCGCTGAGATTATTTTGGCGACGCTATGGCGCGCAAAAAACCCTTTATTTAAGCTGAATTATAATATATATATAAATCAAAATATGGTTTAAAAAAACATAAAGAAGAACAAGTAATTAGGGTGTTTTTTAGCAAGTCATGAAAGAATAAAACTAATGATGATGATGAGGGGGAGAAAGGGAAAGATTTGAATTTTGATTGATGGATATTATATATTTGTGTTTGTTTTATAATGGTTTTGTAGGATTTATTTAATTATCTTGAACTCTTTTGTTTTTGTTACGACTTATTATTTTGCATGGTATGATGATTAAAATTATTTAGTGTTTATATTTACTTATTTGTGCAATATTGATGTGAATATATATTGATGTATGAAATATATAATTTATTTCTGTATATGTGCGCCGTACTATAAAAATGCGCGCGCCGTGCCGTACGCCATGGCTTTAGGGGATCCTTGCGCCATTCCGCGCCGCGTGCTATTAACAACTATGCTCAAGATACCTATTCTCCTCCCTCTCAGGCTATAGCTAGTCGAAACCCAGCTTTCCCAGTAGAAGTTTCCAAACTAGGATGACCTTGGTGCCCAATGGGGTTAAAGAAATGGAACAAACTCACTGAGATACATTCCTGCAAGTTATAACCTTCGTCACCCTTTCAAATGCCAAAAATTACATGTTCCAAGTGTTTTCCCTCAAAAGAAGAATAAATAAGCTAATTAAAGTGTAATTAAGTATGGTGTCGCTTAAACACATTTTTTTTAGTAGTACATTGCAAAGAAAACGAAATAAGGATACATGATAGTCTAAGTGGCACATTTCATTGTCTGATGGAAATGACTCAGTCTTCAATATAATTACTCTGCTTTACATCTTAGGCAACAAACTTTAAGAAGTTCATCTTTCTATGTGATTTCACAAATGTTCAGAAAGGGAACCAAACAAAAGGATTTCTAACACCGTGACCTTAGAAATTGCAAGGAGATGGACTTAGCAGGCAATACAGTGCAGATTATATGAAAAAGAGATTTTGGTTGCAAGAATTCAAGCTTTGAAGAGAAACTTACGTTTCAATTTCTTGTGGTAAGTTCTCTTAGCTTGACGAGCAGACTTTATTCGAGACTTCTTGTTTAACTGATCTGCGTAGTCTGCTTCTATCTTCGCAAATGACTACATGTAGACAATGGAGAAGGCAAAACAGCACACGTCAGTAATCCAAAATGGGGGAGGGAGAGAACAATAAACAGAAAGCTACATTTAAAAAACGATTTATACTGGAAACTTCAAAATCAACATAACTGACTTCAAATATTTCCATCAACATCCGAACAACCATGATATTATGGGAATTAGGAAAGCCTGTGAAGAAGAAGGCTATGTTTTGGAGCATCTCAACAGTTAAAAATCCATTATTCACTGCATATAGTCCTTTTTTATATATATTACAAAGGCAAGATAAATCAATCAGAAACAATGAAGCAGAACTGCAGAGGTATAATCAGCTACCTCTAAAGCTTAGGCTTCATGTTAAGAAGGGGAAAAAAAAAAGTAAAAAAACAAACGTATTATTAATTCTTTAATAGTCCACTGTGTTTCTCATGGGCCTTGTATAAATGGTGTAACCCCTGAAAAATACACTTTATGTTCAATGGAGTTGTTACATTATTTATTTCATTGGTTGACACATGCAGCTGATCAGTAGGGAAACTTGGAAACAAAGGAAAAGCAAACTGTTTTGATGGTGAACTTCGATTCTGGTACACCTCATGGAAGAGAAAGATGTTTTCTTTTTTTGAAGTGTGTTCAGTAGTACAACTATTAGTGACTGAAATGAAGATAACTTGATTTCAAGGCAAGCTTTCATTGTCTAGGCCCCTACAGCTAGGAGAGAAAACAGAAGTAGTTAATGCTCATTAACAATCTGGAGTTAGGATCAAGTTTAAATTGTACAAAAAGAAATCCATGAGCACAATGTACACGGTGCAAATGTAGATCTGCACATGAATATGCATGCATTTACATTTACATACAAATATAGCACGCCAGAGAATAAAATGGTGCAGGAAGTCACCCATGTATCCAAATATACACAATCAGTAAATGCAGACCTCATCTCTTGATGTTGAGCACCCCCCGTTGAAGAATATGCTTTTAAGAGCTCTCTTAGTGTCAGCGCGCTTCTGCCGAACTGCATATCTTATATAATTCTGAAATATTCCGATGTCAGAAAACTTCCCTAAGGTTTAGCAATAAAGCAAATTTATCTTAAATGTATGCCCAAATGCTCATCAGGGGATTGTTTCACAGACTACAAAGAGCTACGTGTCATCAGAAGCTACAAAGCAAGATATACATCATCAGCTATAGTCTAAGGTTAGCAGAAAAATATAAGATCATGTCCCCAATGGGGATTCAGAGCAATTTTTGCCTTTAGCAGTCTGAATTCACTAAACTCATATCAATTGAGGTATAACGAATATTCTGCTGGAGACAGAAATGGGTGACGTTAGAGTACAAACAAGTAACAACACAACCTACCCCAGCAAAGTGTTAATTAGGTCAGGCAAGTTAAAGAGAGGTGCAGATGCAATTTAGTGAAGAACATAGCAGGGGTAGAGGAAATCACTAAACTTTAGGAAGACTAGAGACGTCTTTGGTCTTTCATAAAATTATGTTCCAGAGGAAGATGAAGTTTAAAGAGAGATAAAATAACATGATAAGGCCTTTTGAGCAGATGGATTGTGCTTGAGGTGTACAAGTGTTTTGGATAAGTTGGAGTTCTTAGCTGCAAAAGAATCATCAGAGAAATCATTTCAGTCAAGAATATATCAGACAAGTTGGTTGGTTTTCACAAATACAAGGTTGGCATATTTGCGATTGCACTAATTGTCAAGATATTAAGCGAAAGAGTCGACAAACAATTCACTGTGAGAGATCAATTGAGAGACAACTTAGACCTAAAATAACGATTTCGTAGAATCAATTTACATTTATGCCTAAAATAGTGACTACACGAGCAACTTATCTCCGAAAGATTATATGTATTTCAAAAATGCTGTTTCAGTGATGAATCAAGAAGGAAACCATTGCCAAACACAAATTCAGGAGTTCGAGAGATGTTCGAATTATTAGGAGCAAGAATGAGTGTGGGAGCATCTTTAAACCATATAATATTACATGTCTACGAGATGGGGCACAGTAAAGACAATTGCAATTATACAAATATGAAATGGCGAACTCTCAGGAAAAAGGTGATGAAAATCATATGAATAAGGTTCTTGAACTAATTCACTTTAGAAATGCCACTCAATAAAGCAAAGGGGTAGGGGAGGATTTATGGTGACCACTATAGACAAGTTTTACAAAGTCTTAGCTGTGTTTAACATGGGATTGTGCAACAAAAACTTACTCCACAATCAAAGTTCAGTAATACAATCAATATAAAAAGATTAAAGTAACTTCTTTACCTTTGATGGTTGTTGCTCTCCTCTTACATCCTGCAGCACGTTTCAGTTGTTAAACCGCTACATTTAGAAACAAACATGTATAACAGCCCAAAAGGATCAACTACCAAATATCCATCACAAGCAAGAATAAACACGATATTGTCATCACAAAGTTTCACAAGACTAATAAATTCCAGAAAAGTTTCCACTATTAACAATGTTTTGGAATGATCTGTTCAATGTTGCACGTCAAAAAAGAATCATATCTTAACCATACAAGACTTATGTATATGTATAACTTTTTTTGTTTCCTTTTCTCTGGGTGGGGAGGTTGGGGAAACGAAGGGGAAGAAGCACAGCTCTTTGGACTATATGAAAGACATTCAGTAATAAAAACTGATGATGGAAATATACAAGGTTCTAAAAGTTATCATACTTATACAAACACAAACACCCCACTGAGGCATAGAATCCTATCATCATGCCCCAAGGCTACGTGCTGCACCTCGTCCGCCTTTTAATTTATGATTAAACAAAACTATACAACCACAACAAGAAAATGTAATAATGAGATCTCTTCTCATTTCAGCTTTAACAACAACCCTGTCACTAGAAGGAATATTGATAGTATTTGATAGATCAAGACTACATTATCATTTGTAGGCCAAAGACTGATTGACTCTGTGGTTGCTAGTGATCATCATGGTAACTGGCATGTTAAAGTGTACTGTATAAAACAGTCTTTTCTTTCACGTGTATCCACCATACATTTCTATCACAGTTAAACAATATGTTGCTTTCTTTTTCAACTAAATATCACTAAACCCAATAGTGTTCCAGTCAATTACTTCAATAGACAAACAATTTCCAAATAGCAATGTCCCAATTGTAACTCCAGCGCCAAGCTAAAAGGGCTTACAGACACCTCACTATAAACCATTAAATAGCATTCCTCCACCATATAGATTTGGTTCATTCTTACTACCCAAGATTATTTCTTGTTAATATAAAACAAATGTTCCCCAAAAGTGCCTGGCATATCATGCCGACATCTATAACATTCCACCAACCATAGCAACCAATTTCTTTCAAGATTACTACAATCCGAAATTACAAAAATAAACAAGACCCAAAGTATACAAACACAAGAAAGAAAATCTGCAAAATATTAAAACAAGCAAGTTCGAACACAAACACACACACACACACACACACACACACACATATATATATATATCCTACATTTATAACTTGAGAAAAATAGGGGGCGAAACCAAACCAAGAAAAGAATCTTACAAAGCTGAACTTGTTCTTCCATTTCTCAAAGACAGCATCAGTTGAATGGAAGGAAGCCACATGGGTTGTCACTATACTTGTCGATTGAGCAATGGTGTTCTTGACGATCAAAACGTTTCGCCATCTCGGTAAAACTTGCATAATAAAATCTACAG
Organism: Sesamum angolense; assembly: GCA_034509725.1. Classification (NCBI taxonomy): domain Eukaryota; kingdom Viridiplantae; phylum Streptophyta; class Magnoliopsida; order Lamiales; family Pedaliaceae; genus Sesamum; species Sesamum angolense. The sequence goes on from JACGWL010000010.1 coordinate 7,488,671, forward strand.
TGCCGATATAGATAAGCAGACAACAAAAAGATGAAAAATGTAATATTGATTAGTGAATTTCCAGCTACGGAGCATATATATAGATTGGACGGAGGAGAGAATTGGGAGCAGCCGAGAACTACGGAGAAAGGAACGATCTTTTGTTTATTCACCAAGAATGGAAAATCTTTTGGTTTAATTGGATTGAAGTACGGTGGCCTCTTCGCATCGAGCCAGGCTGGGCGAATTGGGTTTTTGCCCATTTTTTTCGGATCAATTGAGTGGGTTGGATTCAATTCGGATCCATAAACCAATTGGTACAAACTATTATAAGGGTTAAAGTGCGACTTTGTAAATATTATATTCGGTATTTAATGTATCAAATATTTTTAATAATTATTATTATTTTTTAATAAAATTTAGTTCAATTGGCGAAATTGAGATTTTATGATCTTAATAAGCTCGACTTGTTTAAATCTCTAGTCTCAACATATGATTTTTTACGGATATTTTGATACACACCTATTGAAACTTCGAATTCTAGGCTAATCGTTGCAATAGCAATTAATATCATTGTAAAAATCATCAGAATTTTCCAACGCTCCCTCTTCTGTTTGAAGTATCGTCTCAAATGTTTAACAAAAAAATATTTCCGACTTACTTACTGATGGGTTGCGATGGAAACATATTTTGTAGGCGCTTTTGGTGAATTTTGGATGACATTTTTAGTTCCAACAGCACTGGCAGTCTCTAGGTCTGCCGATGGACATTGATTGGAACTAGCACAAAGCCATCTTTCGTTATCAACTGATACCATCCGTCTTTCGTTACAATAATATTACTTTTTTTTTTTTTTGTAGTGATGGTCTTATAAGCATTTTCCAACAAAAAAAAAAAAAGAAAATAAATTGATAAAATTTTCTATTAGTGACGAAATTGTTAATAGAACTAATACTATTATAAGAAATCATGTTTTGTTACGAATATATAATTTGTGAGACAAGTGACGTTTGTTGAATCAAATGTGCTATTTTTTGTTATTATTAAATTGTTTTCATTTGCAAAATTAAAATTTGAGTGGACAAAAAGTATCACCCACCACAGTTACTGGACGAAAAACATATTTTTCTCCAACTAATTATCTTTAAAATAAGATAAAATTTTCGTGCAGACCTTCTATACCCCTAATTAAAAACCTCGTATCATCCCTTAACAAGAAAAGGATATATTTGCTATCTAATTGTGATGGAAGTTCACAAAGACAATATACCGTAATCCAACTACAACTCTTCAAACCCTATTCCATTCCAACAACAACGTAGCTCAAACTCCCAGCCCAAACCCTCTTCCTCTTTCTATATACTAGCGGTAATAGCACACTCGAAAAGCCTACCGTCTTTCGGAAGAAAACACAACACAGCCAGACATGGAGAAACAAGAGTTATCGAAATGGCCAAGATTCTTACAGCTAGTGGCAGGTCGAGTGCTCCCTCTCTTCCTTTTTGGGATGCTCAACGTCATTACGGTGTGGGAAATGGTGATCGCATGGAGGATGAGAACAGACAGGCACAGTGTTACTATGGTTATGTTGAGGGTGCTTTACTACGTGATTGTAACCTTATCTCTTCTTGAGTTGATCGCCTTTGCTGACTATAACAAGCCTGATACGGTGAAGCCGGGCGATGCCAAGAACACGCCTACTCTAGATTTGGAGGAACCCCTCGTTCAACCTCAGTCGGAGCACGTCCAAGAGGTCTAGTTTTAGGGTTTATGAGTATGTAGTTTGAGTAGTAGTCGTTGATATTATGATATTTGGAGGGATTTTTTGGGAAAAAATACAATTTTAGTCCTCTAACATGTGGGGATGGTATTTTTGATTCTGTACGAACTGATTTTTGAAATTTAGTCCTGTAATTTTAAACTTTTGGCAATTTTCATCCTTTTTCGGCATTTTAGTCCTGTAACTTAAGGGACATTGGCATTTTTAGTCCAATAACTTAGGGAAATTGGCATTTTTTGTCATACATGAATTTACTTACAAAACTAAAATTGCAAATATTTTTGGCCAAAAAGGACTAAAATCCCAAAATTATAAAGTTATAAGACTAAATTGCTAAAATGAATAAAAATGCCATACCCTTAAATTACAGGATTAAAATTACAATTTTTTTGGGGTTTTTCATTTTAATGGTTAGGGTTTTGCAGAATTTAGTTTCTTTTTACTTTGTAAGTTTTTGAATTTTGGTATTGATTAGTTCTTGTATTATATATAAATAATGTTTTCCTTTTGGTTAATTTTCTGTTTATGCTTGTTGTGGTAGCATGATTGATTAAGTTGTTCTTGGTACTTGATTGGATTGCACATATGGCATGTAAATGATTCGAGTGGAACCAAAGAAATAATTATTTTAATTTATTTGAATTATTCTTGAGTTTCAAAAATTGCATTTGAATTTGATTTAGTTATTAATCTAATCGAGTTCAAACAAGTTTTAATTGAATCAAATAAGAGTTGAGCTCAAGTAATTTGATGTTTTTAACTATATTTTATTGTTTTTGCAAATAGAATCAAGCAATTGAGTAGAGGTTGAAATTTTATCGAACATACAAAATTTTATTTAAGTTTAATTTGTCAAGTTTAATAAATTAATTAAATTTAAATGAGCTTTTATCAATTAATTTTATTCAAGTATTATATAATTTAATTTATTTTTCAACCCTAATTGCGATGCCTTATTCATATATGGCTAAAGCAAAGTTAAACTCAATTTGCTTCCATAAAATCGACATAGGAATCTTAAAATTTTGAAAAACAAACATCAAATCCCCCTTCTTGCTTCGAATTTGGAGGATTCACGCCCAATTGACAAGTATACTTTGGTGTAATCATTATCAACTTTTTTTTGTATTTAAAAATTTATTAAATCAATTTTAAGTGTAAAATAATAAGTTAATTGATATTTAGAAAGTGCATTTTAGTCTCATGTTATAAGGGTCCAACACTTTAGTTCTATTTATGGGATTTTGGTCAAAATGAACACAAAATTAAAAAAATTCAACACATTAGTGCTAGCTATGCTTTACGGGATTTCACAATAATTCCAAAAAATTGAAAAAAATTTACACATTTAGATTACTCATTGATTCGTCTGGTATCTAAATATAGGATTTATTTAGAAGTTAGTTTACTAGATCGAAATTTTATGATGATAAAAAATCATAGATCTAATATCACATTCAATAAAGATTTATGATACACGTATAGGATATACTCAATGTGTCCGCACGAGCCCTACCAATGTATTAAAAAAGATACCCTAGGATGGATGTAAAGCTAAACAAACTGCCTCTGCTCCAAGGACCAAAGATTGTGTTGGTTGTAAACGATGTGAATCTACCTGTCAAATGAATTTCTTGAGTGTTCCTAATGTCAAATTTTTCGTAAAAAAAATAACACGTGAATGTTTGTGCCCATCAATTGTGTGAACAACCAAACTAACATACAAATAACTATTTTTTCCCTTCATTTACAACTCAAAATAAATAAATATTTTTTTAAATTAAATTACTGTGCAGACCTTTTTAACCCTGGTTCAAAATCTCATATATATGATCCCTAAAAAAAGAAAAAGGATATACGATGTTATGTGATTGTGATAGAAGTTCACAACGACAATACCTAGTCCAACTACATACAAATCTTCAACCACAACAACAACGTAGTAACTCAAACTGATCGCCACCCAAAACCCTCTTCCTCTCCCTACATATATATACATCAACCTGCAGATCACGCCGTCGTACATCTTTCAGAAAAACACAACGCTCCTGCAGACATGGAGAGAAAAGGGTTATCAGAACGGGCAGAGCCAGACTGTGGGAACATGGTATTCGAAGTGATCGTTCTCGTCTTTCTAATGATGGCCTGCCTCTTTTCGGCGTGGATGGCGCTGGTTGGAGTGGAGATGACAGCAATCTCCGACCAAGTAACAGTGGATATGTTGCGGCTGACATTCGCCGTGGTCGGCTTCGCAGCTTTTTTTGTGATGGTGGCGATTTGGGCAAAGTGGATTGGGTGTTTGAAGCCGCACCATGCCAAGAACTTGGATTTGGAGGAACTTCTCGTGCAACCTCAGTCAGAGCATGTCCATGAGGTTTAGTTTTAGGGTTTATGAGTATGTTGCTAGAGTAGTATAGTCGTTGATGTTGTGATACTCCAAGTTTTCTTTCTACAATTTTTTTATTTTAATGAAAGCAATGGTTAGGGATATTCGATAAATTTAATTTCTTTATATTATTGTTGTCGTATATGTTTTTCATGAACATATAAAAAATAATTGTGGAATGGTATGAAGAACAAAAGAAATTTACGAGAATAAACAATCGTCCTTGGAGTGAGGTTAGAGAAACGTGGAAAAATTTATGAAATTTTTATGGAAAAATTACAATTTTAGTCTTGTAATATAAGGGGATGACACTTTTAGTCCCGTATGAATTGATTTTTATAATTTAATTCTATAATTTTATAATTTTGGCAATTTTGATATTTTTTTCAGCCAATTTTTCCGAAAATTGCAATTTGCTTGCAATTTTAGTTCTGCAAATAAATTCTTGCAGGATAAAAATCCCATATATTTTGTTAAGTTATAAGACTAAAAACGCTAACGTCCCTTAAGTTACATGATTAAAATTATAATTTAATTGGGTCATGTGTAAGTTACATGCAATTTTTCGTCCAAGTTAGTTGGAAGAGGATGAAATATGCCAAAATTTTAAAGTAACAAGACTAATTGCGCAAATCAATTTATGCAGGACCAAAAATACCATCCCCGTAAGTTACATAACTAAAATTGCATTTTTCCAAAAAAATAATTGTGAGATTATTAAAAAGATATCGAAATTAGCTATTTTGACCAATTTTTTCTTTGAGGGGAAAGAAATGAATTAAAGGATACGTTTGGGTATTTAAAAATAGATACGACAAAAAAGTTTTGTCTTTTTACTATTTATCATTGCACACGGTATCCGCGAGCACTCAAAAGAACTTTAGTGTGAGATGATTAAAAAAAATTGTGAAAAGAACAAATTATAATAAATGTGGAAAAGTAAGGTGAGAGAAATGTGAACTTGTGAAGTAGTGATTAGTTAATAGAAGGAAAAATATAATTGTGAGATAATTAAAAAATATCAAAATTACTAGTCTGACCAATTTTTCTAAAGGGAAGAAATCAAATAAAGGGCAGATTTGAGTATTTAAAATTTGGTACGACAAATGAATTTTTTTTTATAATAATATATATAAATATAGATATAGATATAGATATAAGTTTTTGAATTTTGACATTAATTAGTTCTTGTATTGTATACATAAATGCTATTTTTCTGATTATGTTTAGCATAATTAAGTTACTTGGATAACAGAAGAAGTCTTGTTCATATGGTTAAATTAGGGCTAAATTCAATGTGTCTCTATAAAAATTGACATAGGTACCTTAATATTTTGAAAAAATAGCATTTAGGTAGTGTTTGCGAACCCTTTAGAAAAGCGTTTTTCAATTTGTGGCTTCAAAAAACTCTTTTGAAGTGTTTCGAATGTTAGTTTTGCTTCTAAAATGGTTAAGAAAAATACTTTTAGGCCAAAAGCTATAAACACTTTGGGGGTGCTTTTAACTGTTTTGATTTTCTTTTTAAAAAAAATTACTTCAAATAATAGACAAAGAGATAAATTGCTTCATTTTAAAAAATATAGAAAATAAATTATTATATTTTAAAAAATACGAAAAAATAATTTATTCATTCACAATGTCACGTGTGGTCGCTCCCATCTTCCGGACGAGAAAGTTTCAAATTCTGATTCATCCACCCGCCAATCAAGTGGAGGGATAAGAGAAAAGGATTTTGGGAATTTCCTCTTGGATTGGGGAACTGTTATTATTTTAAGAAGGATTTTGTTTTTTGTGATTGGCCCAGTTTAACTTTTTCACACTTAATTGTTAGAGAATTAATTTTCAAATAACTGATCATTTAAAAAAAATAATTATAATATTTAAATTCATAAGTTTATAATTAATCTATACTATTATAAAGAAAATGGGAGTTATAGATTCAAAGTGGTAGTTCTCATACCACTACACCAAATTTTTTAAATACCAAAAATGCCCTTCTATATAAACTTAATTATCTTCTCAACTCACATTGAACTCAATCACTTTTTAAAAAAATTAATTTCATACAATTACTGCATTCACAAATTAAATTTACGCACTTTTATTTAATTGTATTGTTAACTAAAATCAAGATAACATATTAGTATTTATTGATATAATGTATGTGGTACAAAGTTTTAGTTTTTAATTTAATTCAAATAAAATATGTATTGACAATTAATGCATTAGAAAAATTTATCAAGGGTTTTGTATATAAAATTGTAAAACAATGACAAAATTTAATATATATATATATAAGAATAAATTATGAATTTTCAATAAAATAAAAATATTAATAAATTCCTCGCGTTTTCAATAAAATAAAAATATTAATAAATTCCTGCGCGCGAGTTATATATATATATATATATATATTATATATAAGAATAAATTATGAATTTTCAATAAAATAAAAATATTAATAAATTCCTGCGCGCGAGTACTGTGTGCCCCTAAATCTAGTTCTACGAATGCAAATTGTGACTAAACTACAAAACTAATCAAATCCTAATGAAGTGAACGAATTAATAAATTATTTAATAGACACAACGGGTAATCACACTAAAAAAGTAATTACAATGGGATTAAAAAACCGTAAATTATATCTTCCAAATGTAATTGTTGAAAAGATAATCTGACTCGAAGAATAAATTTAGGGAAAAATGCATGCCATTTTCCTATAATATACGAAATGTGCAAAATATCCTTTGTGAAAAAAAAAATGTCAAATTCCCTTCCTGTATTTTTAAGAATAAAACAATTCTCTCTCCTGACCCTGAAAATACACTACACGTGTCTTATTGAGATTTCAATTGATTTTGAAAAATAAAATATTATTTTATATTTAAATATAATATATATCAATTTATTATATATATAGTATTTATAATAATATATATTTTTATGTTAAAAAAATAAAATCAAATAAAAAATCCAGACAACCCCCCACCCTTCTTCCCTATCGTCTGCTCCCCACCTTCCCCCACTCGTTATCGACGCCCCAGCCCGCTCCCCTTCTTTGTCGTCGACGCCCCAACCTGCCCCCACCTTTCCCCTTTCTTTTCGGTCACTTGCCCCATCCCCACCTTCCCCCCTTCCTCGTCGCCTGCCCCACCTTCCCATCTTCCTTGTCGCCAGCCCCCCACCTTCTTTCCCGTTCCTCGTTAACCGCCTCCGCCCCACCCATCCCACCCACCCCACCCCACCCCACCTTCCCCTTCCCTTCCCCTTCCCCCGTTGCAGACACCCCACTTTCTCACTCTCTGTCGCTCGCCCCCGACCTTCCCCTCCCCTTCGCCGCGTCGCCTTCCTCCGCTCTCTCTCTCTCCTAATATATATATATATATATATATAATATAATCTAGACCATAGATCAAATTTAGTAGAATCTGGACCATTGATCTTATTAATAAAAATTGAGCCTTAAGTCAGATCCAACAACTATTAATAAGGATGTAAATATAATTCTATAACTAAAAATTTAAAACAAAATATCTAGAAAAAAACACGTGAATGGCACGAAATCGCGTAAGGGGCTTATTTACTTTATTATGAAAAGGCAAGGGGGTAATTTGCTAATTTTTTTTTTTTCGTAGAGGGGTAATTTGCTTATTTCGTATAACACATAAGACAATTTGCATTTAACCCAATAAATTTAACCTATTTAATAGCAGGGCCAAACGAGCATTCCATCCAATCAACTTCCATGGATAGAGTCTTACCCTACCCAAGCTCAAACTCAGACCGATCCCAAATAAATTAACTTAGATTCAAACCCTACCCAATTCATTTTATCCCATTCAAGGCTCATGGGTCTCTAGACCCAATCAGACTCAGTGTTTGGATTTTGGGTAGACCCAGACCCAATCTTTTTTTTTTTTTTTTCCGGCCTATTTTTTTTGGAAATTATACTAATTAAATTATTTTTTTATTTTTATTCATTATTTATAGGAGTGTTCAATTCGATTAATCGAATCAAATAAATTTTTTGGTTAATCTAAAGTTTTCGGTGTATTGAAAATGAATCGAACTAATCGATTTTTCGGTTGATAAAAAACTTCGACGCACCAAAAATCGAACCGAACTAATTGGTTCAGTTCGATTATAATTGAATATTTTATCGATTCGGTTATAACCGAATATTTTAAATTTTGGTTATTCGGTTGGTACGGTTAACTGATCTAACCAAATCGTACCGATCGATTGTACCAATTTTTTTTAAAAAATCAAACCGAATTTTTGGTTTGATTTTTGGTTCGAAAATTTGGGTATGTCGGTAACTGGATTTTTAACTCCCTAATAGTTTATAATTAAATTCAGAATTACTGAGACTAATTTATAAATAACTATTTTTTTATAAATATTTTTAAATAAATATTATTTTTAAAAATTTGTTCACTTGAAATTAGATCTATTGATAATAATAATACTACAATTGAATAGCGAAGAAAATAAATATATTTTCTAAGTCCAAATTGTGTACATAGGCCCATGAATATTTATGGATAGAACCCCTACCTAAACTCAATATATATTTTTATAATGGGTTTGAGTCTCAATGTAGGTCTAATAATATTTATTGAGTTCGAATCTGAATCTTAGAGTTAATTTTATAGGTCTGGCGGCTTTACTCATAGACACCCCTAATTCAACTCAACAAACTTTATTATAAATTTAAAAATTTTGAACTCTCAAATTCTTGAACTAAAAATACAATTTGAAAAATTTTGAACTTTGGATTGTGCAACACATTTTAAATATATCACCAAAAATCAAATTTAGGTAAAAGTAGAGAAGCGTGCCGCCGCCGAAAGAAATAATTAAAAAAAAAAATCCTCACTTTGTCGATAAAAATATAACAATAATAATTTTTATTAAAAAAGAAAAAGAACTGTTGACATTTGGCATCACGTGATTGGGTACAATATTTTAGTTTGGTGGTCCAGCAATTTGAATTGTGTGTGGATTTTTCCACCCCAGTTTTCCCTTTTATTTGACTTATTTCTCTGTCAAGACAGAAGAAGCCAACAAGTTATTATCATTTTTATTTTTATTTTATTTTATTTTCAAAAGAGGAAAAATGTTGAAATTGGAAGTAGGTAAGCAACAAAACAAATGAATGATCCAAGTCAATGCTCCTACTCTGAGCAAGTTTACCGTGCTTTGAATTTTTTTATGGGATAATTATATTTATACCCCTTAATTTACAGTTTGTTTATATAAATGATCCATATCGTGTAGATAATTATACATACACTCATCAAAATATCATTATCACTTACACAAACCACTCTTTACTTTTTTTAAAAATTACACACACCCCTAAAATATTAGCATCATTACGCAAAACTACCACTAATTTTTTACTATCAGAGATAGTTTTTGTAATTTTGTAAAAGATATGGATGGTTTGTGTAAATAGACCATGGGTCGGGGGTGTAAGTGTAATTATTTATTTTTTTTGGATTAATTATGATTAGATTCTCTCTAGATATATGAAATAATATATATATATATATATATATATATATATATATATTTGAAAAGTTTTTAAAATTACACTTGCGTTTTTTTTTTAAATTCTCTATATATTTACAAGTGTATCCCTGTTATTATAATTTGGACGAAAAATATTAAAGTCAATAAAAGATATAAGCATCTAAATTTACGCATTATTCAATATTTCGTAAAATTAAATGACAAAATACCCTAATGTTATTTTATACTTAATTAAAGGGGTAAATATAATATACATAAAGTCAAAAGCATGTAATTATGAAATATTATTTTGAATTATTGTCATTGGATGGAAAAATAGTCACTGATGGATATAACGAGTAAGTACACCCAATCAAGCTGTTCACATGCATGTCACGTATACTTTTTCTGGAATTTTAGCAAAATTTGGCCATTTTCATTTTTAATTAGTGAAAAGTTTAAAATTATGTACATAATAAAATCGATAAAATAGATTTGTACAGGACTGCAATTACAATTTTTCAACAAAATACAGATCATGACATGCAAAGATATAAAGGGATATCATACATTTGGCCTTCACAAAAATAGGAAAGATTTTAACTCACAATTAGATGCATGCATTCAACCCGAACCCATTAGACCACAATATCTAACGATGTATTGGAGTTCAAGTTGCAATGACAACGAGGTAGGTATGTGGCTAGTTGAGGTGGACGTGGGTCTGCGCCGCTAACTCCAAGAAGGGCCCTTGCCCAACCCAACTCGATAATTTTTGTTCCCTGCCGGGCCCGCTACATAATCCATTGAGGCGGATCTGATTCAGTAAATTGTGTTTTTTTTTTTTTTTTGGAAAACTCAATTGTTCCAAAATATAAAGAACAAAAAATTTTAACATATCAATTATAATAAATTTGTTCTATATCTAACTCAAATATTTAAATCAAAAAAATAAATCTTAAGATCTTCGCGCTGGAATTATCCAAACAAATTCGATTCTACCATCCAAAGCAACCCTATTTTTTTTTTTATATCCTTTTGTTCATATGCCGGGTTGTGAGATTGCTTTTGCAGAAAAGGGTACAATCAAATCATCAACCTCCTATATTTGACTGGGAAATAAGAGATGCAAAATCTTGACGCAAAATCTTTGTCAGCATCAAACTTGGGTTTTTTTTTTCTTTATTCTTTGTTGTTATGAGGTTGTCGCAATGTATCAACCGTACTTGTCAAAATCTTTTCTTTCCTGCTTCTAATAAATATTGAGTAAATTGCATAACACCCCTGTGTTTTAGGAAAATAGCGTAAAATCTCCTATATTATGTTTATAGGTAAAAAACCCCTGTGTTATTTAAAAAAGCAGCAAAATACCCCTTCTCCGTTAAAAATTAACGGAGAGTGCATTTCACTCACCTAAATGAGAGTGGGTTTCCTTTTTAACAATTTTTAATATTATTTTATATTTATAAATGTCTATTTTACCCCTTGATTTGATATATAAAAGAAAATCACTATTTTAGTTTAAATATATTTTAATAAATTGTATATTACTGATTTATTATTTATTATTTAGTTTTATGTATTTAATAAATTTTATTTATTTATAAAATATATTAATTAAAATATTAAAATACTTAAAATATATCATTTTTAATTAAATTTTAATTAACAAATCATAATACAAAGTTTAATATACTAAAATTAACTTTTCAAGTTTAAATATTTATATGAATATAAATAAAAGTTAATTTATAACAAACATATTAATAACAATATTAAATTACTATTTAATTTAAATATATTTTAATAAATTATATTATTTATAAATAATATTTAATTATAATTACCATATTTTAAAAATAAAATTTAATAGTTATTTTATTACTTTAAATATTGAAAAATTAAATTACTTTTACTTATTTTTCAAAAAATAAAATTTCAAATTTAGATTGTTTAAAATTGTAAAGATTTATAAATAAATTTTATATAAAATTAAAAATTAAAAAAAAAGGGGAGGAAGATGACTACAGTTGTCGTCCCTTCCGGCCAACGAGGGCCTCCCCCTCGCGGGCGATCTGGGCGACGGGGGTCGCCTAGATGACCTCCGTCGCCCGTTTTTTTTGCAGAAGGGCGACAATGAGGTCGCCTGGGCGACCTCCTCGTCGCCCAGGGTCTGGGCGGCGACGAGTGGCCGCCGCCGTTTAGTATATATATATATATATCTATATATATTATGTATAATATATCTATATAATATATATAGATATATAAATTAGCATATATATAAATGTGTATATATATATACATAATTATATATATAGTATAAAATATATATTTAAAATAAACTAAAATCTGGACCATCTATTTCTGTCTATTGAAGATCAATGGCTATCACTACAAGGGTATAACGGTCAATTTTTAAAAAAATTTAACTCTGTTAACACTAATTAACGAGGGGGAAAGTATGCATTATTTTAAAAAATACAGGGGTTTTTTTGCCTATAAAATTAATACACGGGGTTTTTAGCTAAAAAATTAAAACACAGGGTTTTTTTTTGCAATTTACCCTAAAATATTTTAAAATTCTATTAAATATATATTATAATAAAAAAATATACTTTTGATCCTACAGGATAGAAGATATTGCATTTTTGGTTCCACAATTTACAAGCATAGCACATTTGCTCCTATTGGCTAAAAAATTGTAGCATTTGGGACAAAAAATGCTATAAGTTTTTATCCTATAAGACCAAATATACAACAGTATGTAGTCTACATGAACTGAAAATACTATAATTTTTTATCTTATGGAACCAAATATACTAAATTTATAAATTATGAGATTAAAGTGCAACACCCTCTATTGTGTAGGATTAAAGGTGCAATTATTTCTATAATAATAATATAATTTATGATATTATAGTAATTAGTGACAAAATTGGACATAAAATTATCGTTATTGATAACTATAATGATAGATTTACAGTAACAACTTACATATAAGTATATTGATTATTATATTTATTGTCTCATTCGTTTACTATACATGTGTCATTAATCATTTATATATAGCTTTTCTCATTAATTATTGCTTGCGACAATTTTTATGCAAATGTACGTCACTATTAAAACTATAAAGATCGATATAGTGACGAGATAAAAAAAATGTTGTCACTTAATATACTTAATCAGTTTTCAAGTTTTAGTGCAAATGATGTATCTTCAATCTTATATCGTTTTAAGTTTAAATTGATAATATGTTTGGATTAGTTAATAAAATTGTATTTTATAATGAATTGTAGTGTTAAATTAATATAATTTTGATGAAAATAATAAACATGTTCTCATTTTACTTATTGTTTCAAAAACTGAAAATTAAAAATAAAAAGTTAAAAACACAAACAGAATAAAATATGAATTAGATCATATGAATATGAAAATATAAAGTTACTGGAGGTATTTAATTATTTATACATGCGTCTGTTTCTTGCATTCGGTTATTATTTAGATAATAATTTGTTCAATCAGAAAAAAATATAACATTTAATTATGATTAATTGTCATGGTTAAAAATAAAAAAAAATCGTAGCAAATAGTCATCGACCACGGCCATGCAACAGCTGTTGGTCGTGGTATTTGCGAGGGTGGCTAAAACATTAGCCATATAGCAAATAACTCTTTTTTGATGAAAAATCTATATTTTTGCAACGGTTATATTTAACCGTGGTTAATAAATTTATTTACTACAATTTTTAATCTAGGACTATTAAAATTGTAGCTAATAGTCATTTTTTTTTCTAGTGTTCAATGACATATAAATAGAATTATTATGATCTTCTAGATTTTTTTTTTAAATAAAAGAGTACTTGAACAAATAAATTGAGATTTTTTTTAAAAAAATAAAAAATATAGGAAAATATTTAAACAAAAATTCTAAAATTAAAAATAAATAAAAAAATGAATATGTCAATTAAAATGATGAACAACGGAGTGTAAAACCCTTTATAGTAGAGTGCCTACTAAAATTAGATAGCACAAATGTTTTGATTAAATAACATTATAGCTTTTGAAATTTTTTACCGGACCAAATTGTCCGCAGTCTTTATTTTACTATGACGTATACTTGAATAACATTTTGATTGAAAAAATCCACAACGTAGTGTTTAGAATTCGATGTTTCACGATGAGATTTCAAATTGTTACAATTTTTTTATATTGGATGAGTTACAAGACAATCTACTTATGCATCGATTATCGTTTTTAGAGGATCCTATACCCTTAACTATTTTTATTATCAGGACTACAATTCGACGCAAAATTCCAACATTTCAATTGTACCTAACGATTCTTTAAATCTTTTCATTCTTCAACAGATTTTTGGTCATTTTTCATTACTTCTTTTAGTTAGGTTTTAGAATAATATTTTACAATATTATTGCCAATATGTTGGGGTATTTTTTATCTCCGTATTTCGAAATTTTTTAAATTAGATCGAAATTTATTCACCTAGATTAATTTTTTTTTCGAATACCTGCAAACTTTACCATGAAAATTCATAAAAAAAAAAAAAAAACCTACTCTTATCAATCTTGAATTTTTTAGGGTTGGAGACAAACTCATCAATTATTCCTAAAACTGTATAGCAAATTGTTATATAGGTTGAAATATCCTCTCTTTTTTTTTCTTGGGTAGAAAAGAGAAAGGACGAACTAAAACAATTCAATTTCCATATTTTGCAACCCTAAATCAATGATCCAAATCCAAAATACAGAAACCCTAAAAAGTAGAGTAGGAGGAAAAAGGGGAAAGATTAAAGAGAGAGAGAGAGAGAGAGAGAGAGAGAGAGTGAGAGTGAGAGGTCAAAGATAAACTAGAGAGAGGGGCCAATGATTAAACGCATATGTAATGAAATAAGGTTAAAAGTTGCCAGCCCATCCCCCATATGCCCCCTCCTTCCCAAAGTGACTGTTTTCACACACTCCCCCCCTATACTTACACTGACTACTGTCCCAACAGTGGCGCTCCTTATGGCACTCCTCTCTCCTCTCCTCCTCCTCCTCCTCCTCCTCTGATATCAGTTCTTGCTGGCCCTCGCTGACTTGCTCTGTTCTGGCGAAGTCTCCGTAAGCTCCACCAGCTACCCGCCATTAGACTAATCTCACATACTGTTTGTTCGTTGCATTGGACTTTGTTGGGTAGGTGTAAATGGCCGCCGCTGCTTTCTTGTTCCTGGTCTTAATCTCTGCCGCGCGCCTTGTTGACGTGGGGGGAGCTGAACGCAGATATTGAAGCTGAGATCCAAGCCTTGGTTAATATTAAGATGAGCCTTCATGACCCGCTTGGCGTGTTTAGCGGCTGGGACCCTTCCACGCCTTCGGCTCCCTGCGACTGGAGGGGTGTCGGCTGCTATGGCGGTCGGGTCAGCGAGCTTCGGCTTCCTCACCTCCAGCTCAGTGGCAGTCTGTCTCCGCAAATTGGTAATCTGCGCATGCTGCGGAAGCTCAACCTCCGCTCCAATTTCTTCAATGACACCATTCCTTCGTCTCTCTTCCGGTGCACGCTCCTCCACTCGGTTTTTCTCCAGTACAACTCATTTTCCGGAAGCATATCTCCGGAGATCTCCAACCTTACTAGTCTTTTAGTCTTTAATGTCGCCAGCAACCGCCTCTCCGGCGAAATCCCCGGAGACCTCCCCCAGAATCTCCGGTTCTTGGACCTTTCGTCGAACGCATTCTCCGGCGAAATACCAAGAAACATTTCGAGTGGGTCCCAGCTGCAACTCATCAATCTGTCGTATAACCAGATTTCCGGCGAGATTCCCCCAACTCTAGGGGAGCTTGCGAATCTTGAGTATCTGTGGTTAGACTACAACAGTTTAGAAGGCACATTGCCGTCTGCTCTGGCGGACTGTACTTCGCTCGTGCATTTCAGCGCCGAGGGCAACAAAATCGGTGGAGTGGTGCCGGCCGCGATTGGCGCGCTGCCGAAGCTTCAGGTTGTTTCTTTATCGCACAATAATTTGTCAGGGTCGGTGCCCGGGTCTGTGTTTTGTAACGTATCTGATTATCCGCCATCGATTCGGATAGTTCAGCTGGGTTTCAATGCTTTCACGGGCATTGGCATGCCAAAGTCTGTTATGTGTTTTAGTGTAATGCAGGATTTGGATCTTCAGAACAATCATATTTCTGGTGGGTTTCCATTGTTTTTGACTAATGTTTCTACATTAACATCGATTGATCTTTCTGGAAATTTCTTTTCTGGTACGATTCCGAGTGAGATTGGGAGTTTGCAGCAATTGGAAGAGCTGAAATTGGCAAACAATTCATTCAGTGGATTAGTTCCAGCTGACATCAAGAACTGTAGGAATTTAACAATTCTTGATCTTGAGGGAAATTTATTCTCTGGGGTGATTCCTGCATTTATGATCGAGCTGATCAATTTGAAGGTTTTATCTCTTGGTGGGAATAACTTTTCGGGTCCTTTTATGCCGAGTTTCAGGAATCTAACAGCACTTGAAAGCCTGAATTTGAGAGGCAATGGCTTGACAGGAATCTTGCCGATGAATTGATGGTTTTGAGCAATTTAAGTGCATTGGATCTAAGTGGAAACAAGCTTTCTGGGGATATTCCAACAACCATTGGGAATTTGAAGCACCTCACAGTCTTGAATCTTAGTGGCAATGGATTTTCGGGTGCTATCCCGGAAAATATTGGGAGTTTGTTTATGCTGACAGCTCTTGATTTGAGTAAACAGAATCTATCCGGGGAATTGCCTTCTAATCTTGTGGGCTTGCCTAATTTGCAAGTGATTGCATTGCAGGAGAACATGTTGTCTGGGGAAGTTCCTGAAGGTTTGAGTAGCTTATTGGGCCTGCGGTATTTGAATCTTTCTTTCAATTCGTTTTCGGGTCATATATCACCGACATTTGGCTTCTTGAAGTCATTAGATGTTCTGTCTTTGTCTAACAATCACATATCTGGCTCTGTTCCTCCAGAGCTAGGGAATTGTTCGTCTCTTGGAGTTATAGATCTTCACTCGAATTCTTTGAGCGGCCAAATTCCTGTTGATCTTTCGCGTCTCTCGCGTTTGAGGGTGCTTAATTTGGGGAGGAACAATCTCACAGGTCCAATTCCTGAAGAACTTTCCAATTGTTCCTCTTTAGCTTCTCTTTCTCTCGACTCAAACCATTTGACGGGAAAGATTCCTGCTACTCTGTCTTCAATTTCTAGTTTGGTCAGCCTCAATGTGTCTAACAACAATTTAGAAGGTGAAATTCCAGTAGTCTTAGGCTCTAGGTTCAACAATCAATCATCTTTCATTGGTAATCAGGGCTTGTGTGGGAAGCCATTAGACAGAAAATGCGAGGAGATCGGTAATGAAAACCGGAGAAACAGGCTGATCCTGTTCATTGCTGTGTCTGCTAGTGGAATTCTTCTTATGTTGTCATGTTGCTGCTTCTATACTTATAGCTTCTTGAGGTGGCGTGAGAAGGTGCAAAAAAGCACTGCAGGGGAAAAGAAGCAGAGCCCTGCTCGGGCCAGTTCCAGGACTAGTGGAGGCCGTGGCAGCAGCGAAAACGGGGGACCAAAGCTTATTATGTTCAACAACAAGATCACATTAGCAGAAACAATTGAAGCAACGAGGCAGTTTGATGAAGAGAACGTGCTAAGCAGAACCCGACATGGTGTAGTCTTTAAGGCGTGTTACAACGACGGAATGGTGCTAGCAATCCTCAGGCTTCCTAATGGTTCCCTAGACTTGAACACATTTAGAAAAGAAGCAGAATCGCTGGGCCGGGTGAAGCACAGAAACTTAACGGTTCTTCGTGGATACTATGCTGGACCACCGGACCTCAGACTCCTCGTCTATGACTACATGCCCAATGGAAACCTTGCTACATTGTTGCAAGAAGCATCGCACCAAGATGGCCATATCCTGAACTGGCCAATGCGTCACCTCATCGCGCTTGGCATTGCTCGTGGTCTAGCTTTCCTTCATGCAGCCTCAATGGTGCACAGTGACGTTAAGCCCCAAAATGTGCTCTTCGATGCAGACTTTGAAGCCCATTTATCTGATTTTGGGCTAGACAAGCTCACGGTGGCTGCCCCGGCCGAACCATCAACCTCAAGATCAGTCGGAACACTAGGCTATATATCACCGGAAGCAACGCTAACACACGAAGTCACAAGAGAATCAGATGTCTACAGTTTCGGGATCGTTCTACTAGAACTCCTAACCGGGAAAAAGCCAGTCATGTTCACTCAAGACGAAGACATCGTAAAATGGGTGAAAAGGCAACTACAAAGAGGTCAAATCTCGGAGCTGCTGGAGCCCGGGCTTCTTGAACTGGACCCTGAATCATCAGAATGGGAAGAGTTCTTGCTGGGAATCAAAGTGGGGCTGCTCTGCACCGCACCCGACCCGCTAGACCGGCCCACAATGGCGGATATCGTATTCATGCTGGAGGGCTGCAGGGTAGGGCCGGACATCCCCTCATCCGCCGATCCCACATCCCAGCCTTCTCCCGCCTGACCCACCAACCCGAATTCGTAAACCCGAGCTTGTTTACAATCATTTGTTTCCATTTCTTGGTAGGAATCCAAAAAAGCGAAAAGTCAAGAAAACAGTTCTTTCTTAGACCGGTTAATTAGCTCGCAGCATGCATTGGTCTCCCAGTGTTTGATTTATTTTCTTTTTTTCTTTGGAAAAGATTATTTGTTTTTGGAGTACATAATCTGGCGTTTTCATGTTCTGATGTTGGTAGTTTGATGAGTGGGCGTGCTGGGCGGGGAGTTTGCTGGGCATGGGGGAGGGTGAAAGTAGTAAATGTGTTCAGACTTTTCATGTAGTAATGAAGAGTGGAAAGAGAGTATCTTTGAGTCAATGATTCGGCCAAGATCTACAGTTTCAGGCAGTAATGTGGTGGAGTCACGTGGCTGCACACTGTTTAATGGTTGAAAGTGGAGTTGGGGCATCTTTTGGGGTACTCAAAAAGTAGCCGTTAATGCTGTAGGTCAGGCCCTCTCTCTCTCTCTCTCTCTCCTCTCTGTCTGTCGGAGATCATCAATGATTGCTGAGTGAGGGGGACAGTGTGAGGAGGGCATCCCGAATGAAGGGGTCCTTTATATGGCCAGTTTCATGTAATATGCTTCTTTCTTGATTCATGTTTATTTATCTATTTTTATGTGTTAAATATACATTGAATCCCTTAATTACTACCTTTATCTCACATACACGATTTTATTTTTACCGGATCAAATTTAGTTGAATCAAACTCATCACAAAATATATGTATCATACTTGTTATGTGATTGATCATTTTTCTTAACCTGTACATCAATTACGTGATATATGTATTGTATTTGTCATAAAATTGGTTCACATTTGATTGAGTCGAGTCCGGACTAAGGGTGTGTTTAGTTGGAGCGAAAAATGGAGGAATAAGAGAAGTGGAAGTAAAAATAAATGTATAAGAGATAATCTTGCGTTTGATTAGGAAGAAGAGATAGAAGTGAAGTAAAACTCGATGTATATGAAATTCCTCCGGAGTCCAATTTTGTTTTCGTCCAAAATTGGGCAGAAAAATGAAAGTATAAGGTCAAAAAGACAAAAAAATATAATTTTTATTTTTATTTACTCTATTACCCATATATATATACATAAAATTTCTCTCTGATTCTTCTTTCCTTCTCGCTGATAATACAATATATAATTGACAAAAAAAAAATTGATTAAAAGCTACTACATCAAAGTCAACAATCAGGTAAACAATCTTGTTAGTAATTTTTATTTATTTAAACTAAATAGTTTAGAATAAATAAACAATACTTATTTTGATTAATATTTTTAATAAAAAATATTCATATTCTTATTAATAAAAATTTTAAATTTTTAATATACTAAAATTATATTAGTATAATATTAATTAATTTATTTTTTTGATACAAAGTGATGAGAAAGGTAATTTAGTAAAATTATAAAAATTAGTATTTTCTTCGTACCAAACAAGAAAAAATATTTGAGATTTACCTCCTTCAAATCATATTAAACAATTTGAAAAAATTATTATTCTTTCCCTCCTCCCTCCACTCATTTGAACAAAACAAACTCTAAAATTTCTCCACATACACCCCTGAATTATCAAATATAATAAATTAGCCCTCGTTGTTGGGGGTTGACAATAAAAAATATTGATCCCATTGAATATGATATTCAATTGCCAATTTGTGCAACCAACAAATTACCTCATCAATTTTGCATGCAGATTTCACTCTATAAAAATTAATGATGTAATAAAAACTTTGATGTGGATGGCATGAATTATGAATAACATGAAATTTTTGAATTTGAGCTATGACTACTAGACACATTTTAAATAAGGTATAAAAATAAAAATACAAATATTTTTTTTCTATATTTTGTTTGGAGAAATTTTTCAACACAAATGGCAAAAAGAAAGCAAAACCTTGGGAGGTGCAAATGGTGGAAATGTAGTGTATGTGGACAATTGGAATGGAAATGTTTATAATAGTTGATTTTTGTCTCTAGAGATTTCTTTTACTCGAGTAATAATGTAGCAATACTAACTATTGACTATTATGCCTTGAAAAGTGCTGTTTAATTTTAACCATTATCTCATGTCTGGAGGAAACAAAAGTGATCATATTGTCTGGACAGGATGGTCTCTATTTTTATCTAATTAATTTTTTTAATATTACTATTTTCTACCTCATCAATTATTCTTTAAAATTTGACTGAATTACTTATTATTATTATTATATTTTAAAGAGGATATTGAATATTTCACTTTGATGATAACGACATACACACACTGCAAAAAATATAATATTTAATCATGGCTAATTATTATGATTAAATATTAATAATCTTAGCAAAAAGCTATTGACCACGGACATACAATGATTATTGGCCATGGTTTTTGCGAATATGGGTAATACAGTTGTCATAGCTTTTGCCATGACTCAAAGTCATGGTAAAAATAGTTTCCATGGTGAATATGTTAGATTTTTGAATTACTTTTTATTTAATCATGGTTAATAATAATTATTTACCACGACTTTAATCCAACTAATCAAATCGTAGATAATCGTAACTTTTTTTTTTCCTTTTTTCTAATGAGAGTAACTAGTATGATGGTGACACCTTATTTATGTGAAAATTAGGTTATGGTTTAGAATTCTAGGGGAGAAATTGGAAATCAACTTTGATCCTTCTTAAAAGAAAAAATTTATGATTCAGTCAAGAAAATTCCATTGTAAAATCATATAAGTTTGGACTCATGTTGGAGAAGGCGTCTCCTCAACCACCTTCTTGAAAATTTGAGAAGGCATCCTTATCCCTAAAAGATACATTTATTATAGCGAACTCCAACTGCCTCCTGACAATTGCAGGCCTCCAACTACCAAGGGATAACTCTCCTCGAAATTCAAGGAGATCCTTCGACCGTTGGGTACTCTCCACCAAATTTGAGTGGGATTCAACCTTATGTAACAACTTTTAGGTAATGCTCCACTAGATCCGTTATCTTGTCCAACCAAATTAGGATTGCCTATAATAGAGAACTCCCCCCCACAGATGAATACATGTCTTGATACTTTTGAGCCTACATACTACAACTTTCACCTTCATGCTATCACTTTAGCTAAAAGAAACTTTATTTTCGTACTTAAACCTTTTCTTTATAACATCCCATTTTTTCACACAAAATGAGAAACAACACTCCCATTTTCACTCATTTCGACTCTTAATTCCTAGCATTCTACTTTACTATTTTCCACTTCAAGTGGATTAGAGCACCACATTTTTTACTCGCATAAGTTACAATAGATCGACTGTTGGAAACAACAAAATTACTTCTTGATGCAAATCTATATTATTTATTAAGTGTGGGTGGTTAGAGTAATTATTCTCGACCACCAGAATACATATTAATTATAATATTTCAAATATACTTATTCTTTAAAAAAACCCATCTCTTTATTGTTTTATTTTCCATATGTAGCCATCTCTTTATTTCTATTCAAGCACATTTTAAAATTAAAAATTATTTAGAAAATTATCAATTTCCAATTAATTCTTTGTTTTCTTTTTGGTACTTCTTAATATATATAATTAAAAAAAATTTAAAAAAATTAAAATAATATACAAATATGGAGTGTGGGTGAGTAAGCTAGTTTTGAGAGTTGATGTGAGGGCCGGCCTAATGCATTAATGTCAATAATTGGAGTTGGCGCCAATTCCTACGCCCACAAAGATGTCTACTCTTTGGTCCAAACTCATCAATTTTTTGTGATACCAAATCATTTTGTATCAAATGAATAGGTTGACATGAAACATGTCAATTATTAGTCCCAAGCTGCCTCCGACATCTCATTCACTTGTGTGTAAACCAGCCGATCTCAAGTCGAGCTCGATAAATTTGAGATCGATAAAAGATTTAGGTTCAAATTTGAGATTGAACTTATGATTTTAAGTTCAAACACATAATTTTAATAATTTTCTTAGACTTAAAGCTCGAGTTCGTGCAGTTAATAAAATATATTCTTAAATTTTCTTAATTATTATATTATTTAAAAAATTAATAATTAGTATAAAAAATATAATGACGAAGATGATGATGATGATAATTGGATATAAAATTACAAAGCATATATTTACATTTAACTAATCTAATGTTAGGAATATACAACTTTATATTATTTTTAATATATGTTTAATATTAGTTTGGTGGTAATATAATTAGTTAACGTATAAAAACTATACATGAAGTTATCCGAGTACTTACACATAATTTTGGTACAAATATATACTCTCAAATAAATATATAAAATATTTTGAATTGTTAGAAAAATCACAATTTGATATTAAAATATAGCAACAAATTCAAATGTATTTTATATTTTGATACGAGCAAAAAATAGTGGTGCTCGATCCAGTTAGGGTGCAAAATAATAAAGTAAAATCCTAAGATAAAAGAGAGTAAATGAGTGATGAAAAGAGTATTATTGCTTGTTTTGCGTGTACAAATGAGAAGTTGATATTGAAATAATGCTATCAATACGGAATTATAATGTTCCCCTAGCTAAAGTAGTAGCATGAAGGTGAATATTGTAGTATGTAGGCTGAAAGTGTAGAAAAATGTCTTCTCCCACTTGGTGGAGCTATCTATTTGTTGACAACCCTAAATTGGTAAGAGAAGATCATGAATTTGGGAGAGCATGATCTTAAAATTGTAAGATGATGTTGAATCCCCCTAAGATTCGATAGAGTGCCCAACGGTTGTAAGACAGGTGCAACATTCTCGAAGTAAGATAGGTGCTTTTGAGGATTTGTAGTTCCTTCATACTCTGACAGATTGGGTTCCTTCCGGTTGAGGATGAGTTCGTCTGCTAGAATTTCTTCACTGAAGGGGGTGGCTTTCTACTCCTTAGGGAGATCTGCAAGACATGCCTCTATAGGTCCAAAAGTTCTTGTTGAAACTTATCAACATGTGCCCTCCAATTGCTGGGGTTACCTTTTTGTGGGGTAGGTGCTCCCACTTTCTCCCAGACGGGATGTCCTGTCGCAAGGTTTCCTCACATCAAATGTTGAATTAGTAGGGTCATCAGCATTATGTAATGATAATGGTGGAGCTATTAAAGTTCGACTTTGAAATGGAGGTAGTAATCATCAATTATGAAAAATTGGACCAACTATATCTTCATTTTTAAACTATATATCTTCATTTTTTCATAAAAATGAAATGGAGGTAGTAATCATCAATTATAGAATTAATCTCCATTCCAAAAACTCGATTGAAATTTATTTAATCTCATCAAATAAATTCTGATTTATAGCCCAATTAATAAATCCCATTCAAACAATTGGACCAACTTCAATTTATTCAATCTCATTAAATTATTAAATCCAAACTCTAATTAATTAATCCTATTAATTAATTCATTCGATCCTTTTTCAAAATGAAAATAAACCCTTTTCGAAACACTATAATTTCAAAAGTGAATAGAGAACTTGTTTCCTTCCGTCCAATTAATGAAAAATTTCGATTTTCTTCGAGAAAACCAAATGAATTTTTAAACTATGCTTCCGACAATTAGATTTAAAGCAACAATTATGAAAAATTACATGAACCGATCCATTACCAAGTATTAACACTCCAAACCTTTTCATGATCTATTTAAATAATGTCACGTAATTCAATTCAAAAAATATTTATTATTTCATAATAGAAAAAAACAATCTATAACAATTAACTAGGGCGAGTAGCAACTACAGAGCGGACTTAGTACGGACGATGGGAGGGCTTGGGCTTGAATAAATTCTTGGTCTTCGGCCCACCAAATGGGCTATGTACTATTGGGCTAGCCCGAAAGTAGTCTATAGAAATTCCAAATGAGCGTAGCTAAAGTATTGTATCTCTTAATTTTAAGATTTTATTTCTTAAGATGGATAATTTTGTTTCCAATGCAATAAATAATTGTATCAATCAAAATAATATTTTTTTAACCACTAACGCGTTAAAAGCATCGCATGCAGTGTCCGACATGAACATGGTGCCGACATGCTTTTGATACGTATTGAATAGCAACCCCTGTATTTTCTAGACATGCATATTGAAGATTCTAACTGGGATCAGTTTGATCAAACTCACGCTAATCACGTAATAAATATATTAACATGTGATTTTGAAATATACTTATAATATGATTTAGTTCGATCTGACCACCCATTTTGAAATTTTTTTTTTTTTATAAAGTTTATTATTTTCAACAATCTCTTGGCTTAATATATGGATATTTCAATCAACTACAGATATCTCTAATTCTGAATTAAAGTAAGGATTGCAAGCGGAAAACCAGCTCCAGTGAGCCCAAGGCGTCCGTAGGTGGTATGCGGGAATTTTATGGTTGTTCTAAGTTTATGTAAAAACTAATTTTTATAATTATTCGTCTACTCATGGTTATATGTAACGAATGTACATTAAATTATTTATAGTCCAACTTAGGAATAAATGAGAGATATAATGATACTGCCAATCATTTTTTTTTTCTAATGTCTCTATATAACAATATTACCTTTATTAACAATATAAAATCAATGTCCGAAGTAATTCATATTATTCACTAGATAAATAATATATATATATATATATACTTATATATCGCAATAATTATTTGGGTTTGACTTAAAACAATACTTCAGTATCTATATGTACAGAAAAGTAAAGGTATAATTACGCTCTTATCCCATGAGATTTGATGTAATTACATATAAATTTCTTGTGGTTTGAAAAATTACATTTATCACCCATGATGTTTGTAAGAAATCTAATAACTAAGTTCCTTCATTAGTCAAAATTCACTGAATGTGCTGATATTAACAAAAGAAAAAAAAAAAGATCTGCATTAATAATCGATTGACTTATTATTGGCTTTTTACAGGTCAAATAAATCTTTTTATGATCAAATTACCCTTATACGTCTTCACACATTAATGAATGCGAAGATGTACATTTTCACCGTTATGAAGGTAATTTAGTCCAAAAAATTATTTGATTTGCAATAAGTCAGTAATAAGTCAATTGAAGGTAAATATCAATTTTCTCATTCAGTTTTTTTTTTTTATTTATTGTTAATATCAAGAAATTTAGTGAATTTTAACTAATAGAGGGACGCATTTGTTAGATGAAAGCAAACTTCAAGAGCGCTAGATGTAATTTTTAGTTTCATTACTTATGGGATTCTCAAAATTAACCTCATGCTTTTAAAAAATTCTCACTTTCAATTCTCCCTCCATTTTATCTTAAGAAATTGATGGAAAAAATCAAGAACTAATCACCGTGACCGTTTTCCTCCATTTCGAAAAGCTAACATCCACAGAATTTGCTGTGGTTTTTTTCATTAAATTCTGGACGAAAATCCCGAAGAAGAATTGAAAATGATATATTTTTTTTAAAAAGTTATATGACTATTTTTCAAAATATCATAAATAAATAAAATTAAAAAAATATATTAAATTATAAGTTATGAGATGAAAAAATATAATTTATAGGAAGAAAGGGTTTGGGCATTTGGAGCAAGAAGAGAAGGGTGAGTGTTGGGATTGCTTCACATTGAAAGCATTGTAAAAGGCAATATTAGTTGGTAAAAGACAACTCCACTCACACTCCAATTCCACTTTTTATCATTGCAACCCAAAGAGTTTCATCAACCAAGTACGCAAACTTTGAGGCTACCATATCATTATTATTCATCACACTCTCCGGTAAGAAAATTTTTTAGAGTTGGGCTTTTTAACTAAAGTCGTGAATTCTTTTGCACGATTTTATACCTAGAATGGCAAATATTAATTCTCACGTTGCTCTAAAGGATGATCAAGAATTGCAGTCCATGTAGTTGTTTGTGGAGCCAAAGGACAATTCTAGAAAAAAATAAATATTAGATAATTGAAATATATTATATAAGTAATATCTAAAAGAACCATGTTAGTTTGCTGGACCAAATTTGCTAAGCTAATAAATTTGGTGTTGGGAAAATTGTATTTTTCGTTTCATAATTTAAGTTCTGTATATTTGTACTCCCATTAGTCGTTTAGGGATTTTCGAAAAATCCAATCATAATTGTAAAAAAAAAAAAAAAAATTCAATTTCAATCTTTCTACCAATTTCTATCAGAAAATTGACGGAAAAAATCACACACAATCAAAGTGGTCGTCTCTGTCTATTACGAAAAGATAGTGACCACGTGACAGGAGAGTGGAAAAAAAGATACATTTCATATATTAAGTACTTCTCAAAATTTCATAAATAAATTGAAAAATATACTGAATCTAAATTATGGGTCGAATAATTCTTCATTTTCCCTTTAGGAGCCAAGATGAAGATTAGTGATAAGATATTGCATGTATATAAAAGATTTTACTACTAACACATACTACACATGTCAATTTTAATTTAAAAACACACACACACTCACACACACACACACACACACATATATATATATATATAATTATAACTTGTAATTTTATAAACAATTATCATTATACATCTGCAGGTGATATCTTAAACATTAATTTTATTTTAACTAATATTAGTAATAAAATATATTATATATGCATCACTAATTACTAGTAGCGAAACTTTAAATATAATTAATTTTGACCATTGTTTAGCTTGTGAAACAAACAAAATTATATTATTTTTTTATGATCACTTAATAAATGTCATACATGAAATAATTAATTTTCATATTATCATCAATCTTTGTTGTAGTGGTAATTCATGATTTAATTCACTTTTTCAACCCCTAATTAATGAGTAAAGAAATAGGAAAAGTGATCCACCTAAGCATTTAATTCTTCCACGTAGGGTGATGTTCTTCCAAAAATTAATTATTATATATGGTTAATATGTAAAAGGTAAAGAAAAAAAAACCCATATACTTAAGAGCATGGACATGGTGACAAGTGTAATAAGATGTAAGAAAATTGAAAGCACGGGTTCTAGAAAAAACAACACCACATCAATAATTAATTGAAAGAAAAGTTGATTTGGCCAATTACACCAAAAGTTGTATCTTTTTTGACAAAAAGAAATAGAGATTGCCCATCGACACAAAACATAGATACATCCAGAATCAAGGAAGCATGTTTGTCTGTGCAAGAACCACATGTTCTAAATTGTCATTTCATTTCCTAATCTATATATATATATATATATAATATATATATATATATATATATATATATATATACTTGTAATTATTTGATTTTGTGTGTGTATTAATATTTGGACCCCAACAAAAGTTTGTTTTCCCATTGGAAATTTGACTTATATAATAGACAAAAGCTAAGATCTTGTTTGATTTCATTTTCATTTTCAATTATTAATTTTT
The DNA here is from genome assembly GCA_034509725.1 of Sesamum angolense. Classification (NCBI taxonomy): domain Eukaryota; kingdom Viridiplantae; phylum Streptophyta; class Magnoliopsida; order Lamiales; family Pedaliaceae; genus Sesamum; species Sesamum angolense. The sequence goes on from JACGWL010000010.1 coordinate 7,516,248, forward strand.
GAAATAGTGATAAAAAAAGTGAATATATGTATATTGGGTATGTTTTATTATAATCATCATTCTCATCTTACATTCATATAGAATTTTATCAATCATTCGCATAATATATTGATATGATATGGCATGACTAATAATCCTAAATTAATAAAAAAAAAGTATGACTATCAATTTCATTCTCCAATGAGGTCTAGTTTAGTTGGCGAAACTGAGGCCCCATGATCTTAGAGGTCATAAGTTCGAACCCCGTCATATGTGTTTGATGTTGTCTACCATATAACAGGAGTTGGTCTACTGCATAGTAAGAGTTGTTGTCTAGTGTAATAGTAGGCGCGAGTTGTTGTCTACTGTAATAATAGGTGTTCTTGAGCAGGATATGCTTATTGTAATAATCTTTGTTAGATATTGATGCCGTCATGAATGATTGTACTTATATACTATTTATTTCAATAAATAATAGTTCATTGCTCTTACCTAAAAAAGAAAAAACTATCAATTTTATTTAAATAAAAAAATGTATCTAATACGACACCACTAACAATTAAAAATATAACTACCACTTTCATTAAATAAACACTAGACTCTGTGGCACGCAGTAACTGCGCGCATGAATTTATTAATATTATTTTCATTGAAAACACATAATTTATTAAATTTTGTCATTGTTTTACAACTTCACATACACAAACCGTTGATAATTTTTTTCTAATGATTTAATTATCAATACATATTTTACTTGAATTCAATTAAAAATTAAAATTTTGTACTACATACATTATATCAGTAAGTACTAATATGTTATATTTATTTCAATTAACAATAAAATTAAACAAAAGTGAGTAAATTTAATTTGTGAATGCAGCAATTGCATGAAATTAATTTTTTTTAAAAGGGATTGAGTAGTTAATTCAATGTGAGTTGAGATTCTTGAGAATTTAATTAATTTCTATGTAGAAGGGCACTTTTGGTGTTTCAAAATATTGGTGTAGTGGTATGAGAACTACCACTTTGAGTCTATAACTCCCCTTTTCTTTATAATAGTATAGATAAATATATATATATATATATATATATGTATATTAAATATAAAATTTATATTCATTATTATTGATTTTCTAACATTGATCTTCTCTTACATTATTTGTAATGAATAATTCAAGAGTTACGTTTTCCTTGTCAAAGTTTAATTTCTGGTTTGTTCCAAATCAAGGGGCATTGTCGTACCCTTCAATTCTTGTGTACATCCACGTCATCATTAATTGGCATCTTACAAGTTCCCATTTCAAATCTCAATAAAAAATGTCCATTCATTCTTAGTGCCCTTTGAGAGATGTGTACATTTCAATCAATTTCCCCTCTCAATTTTGCACCCACAACCACTTCAAGTCCAAACAATATTCGTACATGTGCACATGTCATGGACCAAGTACGAAAACTACATCATACTATATGTCCAGTCTGCGTGGTTTCGACTCTGATCATCATCATAAATCGATTAAGATATATTTTTAGGACTATGCATAAATTGCGTACAGAAATACTTACAATATAGTACTACAAGAATTATACGATATTGTATAATCTGGCTGGTTTTGACTTCGATTACCATCATGAATTAGAACATATTTTAGGATCATCATGTATAGATTGTTTATAACAATACTTGAAAATTACCGGCGACCAATCTGGTTCTTATATCCCATATATTAAAAATTAATTATCACTGCTTAAAAATCAATATAAATTAAACTATCAACTACAGAGGCTGATGAACTCAATGATGTTAAAACTTATATTTTGACTGCAATCAGTGAACATTTGTGATGCATGATTCCAGTTTTGGCCAGAACAATATATTTGTCATGGTTATGAACAATGTTGATCTAATGTTTTTACCTGACGTCTGACGTAAAAGTTAATAGCCTTTGCGCGCGAAGCCGTGGTTATTAATCATCATCGATAAAAAAATTTCAATTTTGGATAAAAAAAATCACGTTTCATCTAACGCCGCAACTATTTAACTCATGTAAGTGATTTGTTCTTACTGACTGAGGAAATACAGTTTTGCACTATATATACATATATATGCATATTTATATATTCTGGAAAATGCATAGGAAAAATCATAAAATCGCGTAAGACAAGGGTTGATGAAACGAGTAAGTCGTGTTTGTATTTGAATGAGTAAGTAGAAGTATGATGATTAAGCAAAGGCATATATCCACTCTCTAGATAGTGAGGAATAGGAATAGGAATAGGGAATGATGGTCAATCATCATCTCATTCTCCAACAACTTACACAATATTGCCAAATAACAATCCCATTTTGCCAAAATTTTGACATTATTAGTCCTTAAACCATTCTCAATCATAAAAAGCACTTTATATATATATAATATATATATATATATAGATATATTAATGATATGTGTGTATATATATGTGGATTGTTTTGGTATGAGTGATAATGTGTTGGAATTGCCCTCCACTATGAGTGCAATGATATATATATATTATATATATATATATATATATGCAAATTAAGCCTACTTGAAAGGGAAGCTTGTTTCTCACACCTCAATGTGAGAGGGGGGGGGGGGGGGGGGGATATCTTAATTGTTTGGAGTGGATTCGTATATGATCCGGATTGTAGGTCGTTGTTCATTTCACGCCTTCGGAAGGTTTGCATACTTGAGAAAAGAAAACGGATCACTAGGCTCGCTGGGTGGTTCCCAAGAAAGACCCTTTCATGCTTAAGTTAGTGAGGTATTCGAGATCGATGAGGTAGTAAAATGTAAACTCAAGCGATCTAAGTAGGTTATGGGTGTAATAAATATCTTACATAAATGAACCAAGCTTGAGCTATTTATGGTACTTGAGTGGTCCACCTATATGCTTATGAGGTCCACTCACAATTTACTACGTTGAGTCGTCCTAGTTCTTTAGTGTAAAAATCGACAGTTGATAGATATTATCCGTTCAAGTCGGATCATAGATACGGGTCATAACCCTTGACCTGACCTGATAGACTAAGTAAAATTTCATCGGGTTAAGTCAGGTCATGGTCCGAATACAGACCCGAGGATTGACCCGCGGTTCTTGAATTCTTTTAGGTATTCTTGTATTATTGATCATCTTTAAAAATATTTTCGTTTTTTTCACTATGATTCTACTAGTCCCTCGTCAGTATGGAGGACCAACCACCATCAAACATACATCAATTTCTCCAACTAACTTGGGAATTATAAGAGATCTGTGTTTGTTTCTATTCATTGAGAGAGAGAGAGAGAGAGATTTGTTTGGAGGAATGTCTTTGTCAAAAGTGTTAATATCATCAATAGAATATGAGAGTTTGTGTGTGTGTGTGAGAGAGAGAGAGAGAGACAGAGAGGAGAGACTGCCTAAGTACGCCAATTTTAGACTTATACAAAGAACCAAATTGAGAATCTGCAATATTTTTATTTGAATTATTTTTTATATTATAAATTAATACAATTTAAAAATTATAATAAATCATACTATACACCACAATCAAGTAAAATTAATACGAATACTTAAGTTTGATCACAATTAATCAATACTTATTATGATTTTACCTATATTCAGAATATTTGTCTAAAAAATTATTTATAGGTAAAAACATTTGTCAGAAGAATATTTTGTCCGCAACTAAAATCATGACAAGTTTTGATTAACAATAGTTAAAACTTGAATTTTGCATTGATATATTTGACTATGGTACAAAGTATTGACTACCATATCTTTTAAACTATAGTAATTTATATGTAGGACAGGAATAATCAGTTTAGTTAAAAAAAAATTACCATTACTAACACGTTATAACACTAGAAAAAAATATGATTTTTCGCTATGGTTAATTACTATAGTCAAAAGAAAAAAAATCGTGGCAAACACAAATCAACCATGCTTCGCAACGGCTATTAATTACCCATTTTTTCTACAAGTGCGGTCAAAATATTAACCATGACAAAAATCATGCAAATATTTTGGCTAGTTTAACCGTGTTAATAGTATTGATTTAACGCAGTTTTTAAGCCGTTGTCATTTATAGTGTAGCGAAAACTCAATTTTTTAATAATATAAATTTCATGATCATATTTTATTCAAACACTTCAATAACTTCTTTTTTTTTTGTTGAATAAATCTATTATCTTATAAAATACATAAAATTACAAGATCTTACAAACTCCAAAAACATCATCTCATAACACACTCAAAAAAATTCATAAACTCGCCCGAACACATTCTAAATCAGGAACTGCATATTTTCTAAGTATTGCTTAAAGAGGATATATATGTAGAAGAAAAGCAGAGAGGGCACGGCGGTGGTGGTGGGGACGGGGAAGTGTTAGGAGTGAATGATGCGGTCCGCCGCGTGATGGCCGACCACACCGCGAGCAACCGCGTCCACATCACTTTTGCCGCCCCTCCTTCTGCCTCCCCCTCTCTAATTAACCACCATCTTTTCACCTTTTTCACAAAGAATTGTAAACAAAGAATCTCTTCCTACCAATAATATAATCACTCCTCACTTCACAATCAACCCCACAAGGGAAAATTTCAATTTAGTCCTCCAATTTTGGGTGATATTTTAATTCTGTACAAATTGATTTTTGTAATTTAGTTTTGTAACTCTATAATTTTGATAATTTTGATCCTCTTTCGGCCAATTTGACTGGAAATTACTTGCAATTTTAGTCTTGTAAAATAATTCATAAAAGACAAAAAATGCCAACTCTCCCAAATTAAAATAAAATGAGCTCAAAGTAATTTAATTATGAAAATTAATTGTATATGCATCTATAAACTTATTCATCAAGCTCTTTTTATTTTCGTAATATTAAAATACTTGGAGCTCATTTTATTTTAGTTTCACTTGCTTGTAAAATCAAATTAAAAATAAATTATGCATGCATATATATATTTATATATTTACTTAAATAAATATACAATTAATAAAATCAAAAGGGATGATGAACTAATAAAAGAATATATATAGAATTAATATATGTTTATAATATATATTTACCTATATATGAATATTATGTAAATGTGGTAATTGATGCATGTATAAATTTACTTTTAACTTGATTAACAAACAAGTAAAACTAAAATAAAATAGCTACAAGTACTTTAGGATCACAAAATAAAAAAATGATCAATTAACAAGCGAAACTAGAATTAGACAAATGATAATTTTGACATTTTAAAAATCTCTTTATTTATTTATTTTTTCACAAAGCAATTTTGTAGGGCTAAAATAGACTTTTCAAACTTAAAAAGTAAAGGTCAGAGGGTTTTTGAAGGTTTTAATACTTTATGGGGGTAATTGATGTGGGTGGATATTTCAAGAGTGGTAATTGTATTTATAAACACATACTATTTAACGTAGAATAACACTTACTATTAAATCAGAATAACATTCCCCACATTGGTGGAATTCAAACCCATGACTTTAAAGTTAAAGCCTCAACTGTCAACTTCACTAATTGAGTTAGGCCTTATTACTAAAAATTGTGCACAATTAGTACTCATGTTGTGTGGGTTGATATCAATTACTTTTTTTCTTCTCTCTCCTTTTTCTTTTTTTTATTTAATAGAAGTTGTAATTAAATTATTATATTAATATTTTAATAAATTAATATATATATTTCAATAATATATTAATATTGTAAAGAGAAATATAATAAATTCATATAAAATGAGAGGTATATCTAAATCTCTGAAAACTCAATCTTAACTATATATACGTTTAAACATAATTTCTGGTTGAAATTGATTCGCTAACTATTTGATACTTGCAAATAATGCATAGGGTTCTTTATGTGAAGATGGTTGATCTTTTTACAGGAAGATTAATGTGTTTTTTCTTGTTGATATGATTGGTTTTACTTTGCAGCATATATTATTTCACAAAAGTAAAAACATATATAGAATTATGTAATTCTTATCTGCTTTGGAAAGTTTAAACAATGCTTCTATTAATGATTATATATAAGGAAAATTTCAAGAAATCCCATGTGATACTGAAAATGTTCAAAAAATTTTTTGAGAAAAATAAATATCAAGCACACTTCCTATAATATGAAAAGGGAGTTCAAAAAACCCCTTGAGGTCTGAGAGTGTAATACACTCGCGTTGACTGAGAGTGTGGGTCTGAAATTTTATTTTATTTTTGACATTTTGCCCTCTTCTCTCTATAATATAATATTATTAATATATTATATATAATTTAATAAATTTTAAAATAATATAATACTTTATTAATAATAAAATTACTTTATATGTAAATATATATTATATATTAATATTTTTTAATATAATATTTTTAGTTATCTATTTAAATTAACAATTTTTTTTTAAAAAAAAAAGAAGCGGCGGCGGCGCCACTGCCGCTACAGAGGAGGGATGTCCTCCTTGTCCCCGGGCGACGGCGGTCACCAACGCAACTAGGGCGACTGCCATCGCCCATCGCCTTTGGGCGACCGCGTCGCCCTCACTTTTGGGGGGCGCCGATCGCCCATACTAGAAAAGTTTGGGCGAACGGCGTCGCCCAAACAAGGGGCGGAGGGAAGGGGAGGCGGGTGGAGGTGGGTAAGCCGATGGGGTGGGGTGGCGGTGTAAAAGGATAAATTACATTCAATTCCAATGAGATTCATCCTACAGATATATTTATATTAGACTGAAAGTTACAATAACGATTACGTCACTTGAGGTTTTTTTTTATTTTACGTACTATAATTCTATCGTCTAGGGTTTTGGTAGGTAACCAATCAAGGAGAGAGAGAGAGAGAGAAAAGAGATGATCTCATGGTGAATGATCGACAATAAAGGTTTTAACGAAATTGAACTGATGATAGAAATGAAGAAATAAGTAACACGTTTGATTTGTTTGGGAGAGCAACAAATCTGATGATTGACCACCAATTCTTGATATTGCTCTAAAGAATATTTGTTTGAAAACAATGTTTTTTCCATTTGTTGTGTAAATTTAATTGCAGTGATGTCGATCATTTATTTGGAGTCAAAGCCATTCTTTTCTGAGTGAACTAGAATTTTTTTTTCCTAGTATTATCCCAATTTTAGTTCTATGAATAATGGATCTTCGAGTGAAGATTCCTTATATAATCGTTACATGTACGATAAGGGTATTTTTGTACTTATCAGGTAGGTGATTCGAATTTTCTATCAAACGTATTTACCTTTTTAAATATGAAATATGTATTAATTATTTAATTGCAGAATATATTTCACATTGAGTGTAATTGATCATTAATTTATTGTATCGAAATTTTCATTAGTATCTTTGTATATTAATAAATCTAAAAAACATATAATATAGTTATAGATTTTACTTGTAACATCAAACTATATATATAATGTATAAATTAAGAAATATTTGCAAGGAAGGTCGAAAAATTCTGGATCAATCTTCATACTCAAAGAGATTTCTAACTCATGGCTTGCAAAATCACTAGTAAATTAGACACGTTCATCAGTTCATTTTGAGATAAACAATTGGGACATAGGTGACGATTTGTGTCTGATTCTCTATAAAGTTGTCGAATATATATAAGGCGATATTTGATTGGTAAATTTGGTTGAGAAAAGATTAATTTGAAAAAAAAATTCAAATAACTCCATAGTACATATTCGAAGGATTTGAAATCCATCACTATTCAATAAACATAATTTAAATTTAGAGTTAAAATATTTAAAATTCTTTTTAATTTTTATTATTTTCAAATAAGATAAAAGAATTTGGTGTTAGGAATTTGAAATTTATAATCTTGAAATAGAGAAATTAGATGGTCAAATGTCGAGTTACGGATTGAATGTGATAAGAAAGACCGGGAAGTATGTAGTCGAAGCAAAATTTTTTGCTCGAATCTGGTTTGGCCAAATCAATCCAATCAAGAGTAAGTGTAGTATGTAGTCGAAGCAAAATTTTTTGCTCGAATCTGGTTTGGCCAAAATCAATCCATTTACAGAGCAAGTGTATTACACTTACTCTGTGATTGGTCATTTTTCCCAAATTGTATACCAATCACATGGTAAGTGCAATTGCCATATGATTGATTTAGGTTTGGACGAATCAGGTTTGAACTAGATTTCTGTAGTCGAGGTTATGTCTCTCTGCACGAGGGTGGGTTGTCCCTAAATTTTTAGGATTTTGTTGTCTTTCTCTTATTGGGGATTGCATCGCAATCTTTGGTTGCTTTGTGATTGGTTGCTTGTTTTTAGGGGTGGTAAATGAGTGAATTGGGTCGAATTCAAAACGTGTTTAAATGAACGGGTTCAAAATGGATCGAGTTGTATATGGGTTGGGTTGGATTAGTATAAACCATTTTATTATTTGAATCTAAAAATTTTAAATTTTCATACAATGAAAAGAAAAAATGATAGTATTTGAATCTAAAAAAAAAACTACTTACAATATAATACGACTAAACTTGTACCACATTTCATTTTGTCTAATGACTATGTAAATTAAGATTCAATTGCTAAATCATAAAGTAAAAAAAATTATTAAATATCTAACAAAATACAAAATTTTATCAAAATAATTCGTAACATTCAAATGCTCATCTTAAATGAATACCAAGCAGCGCAACCAAATCTTTTGTATTTGTTGAGAGATAATTTTTATGTGTGTGAGAGAGATATGTGAGTGTGTATATATGAAGAAAGAGGAATGACAGTGTTTTTTGTGTGTGTGTGTGTGTGTGTGTGTGTGTGTGTGTGTGTGAATGTGATAGTGTATGTATATGAGGTTAGAGGAAATTGTGGATTATTTTAGCTTTTTTGTTATTTTAATTTATGGGTTGAACTCATTAAAACTCATATTAAATCCATTATCAATCCATATCCAACCCATACAAAATATAATTTTGGTTAACTCCAACTCATATCAACCTATTTTAAAATATAATCAACTCAGTCCAACTAGTTGGGTTGGGTTAAACCCGTGAGTCTTAAACCCTATTTGTTTTCTTACTATAGACATGGAGGGTGATATCTTTCAAATGATTGATATCAGAATATATTAAAATTTGAACGGAATAAATTAAAATTCATTACATATATTTGGACACACACAAAAACACATAACACACATATTTGATTAATATGCAAAAACATCTAAGCAACATCTTTGTAGTGAATGTTACAAAAGCAAAACAAAAACATCTTATTAAATGTTTGATTAATATGCAAAATTTGATGTATATTCTATGGGCCTAAACCAAATATTCTAATTTGGATATGATTCTATAAAATCTGAATTAATTATATAATATGTACAATACACTTATTATATAATTGATGTACAATTAAAGAATAATGACAAGTTACATAACAAGTATATCATGCTTGTTCTATAATTTGATTCGATCAAACTTAATCCAAATTAAAAATTTCCCGCGTAAACAAATCAAAAGGTGGAAAGTGTATTTGAAAGTTGATTAATTATAACTATATATATATTATATATATTATATATATTTGTTTAAAAAGAGTTGAAAATGGACGTGGAAGCCCACATTGTCCCAAAGGCAGCCCTACAAGCTAGGGATATTTTTGGTGTTGGTTATCTTCTACGTAAAGTACCTTAAATGTTGTACCCAATCAGGAGATGCCAAGTGGCACTTTATGCCCATAAATAAGACCCCCACTGTTTTTATATACCTTCCTTCTCCCAAGGACTTGTCCACCCAAATCATTCATAGTCTTTGGCTGCAAATTTGCAATTCAATATTCTTTTCCAAATTAATTAATTAAGATTATCTTATCATCAATTAGAGTAATTATGAGATTTAAATTAATTTTCAATTATAATTACTTTAAAAGTATAATACTGTAAATTATTGTTGCCAAAAATTTAATTCCGCTAATTAGTCAAACTAGACCTTTATTACTTTGAAAAAAAAAAATAAAGAAAGAAAAAAGACCAAGATTTTTAATTTTAGAATAGATTAGAGTAATATTTAATAGTTTACTTTATGATATTTAATTATGAGAATTAATAGCCATCAAGTGCTTCATATATGAATATAAATATCATCGTTTTTAATTTATAGTAAGTAAGCCTAATGGTCAATGATGTTAATATCCACTAATTAAAAAATATATCAATTAAAATTAATTAAACATGTTTAATTTTGCTAATATATGAATTTTTTTTTCATTTTATAATTTCTGAGGCTGCATTTGAATTGATATATTTAAATTTGAACGAAAATTTTGAAGAATTAAAATTCAAATGGCCGTGTGTATATGTAAATGAATTTCATTGAATATGTAAATAATGCGTGTTATTTTAAATATAATATAATTAATGAAGCATTTATATATAGGCTGATCGCAATGCCCACGATATGAGTATGTATGTATATATATAGGCTATCAATCGTTGAATCATATATAATAAAATCAGGGTAAAATAATTTATTTTTTTATGATATGTGAAATAAGAAAATATTTTTTTGTTAAAAAAGAAATAAATTACCCTCTATCAATTGTTTAGACAGAAGAGTAATTTACTTTATTTTTCAAAATACAGGAGGTAATTTGTTATTTTATATTCACATGAGTTTTTTGCTTATTTCTCATATCACAGAGGGATAAATTGTATTTTTTTCTAATAAAAGCATCATGTGTTAATTCAATAATTCGCAGTTTGTATGAATACATACTAACTTAAACAGCGTCGAACTTTTCAACTTTTATTATTAGGTCAAAATTGTGCTGATTAATAAAATGCACCTTGTTTTATATTAAAAAAAAAAAAAAATGTACCATTTGAAATATATGTATGTATAAAGTATTTTTTTTTTATGCTATTGTATGAAAAAATTGCATTTTAAGTGATCCCTATAAATTAGCTTTATTGCCATTTAGTTCTATTTACTCTTGAATTCACCACATGAATGTATTCCATGATTAACTCTAAAAAATTGTAATTTTAGTTCAAATTTTAATTTCATTAAATTTCTGAAAGAAATAATCTTAATTCTCCTCAAGGCTTAACGGTGATTGTCCCGTGCACGTGTTGTTTCCATAAATAATTAACAGAATTAAAGCTTGACACTAATATTCTAAATTTTTTAGAATTATAGAATGCAAAATGACAATTTCAAAAATAATAAAACCGAAATTATAAAAAAAATTAATTTGTGGATATAAAATATAATTTCCCCTTTTATGCATTTTATAGCATAAATATTAGTAGAGGCCAGACATTTGTTTTCATTAAAGCAAATAATAATGATGTTCCAATAGAATGTATTATGATGTAATTATATTTATACATATCCAAAGACTTAGAAACTAACTTAAAAAGTAGAGCTAAGTGAAAGTGGTAAATAAGAAGTCCACGTCACACATGAAGTAATTATAAGGTGAAATGATTTACGGAGTGTCTGCGAGAGCTTTTCAAAATCGTTTTTCAATTTATGACTCTAAAAAAATATTTTTAAGATATTTGAATTGCCAAATTTTTTTTTGAAATTGTTAAAAAATAACAGTTTTAGCTGTTTGATTTTCATAAATAAATTCAACTTATTATATTTTATACATTTATATATTTATAAATATTTCTGAATTTATAAGATTATGAAGCTAATAATCTTTCACTAATGATCTATAAATATTTAATTAACTTGAAGAAAATTGCCGATGAGGTCAAGCTCAGTTGGTGAAGTTGAGAGCGTGGGATGTTGTGTCTACTGAATAGTATATGTTGTTTATACTTAATAGTAGGTATTGATTATATTTTGTTTATTTGATATTATTGATTAGAGTATGATTGTTGTAATGATTGATATGAGACATGAATGATTGTAATAAATTTATTTCAATTAATAATAATTTATCGCTTTTACTTAAAAGAAATGGAAGAAAATTAAATTATGTAACTTGTCAGTACAATAAATATATAATTAGTGACAATTCAAAAGTTGTCAATATATATATGTATATATATTAAGTGACAGTAATTTTGATTCTGTCGCAATATAACTACTACCTACCGGCGCACATCCAGTACGTGTGTATATGATTTGTTATTTTTTTTTAATTATATGTGAAAGAGTAAAAACTAAATAAGTAAATGATTATAAAAATTTCAGCTCTAATTGTTGTTAATGGCAATTTTACTATTCACAATTTTTTTGGCCAATATTTATTCATTAGTAAAAATATTTATGTGAATATTGCGACTACTAATCATGAAAGTCATTGTACTGACGAAATAAAAAATCAAGACAGTCACTTATTTCTTTCTTTTTTGTCAATAAAAATATTTTCTAAATTTGTAGTGTGTTAATTTTTTTTAAAAAAATAAATTAATTATACATAACATTTTTAGGAAAAAATATAAAAAATATAAGCTCTTAATATCTCATCTTTAAATCTTTCGGATAATATTGACAAATAATTTAATTAAATATTTTGTAGCATCTGAGCTCATTAGCAGAATTATGCATTTAACAACGATTAATTGACATATTTAATAATAAATAGTCGTAGTAAATAGTTATTAATCATAGTCGTGCAACGGTTGTTAGCCGTGGATTTTGTGATGGTGGCTAAAACTACTATGACAAATATTTTGACCATGACTCTTACCCATGGTAAATAATTTTTTATGGTGGAAAAAACTAGTTTTTGGCATCTATTTTATTTAATCGTAATTAATAGTAATCATTTATCATGATTTTTACCTATAGCCACTAATATTGTAACCTATAATAATGTTTTTGGTAAATTACAATAGGCTCCCTTGAGGTTTGTGATAATAACAAATACCTACTCGTTGTTGAAAAAAAACAAAAACCCCCCTAAAATTACAAATACCTAAATACTCCCTTCTGACAAACTCATATAGGAGGGTTTTTGAGGGAGGTATTTGTAATTTTTTAAATAACGATGAGATATTTATAATTAAGGTAAACTTCAAGAAAGCCCATCGAAATTTAACTCCCCCATTCATTTTTTTAGTGGCTATATATAAAGAAGTTAGATATAAGTAAAAATAGATAGATTGAAAACATTGTTGAGGTGGAGAGGGGTTTGTTAAGAAGAGAGTGAGATCAGCAATGGGGACAACCATCAAACCCATGCGCAATTCAAACGGTCCCTCACTTCTCTCTCTCTCTCTCTCTCTCTTTATATTACTCCCTTCTCTCTCTCATTCCTTTTGTTCCTCTTCTTCTTCTTCCTTATTTTTTGTCTTCTCCTCCACAGATCACTCCAAACTATACCCCCCTGCAAACAGGTGAGCTTCATTCACGATGTATTGCTGTACGTACCTACTGTGTGGTTTTCGATCTTGCATGGGAATTCTGGATCTAAATTAATACCATGGCATTCAACATTGCACATAGGAACATCTTTGTCTGCTCTTGTGTGTGTCTTGGGTTGTTTTTATCTTATATATATGCATGTGTGTTTTTGCCTCTGTGTGTGTGTGTGTACAGATGAATGTATACACACACTTTTGCAGACTTCACACAGAAAATTCCATGGTTGAAGCACAGGCTTTATATATATATATATATATAGTGTGTGTGTGTGATCCAGTGGCCCTGCAACAATGAGTGTGTGTGTATAATCCCACACATGTGTATATCTATATCCCTCACTCTGTGTGTGTATAATCAATCCCACACATATATGTTGCCCCTGCAACAATTCTACTTCATCCTTAACCATCTGATGATGCAAGACTTTGAACTGTATGTGCTTACATGTGTGTGTGTGTGTGTGTGTGTCTGTATATATCTGTATCAATCTATGTGTGTGTGTGTGTGTGTGTCCATGTGCTATGGAAAAGAGGAAGAAGAGTGGTGTGGCATGTAAATTGGAGACAAGCAGACAAGAGGGTCAGACAGACACCATCTGATCCCCAACGGACACATCAAACCCTGCAAAATTCCCTTGAGAATGTTCTTTTCTCTCTCCAGTCCGCACCATTCTTTCCTTCCTTTTTTTAATCTCTATCTCCCAAACACGCGTGCTCTATTTAGTTAACGTCACCAACATTCATGTCCCTCTCTCCACTAATCTCATTAACATATATATACCTCTACTTAATTTAGTACTACAATGCTCTAAACATTTGAAACATGGAAATATAATATTCATTTCTCCTCTAATTAATGTTACAATGTTTTGCAAGATTCTTTTCTTCACATATATATATAAATTATTGTCCAGACTTGGTTCGGTCGAACTAATTCAACCACAAAATAATGCATTATACTTGCTTTGTGATGTGTCGCTTTTTCTAAACTGTATACCAATTACATGACAAGTGTACTGCACTTGCCATGTAATTGATTCAGGTTTGGTCCAATCGAATCTGGGCAAGAATTTTTCATATATATATATGCTACATGAGAGGAAAAAATTCTTTTTCTAGATGAATTTATATATTATTATATTTAATTAAATTATTTAGCAAGTGTTAGTATATTTATTACAATTATAATTGTATGCTAATTATAATCAATTATATTACAATCATCATGTGATCAGATATAATTCGTTTCAAACTAAATTTTCTCAATATCAATATAACAGCAATGTTTTTCTTATTTCCAGCTTCAAACCTCAAATCCCATTAAAGGGTATTTGTAATAGATTAAATATTTATTATTTTTTGTTAAAAAAAATTATAAAAGAAACTAGCATTTCGATTTACAACTTATACTTTTGGATGTTTAAAATTTAAATAAAAAATTACATGCAACTTTCTTCCTATCAACTTTTGCGATAAATTACTAAAATTGTAAATATCAAATTTTTTCCTTAAATACTCAAAGTCCAACTTTGAATTTTAATTTTTATCTTCGAACACTCAATAACTTTAAATTATAACTAAACTTACAACTTTGTTTCAAAATTTTTTTCAACCACAAAAACAAAAATTATTACGAATACTCCTTTTAGTCCAAATAATCACAACCATCGGTCCCATATAGACCCTACACGATCGAAACAATGTAATAAATCTTACGGCCAGAACTCCACCAAGAATCCCCCTACCCCCCCCCCCCCCCCTACACACACACAAATATACTGCTATATAGTAATCTGACTATACATACATATATAGATATATATAGTTGTATATAAATAAGGTGATGAAGTGTCATTTACACTCACCAGCACAACACACAAGACAACATCATTAGTTGTCCGTTTTCCATCTCCTAACCCTTCTCTTGGTTTTCAGCAGGAGCTATCCCTCATCATTATTCCCGTTCTCTCTTGTTGTAAGAACCAAACACCACCCAAAAAAAATTTGAAAAAAAAAAAAAGAAAAAAAGCGTTTTCAGCAAACCACGCGTTCATTACCTTTTAGAGATAAAATGTCAAGCCATTGCTCACCAGCAAATGAGCTGATCATTATATCTGAGTAGCACTTGTCACCTTTTCATATGTAGGGTTCATAATTCCTTCTCATCTTTTTGCCTCTACCCTTTATTTATTTATTTATTTTTCTAAGTAATTTTTCTTCTCTTCTTGGCCTGTATATATCTCTTCTTCGCTATAATTCTGAGATGATGGTGTAGTGAAAGTTCGATATATACTGTTAAGTTGACTTGTATTCACAATTGGTTCTGAGCTTTTTGCAGAGCTAGAACGATGGATACGACCACGGAATCCTGCGTTCCGCCCGGTTTTCGGTTCCATCCCACTGATGAAGAGCTCGTCGGCTACTATCTTAGGAAGAAGGTCGCGTCCCAGAAGATCGATCTTGATGTTATAAGGGATATTGATCTGTACAGGATTGAGCCATGGGATCTTCAAGGTAAATTAGTTATGTGGAAAAATGTGTGTTTGTGCGCGTGCGTGTTTTCTAATTTTTTTTTTTAGGATCAAAGACCGATTATTAGGCCAACTCTGATACGAACCCGTAACCTAATTATAGGTTATGGGTCGAAGGTGCTTACCAGCAAGCTACCTTAGCTCGTCCGTTTTTGTTTTACGGATGTGGTCAGCAATTAGGGTTTCTTAATGCAACTCATAGGTATAAGCATTGTGACTTTGTTGTTTTTGTTTGTAAAGAAAATTCAATCCACTTCTGAATAGGGAGCAAAGATAAAGATATATAGCAAAAAAGGATTGTTTATCTTAATTTGTTCTTGTTTTTCTGGTTTTGAGGGAGATCATGGAAACTGTAGTATGAAACAGATAAATGTCGAATTGGATACGAGGAGCAGAACGAGTGGTATTTCTTCAGCCACAAGGACAAGAAGTACCCGACAGGGACGAGGACGAACAGGGCCACCATGGCAGGGTTTTGGAAGGCTACCGGAAGAGATAAGGCCGTGTACGACCGGACGAAGCTCATTGGCATGCGGAAAACCCTCGTCTTCTACAAAGGGAGGGCTCCTAATGGCCAGAAAACTGACTGGATCATGCACGAATACAGGCTTGAATCTGAAGAGAATGGCCCTCCACAGGCAAGTTTCTTGATTATATCCCTTTTTTCTACTCTCTCTCTCTCTCTCTCTCTCTATATATATATATATATATATATATGTGTGTGTGTGTGTGTGTGTGTGTTCTTCTTCTACTTCTAGTTGTCATGAACTAATCAAGACATCGTCAAGAAAACAAGTAAATTTATTGGGCTAGTGCAACGATACGTACGAACAGTCTCGATAATTTGAATTCACATTGTTTTAATCAATAGGAACTCGAAAAATTATTCTCAAATATAAAGTTGGCGAGATGTAAACGCTTGTAATTGTTGTTTAGGGGTCTAAGTGATTGGTCCTTGTGATAATTGTGAATGGCATAGCGCACCAAACTGTAACTATTAATGAGTCGACAGCATATACTTATTGTAAAATTGAAGAATATTATCTCAATTCCTGTTTATCGTCTTGCGAAAAAATAAGCAAAACAATGCATAAATTTAAATACATAGACAATGATTTCTCTATCCATATATAGGGCCCAATTTTCCCCGGCTTGTAAGGCATGCAGGCAAACCTTTGATTTTATCTATTCACTTTGCATGTTCCATTACATGCAATTTGTTTCAATGTTGATGTCTGAACGCCTATAAGTCAAAAAGTCACTACTTTTTCAGCAAATGAGTGTGCTCTCCATTTAGACCAACTTTCCTTGCATGAGTTTTCCTTACAATTTTAACATTTTCAAACAAAAAGTGCCCTTTTTTCTTGTTCTACCCACATTTGACCCTTCTGCAGTCTTACATTCCTTTCTTGAAAGATGGTTGATATGTTTTGTTATAGACTAAAAGCGAGAAATCACAATGAATAGTAACTAACCACACCAACTATATTTGCAGTGATTTTAGCAAGTAAGGTCAAAAGATTAGCTATAACTGAAATTTATGATAAATGCTTTGACCATAGTTAAGGATTCTGAAAAATGTTTGATTAATCATGCTCAATAACTTAACCTTTCTTACCCTGATTCATTTGGCCGTACAGAGTCGATAGTATTGATTTACAATAATTTTTAAACTATAGTACATACATATTGTAACTTAGATAATAATCCATTTTCTTGTCGTAGTACCCTGATACATAATAGTGAACTTTTTGCAGGAAGAGGGATGGGTGGTTTGCCGGGCTTTCAAGAAACGATCGACGGGGCAAACGAAGACCGTCAACGAAGGCTGGGACTCGACATACTACTACGAAGAATCTACCCGTGTTAGCTCAATAGTGGACTCCATCGATTACATAGCAAGACAACATCAGCAGCCACAGCCCTCAGCCTTTCTAGCCCAGAACTTGATCTGCAAGCAAGAGACCGAAGCCACCGAAAGTCTACATTTCGTGCAGTCCGATCAATTCGTGCAGCTCCCGCAGCTTGAGAGCCCATCACTGCCGATGATCAAGAGGCCTGGCTCGACATCGATCGCCACAGAAATGAATAACACCGAAGACGATCATACTAGTGATAAATACATGACGAGGGGAATTAGCAGTTCATCAAAGAAGGTGACGGATTGGAGGGACCTCGACAAATTCGTGGCGTCTCAGCTCAGCCACGGCGACGGATACGATGGGGTGAACGTCGTCGGGCCGAGCTTTGAGAGCGGTAGCGATTCGGATTTCGGACTGCTTCTACTGCAAAGTGGTAGGGAAGAAGCTGCGGGGCCGAAGCTTAGTGAACTCTCAACTACTTCCGATTGTGATTTTGGGATTTGCATATTTAATAAATGAATTGTTGTGGCATTATGGAGATATGATCATGGCATTGTTTTATGCCACTTGATTGAGTTACATACATACATATATATATGTATATATATAATATATATATATATATTATAAATATATAAAATTTTTGTGAACATGTTTTGGCTGGGAATTATAAAAGAGAAGTTTAAGATTAAGTTCTGTTGATATGTGTATTTAGTTTTGGTGGGAGGTAATTAAACTTCATGCATGCATGTGTTTATATATATACTCACGGAGATGAGTTTCATGGAGTAATTGACTCGGAAATTAATGTGTATTTTGCTAAATGGCTTTAAATATATTATAGTTGTCTAATTTTGGTATTTTGATATTTTATCTTTTATTTATTTTAAGATTGTAAAAGAATCCTGTAACTTTTTATGTTTCGTAATTTCGATCCTTCTAGTACCGAATTTTGCAGAAGTCACCGAAAAAATCATGTGTGCCTCAGGTGGTTTATTTAAATTAATATTTTTTTATTTTGATCATTGGTTCACTTTTACCAATATGGATGAATGTTTTTTTTTAGAAAAAAAATTGATATGGCACATGATTTTAACCCAACAAATTTTGCAAAATTTGGCACTAGAAGAACTAAAATTGTGAAATGTCAAGAAGTTACATAATTATTTTATAATCCCTCGAAAAGTAAAGGATAAAAATGTTAAAATCGCGAGAAGCAAATGATTTATTTCGATAACCTTTTCAAAATCCGGCACCAGAAGGACCAAAATCCCTCTGCTTTGCTATATTTATAAATATCAACAGTAAAATTAAGAGATAATTACACTCTTCACTCCTGAAGTTTGCACATATACATATAGACCCCTATAATTTAAAAAATTATATCTAATATTCCTGAAATTTGCTTTCATTTAACAAATGGTCCATCCGTTAATCAAAATTCACTAAATTTACTAATGATATTAACAAAAAAATTGAATATATTTACTCTCGAGTGATTTATTACTGACTTATTACAGGTTAAACAAATTTTTCTAATATTGATAATATACGCATTGACGTGTAATGATATATAAGGATAATTTGATTATAAAAAAAATTATTTAACCTGCAATAAATCAGTACTAAGTCAATTGGGGGTAAATATGGATTTTTATACGATTTTTTAATTAATATCAGCAAATTCTGTTAATTTTAAATAATAAATGGGTTTATTTGTTAGATGAAAGCAAACTTCATGAATACCAAATGTAGTTTTTCCAACGACGTAAAATTTACTAAGTAATTACAACAAATTTAGAAAAAACAGAGTGCAATTATTCTTAGAATTAATGATTTACAACCCATGAAATAGGTAGGAAGATGGCATCTCATGAAGCAGAGTTGTTTCTATTTAGGTAAGAGTTGTATAACTTTTTGTAAAACACATTTATACTTTGAAATCAATCAACACAAAATTATCAAAATTTTGTATCCAATACATTAATATTTATAAATAAATCAACAACTTTAACACAAATCAATCAATATTTTAAAATCCCAACGTTCGTAGGACTAAATATTTCATCTTTGCATGGTTAAAAAAACGAATATCTCGATTTGAATAATCTTCGATATGAGCCACAAAATATTTAAAATATATGTAGTTTTTATATAAGTAAACATAAGATAGAAAAGCTAATAATTACATAAAACTGAAATTACAAAGGTCTTAATTGCATTTTCATCCTCTACTAATTCATATTTGGCATTTAAGTCCCTTATATTATTAGAATTGTAAAATAATCCTACATATTTTAAATTTTCACGAATTTAGAACGTATTTAATAATTTTGGTAGAAAGGAACAATAAGAAAAGGAAAAAAAATAAAATTAAAACCAAGAAGAGTTAGAAAAATCAAGAAATTAATTATTAAGGTTACTAAACAGTTTAGTAGATCCTTTTGTCAAACTTTATTTCTTCTTTTTAGTAGGTTCTATGTAATTAGGGGAGGTGGCATAAATAGGGTAGCTCTAATCATCATTAAGTACTAATTGTCAAAATGGCTTTCTCTTCATCTAATGTTCAAAGTTTTTAACCTTCCTTTTGATCATATGTATCCTAATTAATTAAGTAATACAAGTTGGGAATTATTTTTTACATACATATATAATATATATTATGAATTTATCTGTTCAAAAAGTTAGGGTGAAAAGTTCACATGCATACATGAGTGGAGTACAAATATATAAAGCATCTTTTAGGATTAATTTTTATATTATTTGTCATACTTACTTTAAATTAGTGCAAGATATTTTTGTTATTTTTCACTATATTATTTAATTTAGGATGACATATGTCACAATTTAGAGATAATTATAATTATAATATTTTTATATGATATTAGGAATTTTTAGGTTTTGTGTTATATATACTTGTTATATGTCTACCAAATAATTAATACAGATATATTATCCTAAGTATATATATATATATATATATATACATAAAATGCAATTTATCCCCTGTAATATTGTAAATGTGCAAATTATCCCCTATGAAAAAAATTTAACAATTTACCCCTTGTGTTTTTTTAAATGAAACAATATACCTCCCTAAACAGGGGGTAAATTGCTTGATCAGTTTAAAAAATACAAGGAGTAAATTGCTATTTTTTTTTAGAGAATAATTTACTCATTTGTAATATCACAAAAAATAAATTACATTAAATTCTATATACATATGTATATATTATTTTGAGATGGGACGCACGTCAACCCTAGAGATTGTCCTCCATCACGCTTCATAACTTTGTTGATCACTCATCCCCTTCCTTTTAGGGAACCGAGAAATCACTATCAAATTGTTACTCTCTCACTTCTTTTTGTGATTATTTATTATTTCTTGGCACAATCAATTGGAAAAGGGTAGGATTAGGCCAAAATATATATGGGTGGCAAAATTAGTTCTTAGGCATTGGGTTGGTAATTTTGATCTGCAAATTTTAATTTAGTGATAATTTTGGTGTTTTTAGTTAAAATTATTCAGAAGTTAATTAAATAAATTGGGGATAAGGATTCTGATTGCCAATATGTCTCAACTTAAATACGTGACATCTTACGTGATTGCTGATGCGGCGTGGATATTGTGGAGAGGCTGGGCAGAGCGGAGTCCATGATGAAAGTTGGTGACGAGAAGGAGTCGCAAGAGGGAGGAGTTGGCGGCAAATAAAAAATTTTCAAATGCTCGAAAGTTGAAGAAAATTAAAATTAATTAGTGAAAAATGATTGTTAGACGATGGGCTTTTCAATGGGGGCAGTCCAGAGGAGAGAGGATGACAAAGAGTTGACGGTGGCAAGTTTGAAGAATCATGATGGAGATGCGAAAATGACGTTGGTGAGATGTGGGCGAAGAGTTGATGAAAAAATATAGGAGATGGTGCGCTAGGATCATTGGACGGGTGGCAAAACTTTTGGTGGAGGTCTGGTGCCATGGGTTGAATGGTGGCTAGCAAATCAACAAAGAAGGCGAAGTGGCCCGCCCCATGCTACATCAACAACCACATAAGATGCCACGTATTAAGTTGAGATCAGTTGGCAGTCGGAACCCTAAGCTCCAATTTGTCCGGCTAATTTTTGGATAATTATTTTGGCTAAAAAGACCAAAATTGCCATTAAATTAAAACTTACAAGACCCAAATTATCAGTTAAGTACTTACAACACAACTTTTGCCATCCTCTTATACTTATAGGACCAATTTTGCAATTTTACCTAAATCAACATTTAGAGGGTGTTTGGCTAAGCTTATAAACTTCTCAAAACATCTTCAAGATGTTTGAGAGCTTATAAGCTCTTGAAACCATTTGACAAGATATTTTTTTGAAGAGCTTTTAAGGTCTTAAAATAAAATATTTGGATCGTATAAACTCTTTTCAAAAAATTAACTTCACCCAACTTTTTTTAAAATATTTTATAAGCTCTTTAATTTTGATATTCAATAAATAAAAATCATATTGATTTTTTTATTGCAATTCATATTGTATTATTTATTTTATTTCCCATATTGTATTAAAAAATTAAATAAAATTTATGATGTATTCTTTATAAGCACAACCTATACATTTGAAATAAAACAAAAAATATAACAGGAATTGCAACTGAAAATTTAGTCCGAAAAAAATATCACCAAAGTAAGTGATAGGGGATTATTGTTATTATTGCAAAAATTAAATAAATACCCCTGCGAAGGAGTGTTTATTACAGTTTTATATATGTTGAAGATCTGCGCCCTCCAGATCCGGGTTCCGATTGCCCAACTTGATCCGCTCCAACAACCCAACTCAGAAGACCAGTTTTTTTGAGCCGCTGATCTTTTTTGACAATATCTAAGATGAGATCACGACACGTGGCACAGACAAGTGGACACCTTAAGACCCTATAAATACACCATTTATACCTCACTTATGGTAAGACATTTATTGCACTCAAACTCGCATTAAATATATTAAGATCGTTTTCCTCTATATCGACCCCAATATTAACTTAAGTATCGGAGAGTCTTAGTTGAGGGTCTTCCAACAAGTCTAACGATCTGCTCTTTTCTCAGGTCTCAAGTACTATTCCAAAAACGCTCAATGTGACTAACGATCTCAACCCGGTTCGATAAGCAAGATTTCCAAAAATGGTCATATGGAGCGTAACATCAAGCACTCCTATTTGAGAAAGAGATAGACGCGTTGGCAAGAAAAAAACACGAAGAACAAAGTCAAAAAAAGCACTAAAGAATTTCAATGTGAAAAGAATATAAAAATATCCAATAACAACTCAAAGAAAAAAAGAAAAGAAAAAACATTTTTTAATATTCAATATTATAAAAATAAAATAAAAAGTAATTAAGAGAAATAGGTCAAATTAGAGGGGGTACTATATATACTCCCCGTGGGGCCTTTGCCTGTCTAGCGTGCGCTGTGCAAACGGGGCTTCTATTTGTCATGCTTTGTCTCGAATTGGACAACCCCCAACCCCCCACCCCCCACACACACACACAACACACACTAACTTTCGACTTTACATTGACATTATTTTGTTTTAGGCTATGTATATTTGAGACACATTGAAACTAACTACAAACACTTCGAAACATTATTAGCATCCGTAAGAGTTGGAGACAATTAGATGATCTGTTGTTTTGTAGGTTTACATAAATGATTCTTTAAAATGATTATGATTTCTTGAGTTAGTTTGCAAAAAATAAGGATTAACAAGAAGTGGATTTTGATTTTAGTAAAGAAATATTAATGCCGATGAACTGTAACCCTAATCGTAAAGATGTGTTTGTTTTGTAATTTCAATCGCATTTAATGGATTACAAATACAATTATTTTTTTAATTATAAATTAATCTTTGTTGATCTATGAACGGAAATGAAATCGATCATTTGTAATTGATCAAATTTGTTTAAAAAAAAAGTACCCTTCTCATGTAATTATCAATATATTTTTTTTAATTGTCAAATAGGAAAATATATTTGGTTTTTTTTTTTTTTTTTTGTAGGGGGGGGGGGGGGGGGGGGGGTAGGTATATTAAAACTTTAGGAATGTTTGTAGTTATATGTGTTAGTGAAGATATATATGATTGCTTGATTCACATTCTGCAACCCTCACAGCAGCCTTCCCACCGCTAAATGCCCGACCAATCACGTTTCACTTCAATCAATGCAGTGGCCAAACTGTTGAAACATATGAATTGTGCCAAAAAGACATTTGCCTTTTTATTCACAATCACTCATCAACATTCTTTCCTTTATATATATACATACAAAAAATATACAATTTTAATCTTGTAATATAAATAATGATATTTTTTATCCTACATAAATTAATTTTCGCATTTAATCATATAATTTAAAATTCTTTTTGCCAATCTTAGTTGGTGAAATTACACTTTTAGTACCATAGGATAGTGGGTTCAACACCATTAATCCTCTATTTTACGGAATATGCAAAATAGTTTCAACATTGAAAAAACTCGATATATTTAGTCATATGCTTTACGAAATCTTCAAGATGGTTCTAAAATTGAAAAAACTCGACACATTTAGTCATATACTTTATGAAATTTCCAGAATAGTCATAAAAAAACTCAACATTCATATATGCTTTACAACATATATATTTAGTCATATATATCCCATAAAGCAGAGGACTAAATTATCGAGTTTTTTCAATTTTGGAACCGTCTTGAAAATTTCGTAGTGTAGAGGACTAAAAGTATCGAGTGTTCTCAATTTTGGGACCATTTTGTAAATCGTGTAAACCAGAGAACTAAAAGTGTTCAACCCCTATTCTATGAGGCTAAAAGGGTAATTTTGTATTTTAGTTCTTTTTTTGATTAATTAGATCAAAAAGTTGCATGTGATTGCACATGATCTTTAAAATTGCGATTTTCTGGCCATAAAAGAAATGGTTAAAGGGCCGTCAGTTTTATGAGGAATAAAACGAACGGGGTAAATTAGGATCAATACCCGTCGAAATTAGATCTAATTACACAAATATCACTTTTTTTTTTGTAAAATTACAGATAGACTCCCTAATAGAGTGTTAGTGTAATGTATCTTATATTTTAAAGGATGTTTGTGTAAAATTTTGTCATATTAAATATATAATATACTCGTAATCACAATTACAACCCCAATAACGTCTCTTGTAACTTTATAAATGATAAGTATCGTTTACGTAATTAGACCTAAATTTCAAAAAAAAATTCAATACATATAATTTACACGAAATATATATAATAGATATATATGAATCAAATGTAAAGATAATAAATAATATTTGCAATATATTAATGTAAAATCCCACTTTGAAAAGATTCCAAAATTGGAATATATTTATTGTGAAGAAATTAAAAATTATATTGAAAAAGACATATTGCTAGTGATTTGTGCAAGAGTTGATGAGGAAGGAGAGGGCTTTATATTTCTTGTGGAAACAATGATTGCTACCACAGCACGCAGCATTTGGATTTGGATAGGATATATATAACACTCTGCATCACCTTTTTTATTACATGAAGATAAGCTTATTATATATATAACATATGTAAGAATTTCCTCTATTAAAATACAGCTTATTTGGTTTGTGTGCTGCAGCAGTTGTCCTCGACATGAAAACCCTTTGGACCACTCATCATTAACACATGAATTAAGTACTTCAAATTTTGTGTGTATTTATATTAGTTTTTATTTCTTCATTTGTCCAATATTTGAAGCTATAATTCTCTGTTTTAAATCGAATAAATATTACATAATTAGATGTTCGAATTATTGTAGTTTTGTATGTCTTTAAATAAAATAAAGTACGTTATAAAAAATAATGTCATCATCGATAATATAAATTTCTTGCAAAATAATGAAATTAGCAAGAAAATATTACATGGTAATTAGCTCGATCGTTGCTGATTTTGCTAGAAATTCTGTTTAATGGAAATTTTAAAATTTTTGGGAGAAATATTGAAATTTTTTTATCAAGGCCACCCACGAAGCTTTAAAATATTAAAATTCATTTCTAATTATAACAAGTAAATATGTCTTTTCCTGTATCAATTTTAAAATACGTAAAATTATTACTCAAACTAAAACGTTGTGAGTTCGAATACTGTTGATTTTTCCTACCGTCGCGTGCTTAAGTAATAAATTAACCCAAGATCTCCTTAGCTCGACGGTTTGTCTGTCTTAGGACACAAAGTCCTTCAAGTTATATTTAGAATGATCAATTTTGAATCATGGATCTCAAATCTCTTAATATTGATGAATTTACAATTCTTTTGATATGGGGTCATTTAATTATCTTTTTTTTTTTTAAATCTTTTTCGTAAATCAAAATCTATCAATCTAAATGTAGTGGTTAAAAAATTGCGACATGGCTGGTAAGAGTATTGGGCAACTCCGACAAACAACTGGGATGGTCTCATCATGCATGATCTGCGACAGGCCCAGAGTCTTAAGTTAAGAATCCAACAGCCGTTCGTCGACCAACGAAGCCCAGAGTCCACGTGAAGAACCCAACAAAGAAGGCCTAGTTTCAAAGCCCTTTTACCTAAAGGGTTGTTGCCGATATGGAAGTAGACATATATCACTAAAATATATATCTATATATATATTATTACCGATTATAAATTACTACTGCTTGAAAATTATAGTAAATCAATATTATCTATCACAATCAGATAAAATCGGTGCAATGATTTAACTTGATGGTCTCATATACATATTATTGTTTTGATGGCGTCACTGCATTCGTCATCTTCTTGTTTTTTCTGGATGACATCATTGTGTTTGTCATCACTGCGCCCTTTCCGGCTTTGCTGACTCTAGGCGTTTGTCGTCTTTTGCTGACAATCTCACTTTTGAATTTTTACATTCTGCAGGTTTACTTTGCCTTGTAAAAATATTTCTTTTTTACCTTTATCCTGTTGTGGTTCGGGTTGCTTTTGAGTTACCCGAATTTTTATCCCGGATAGAGAATTTTCTTTTTTTTACAGTAAGGATATATGTGGTTATGCCATTGCCCGACATGCAGCATGTTTCATGACTTCATCTTCGTAGACTCGGTTGTAGGCAGTTTGTTCTCCCATATAAGCATTATCTTTTTCTCGAACATGCTTCCCGCAAACTCTGTTTTTTTTCCTATCATGGAGTTTAACATGAATTATCTATTTAATCTGTCTCATAATATGTTAAATGGATACTTGACTTTATCCATCTCGATGAGACAGACCCATAGACCCCAAGCTCTTTTAGTAAAAATATCATCCTCACTTATGGTTGATACCAACAGAGCTTCTCCAGAGGCAGCTTTGATGTTGTTGAAAGCTACCATGTCTAGTCTCTGCAGGTTGATAAAATAGAATGTTGGATGAGATCATTTTTCTGCAGTTTCTAGAGTGGCTGAAATGAATTTTAACTCCAGGATATCTCTTCTTTTCAAGTGGGGGATGTTTTGCCATGAATCAATGTCGCCCCGCAGAGGGCGACCTCGTCGTCACCAACTCGATCTGGGCGACAGAGGTCCTCTAGGTCACCGCTATCGCCTAGATCCATGGCGAGGCAGTACCAGGAAAGGGGTGGCGGTGCTGGCTAG
Source organism: Sesamum angolense (assembly GCA_034509725.1). Classification (NCBI taxonomy): domain Eukaryota; kingdom Viridiplantae; phylum Streptophyta; class Magnoliopsida; order Lamiales; family Pedaliaceae; genus Sesamum; species Sesamum angolense. Next base: position 7,543,586 of record JACGWL010000010.1, read on the forward strand.
AAACAAAGGCAGTGTGGAGAAGACTCAATATTTAGTTTTTTTTTTTTTTTTTTTAGTTTTATATTTTATATAAATTTTAATTAAATTTGAATTTGATTTTTTTTTTAAAAATAAAAAAAATAATTTTTCAAAACTTAAAAATTATAAAAGAACTATTAAATTTTTATTTTTGAAACATGGAAATTTTAATTAAATATTATTTATAAATAATATTAATTTAAAAATATTAATACGCAAGCAGTTTTTGAAGCTAGGAGGTGGGTATACTTTTTAGTATTTTAATATTTAATTAATTTATTATATAAATAATATAATTTATTAAAATATATTTAAATTAAATAATAATTTAATTTAATTAGTAATATATACTTTTTATACTCGATTTTTTTTATTTATATAAATATTTAAACTTGAAAAGTTTATATTAGTATACTAAATTTTGTATTGTAATTTTTTAATTTGAATTTAAAATTATATATTTTTTCATTGTGATATTTATTTATTATATTTTATAAATAATATAATTTATTAAATATATCAAAAATTAAATAATAAATAAAAGTCTAAATTTCGTTTTATTCCTGTATGTTTTGTTAAATTAGCAAAAAAGTCCCATGTGTTTTGAAAAAAAACAAAAAAAACTCTCGTGTTTTGTAAACCCCTACAAAAAACCTCCCCTCCCGTTAGGAATTGACGAAGCGTGCGTTGCTCGCGCAAGTGGTGCGGTTGGGGGATTGTTTTAACGTCTTTGCATGATTTTTTTGTTGTTATTATGACTAAAATGCCCTTATACAACTATATAATAGTTTTTGGGTATTTTGACTTGTTTTGAGTATTTTTTTTATTTTCATCTCTCTAAAAAATATATATATTAATTTAAAATTTCAAAAGGATTATATATAAAATTTTTAATGTTTAATATTTGAAAAATCACAATAGAAAATTTAAATATCTTAACACATGGATATTAATGAATTAAAAAAAAGTATACTATATTATTGTTTATTTTAAAATTATTTAAAAATATACTTATATTAAATATAAAAATACCAAAAAAATACATTATACACTAAATTTTATTTATCAAATTTAAATATCTACATGAATATAAATCTTAAACAATTATAATAATTATAATTTATAAACCAATTTAAATTATTATTTAGGTTAAATTTTTTATCAATTATATTATTTTCATAAATAAACTTTATATAAATTAGTGTTATATTTATTTAAAAGGAAAAAGGAAAAAAATTAAAAAAAAAAAAAAAACAGGGGCGGCGGTCATCCGCACAAGAGGGTGACGGCGACGGCCTCACCCCCTTTCTTCTGTATGGGCGACGACGAGATCTGATCTATGGAGGGCGACAGTGTCGCCATTGCCCTCTTTCTTTTTTTCTAGTGACGGCCGTCACCCTTTTTATTTTTTATGGACAACATCACCGTTGCCCAAATTTGATTTGGGAGACGTCGCTAGATCGAGGTTTGGCCGGGTAGGGAGGGTAGGGTTTCTTTTTTAAATTTTTGTTTTTTTATTATACTTTCACTTTTCTATTAAACTCCAAAAGAATATCATATACATCCAATTTTATTTTCCTCATCTTTTTGCCTAACCAAATTATCTTTTATATATTCATTTTTTCATACACTTCTCTTAATTCACGTTTTACCTAAACCAAACACTTTTAAAATTGTTTTTGCTCGAATCAAATCTAATAAAATTAAACAAATCACAAAACAAATTATTATGTAATTAATTTTTCTTTAACATCATACACTATAATATTACATGATAAATATATTGCCCTTTCTATACCATTTATTCAAATTCTATTGACCGAACTCCCGTGTATTTAAACCCTTATTTTCAGTTAAGTTCATCCCTCACATGACTGACAAATTTCTGAACCAATTTTCCTTTCCTTTTCCATCAACGCATTGGCCAGTCTCAGTTCTTAATACCCTCTTGCAGGTCTCCACCACACCTGCTTGTCAATCATGTAGGCCCCCTACAAATACAAAACTTATGATGATCCTTTGCTGGGGTAGCTTCCCCTTTCTCTCCTTTATTCTCAACTCAACCCACGAATTATCCAGAAACTCAACACAAAAACTGCAAACACGAAAACACCCAACAAGAATTGAAATTCTCAAGCAAAAACTTGTGAAATAGTTATTCCATTAGCAGAAACTCCACGGAGATCACAAAAACACATCTTCATATATATTCACTACACCCCTATGAACAAACTAGATTAACCCATGCACATATTCACAACCCTCCCAAGAGCTACACACCAATCCACTAAACTAAGCAGCAGAAGCTTTCTTGGCCTTCTTGGCAGCAGGAGATTTTATGCTTTTGGGCTGCTTCGCCTTCGCCGGAGTTGCCTTCTTTCCGGCCTTCTTTGTTGCCACCTTTTTCACTCCCTCAGCCTTCCTCTTCGTTCCAACCGCGGTGGCTCTGGTGGTTCTGGGCTTCTTGGTGTCTGCCGCCGGGGCCGTGGGTTTCTTGGCGGCGGGCTTCGCTGCAGCAGGTTTGTCCGTCTTTCCGGACTCGGATAACTTGTAGGAAGCCTTGACCTTGATGAGCTTTCCCTTTGTTGCAGAGTTCTTCAACTGGAGGCCCAGAATTTTCCTGAAATTCGCCGGCAGCACGGCCTTGTGCTTCTCTTCCATGTACTTTGCGATGGCGTACGGGCTTGATCCATTCTTCTCATTCAATGCCAACAGAGCCTCCTTGATCATCTACACATTCGGCAAACAACCAACAATTCAGAACAAAATTTTAGAGAAAAAAACCCGTGAATCTCAATTCTAATACAGTCAGAGAAATACAAAGAACCAAACTTCAGCATTAACAATCAGATAAACGCTATAATCTGATCTAATTAACAAGAAAAGCAACGATTCACGAGGCAAAAACGAGACGAATATACCTCAAAGTAAGGTGGGTGAGCGGCGGTTTTGGTGGTCTTGGCCTTCTTCTCCTTGGCAGCCGCCTTCGGTTTCCTCTCCTTAACGGGCTTCTCCGCCGCCTCAGGCTTCTCAACCACTACTGGCTGCTCCGCCGTTGGCTGCTCGACTTCTCCAGTCGCCGACATCACAGAATCAACGCTGAATTGCTAGCGAGAGAGAAAAACAGAACTCGGGTTTAACTGGGGATTATCAAAAAATGCTTCGAACGCTGTATGAGGACTGCAAACGCAGTTTTCGCCATATATAGCCGAGCGCGATCCTTGAGAAATGGAATAGTAAACTCTGATTGGACAGTCTGAAGTGACGCGGATCCACAACTTTTCTGTGAAATCATCTGGTACGTCCAAGTGGGAGTTTCTCAAGCGTTGATTGCAGTTCGAATTGGATTGAGAAGGTGGCTTCCTTATCCCCAAAGAAAACTGGGGGCAGCATTTCTACTTAGACAGTTTGAAGGGGTGTGTTTTCTTTCTGAATTAGGGGCTAAATTTTCTCAAATTTTCAATTGATTCAAATTAGGGATTTCAATGGGATTGAAATTCAGAAAATTAGGGTTGTAATGTGGGGTGAATGGGGAAGATTTGGGGTGAGTTGGATGCATTTTAGGGACATCAAATGAAAAACATCTTATTTGTTTATGAAAAACGATTTATTACGTTATTCTGTGTATTTTAAAGTTAAAAATCAACTATAACACATGAATAAATATACATTAATTTTTAATTTATACTTTTTGAGATTAGGGGTTCAATTATACGAAATACCTCCTGTAACAGCAATGAAAAAATTAACATCGAAATAACTAACAAGTATAATTTTCGTTGCTAGTCTATATTATTTAACACAAAAAAAAAATCATTTGCTAATGAATTTAGCAACAAATCGTTTAAAGTATATATAAAATAACGTAGATTAGTAACGAAATTTTGCTTACAGATTAACTCGATTTATCATCAAATTTTTCCATAGCTATTGAACAATTCTCTTTTAGTGTTGTTAGTGTAATGTTTTCTAAGGGGTATTTGTGTAAGTTATGCATTTAAACAGATGGTATAGTTGTAATTGCAACTATCACCTTAAAAGTTGTAGCTGTAATTTTTGTAAAAGATAGGAAGTATTTGTATATTTTGACCTTATTTCAGGAGATGTCAATGTAATTTACCCCAACATAACTTAAAGAATTTGTTTAAATAAAATATATAAAATAAGAACTTGCATACATCGAATTTCAGATCAGGAAATACATTTAAGGAAAACAAAGAAGCTAAAATTTACTAAACATAAAAAGAAAATATATATAGAATCAAAATTATTTTTTTGTTGTGAGGTCTCAACATTATCTTATTGAAAAATACAAACAATTTTTATACCTAATTTTTTCTAATAATAACTATATAAATCCATACTAATTGTATATATTGTTTGGGGAATACATAAAAAAAAAAATCATAATGATTTGAGAAGAGAAACTATAAAGAAGTTGTATGCATGGGATTAGGCGTCAACCAATCATTATGTTCTTTAGGGTGTTCAAAGTTTGATAAATCGAGTGAATTGTGCAGATTGAATATTCATTTAAAAAAAAAAAGATATTCAATTTAGTTTTAGTTTTTAATATTGATTTATTAAATCATGCCAAAGATTAGCATATTGTTTTTGTTTATTTTTTATTTAATTTATATATATTTATTATTCATTCTATTTTATTTTACTTATTTTTTAAAAACAATAAGTAAATAAAAGACGCGAATAATATTTTTTTTGTTCTTTTATGTTTCTAACAAAAAATTGATAATTTACTTAAATTGAACCAACTAATTTAGTTGGATTTTCAAAATAACATTTTCAAATGGTCCCTGAGGATGTCGCGCAAAGGAAGGAGAAGGCAAAAGACCTAATGGAGGAAGAAGAGGTCGAAGATATAAAAAAGGCTCTAGGATTTAAAGTGTCAGGGGTAGTGTTCGTCGTGCCAACTAGGATGTCGGATGCCTAACAACGTTGATTCTCATGCTAGAAGGTGGTTAACTTTAATCCCAACACTTTCGGACACAAGGTGATAGTAATGAGCTCACAACTTTTGTGACCTGATACGATTAAAATTAAGTATTGATTCTAAAGAAAATAAATGAATGTGATTCATTTCCATTATCAAAGGCCATGTATGTTCTAATGACTTCATCCCATTCTAAAATTTGCAGTAGAAATATAGATGCAGAATGCCAATTTTTAGATATAAAATGAGAGAAACAAGGTATTAAAATGTATAATCTAGCTTAATTGTGAGATGCAAAATGGAGGATGAAGGAGTTTGCAAATATAATTTTTCTATAATCATACGTGTTATTATACCACGTGGTTGTGGTCTCCACATCACTATAATGAAAACACCCTTTTCCATAACCAAAATGAAAATACATAAATAAATGGGTTAATTGCATAAATTTTCTGTCTGTTTTAATTTTTTAGCTAAAAATTTTTTGTATTAATTTTATAAGCAAAAAACTTTATGTGTTTTTTAAAATAATGCACACTCTCCCCCTCCGTTAATTAGGTTTAACGATGTTAAATTTTTTGAAGAATTGACCGATATGCCCTTGTAATAATAGCTATTGATCTTCACTAAATACAAATGAACAGTCCAAATTTTAATTTATTTTAAATATATATTTTATATTATATATACATACAGTTATGTGTATATATATATATCTATATATATTATATTGTTATACATAAATTTATATATATATATATATATATATATAAACGACAACGGCAACGGCTACCGCCTCTGTGGGCAACGGCGAGGCCGCCCCTCTACAAGAAAAATGGGTGATGGAGGTTGGCTGGGCGACGGGATCCACAGCGAGGAGATGGGGGAGGCCAACGGAAAGGAAGACGACAGTCGTCTGAATTTAAAATTTTTATTTTTTGAAAAATAAGTAAAAATAATTTATTTTTTCAAAATTTAAAAACAATAAAATAACTTTTAAATTTTATTTTTAAAACATGGTAATTGTAATTAAATATTATTATAAATAATATAATTTATTAAAATATATTTATAATATTTTATTATAATATATTTTATATAATTGATTTTATATATTATATTATAAATATTAAACTTGAAAAGTTGATTTTAGTAATCTTAAGATTTGTATAATGATTTAATGTATAATAAAAATTATATATTTAAGTATTGTATATTATTAAACTAAAATCGTGATTTGCTTTTATATATCAAACAAAGGGGTAATATAGACATTTGTAAATATAAAAAAAATGTCAAAAAGTGTTGAAAAGAAAACCCACTCTCATTTAGTCGAGTGAAATGCACTCTTCGTTAATTTCTAACGGAGAGGGAGTATTTTGCTACTTTTTAAATAACACAGGAATATTTTACCTATAAACATAATTATAAGGGTTTCTATTTTTCTAAAATACAGGATGGTGTTATGCAATTTATCCTAATTAAATAAAGAAATATTCATAGGGTCTTTGCATTCTCAATTTTCTTCACTAATTTCCTAAATATATTTCCGAAAACTCCATAAAAAGAAGAATTGCAAACAAAGCTTTCCAAAATGAAGCTGAGCAGAGAAAGCGGGCAGACAGTCAACCCCAAGACAAAAAGCGAAGGCCCAGCACAGAGACGCGGGTCCGAAAACGGTCTTCAGCTGCCCCCATTCCCTCAAACGCTGTCGTCTTGCTATGAAACGACGCCGCTTAGCCGAATTGAATTCCCAATTCAACTTGCAGAATTTGCCAAAAAGCACACAGGGAGAAAGAGGCATCTTTATTCTTTTCGCCTGCAATTCGGAATAGGCACACACACTAAACTCTCTTCTCTCCCACGAGAAGGAGAAGGAGAGGGAGGGAGAGAGAGAGAGAGAGAGAGAGAGGAGAGGGAGAGAGGTTTCTGCCATTATCTGAATTTTCGCCTGAGGAAGTTTCTCCCGGTATGCTCCGGTTTTTTGTGTGTTTTCTTAGTTGAAGTTTGTTTTGTTGTTTGATTTCTCGATCTGCTCGGTTGGTCCTCGTTGATTGCCCCATTTTTTAGCTAACATTTCAAATCAGTTTCCATCTATCTTGATCTTACTGAAGCTTTTGCATCGCCGTTCATCCGGATTCCTGATCTCTTGTTTTCAGCTCCTGATTTCTGTGTAGTTGTGGATAACTTCTGTCAAATGTACATGGAAGAAACTTGTGAAGATTAAAGATTTAATTGCTGGCTTTTTGAAATTTCTACACAGGCGTTTCTGATTGTATTGGTGTTTATATATATGTTTTAGTTTTATTTAGTTCTTTCCTTTGTTTTTTTCTTTGAACTGAATGGGGTCACTAGGTGCTAAAGAATTAGGCAAAACCCCATGCTCAAAGTAGCTGTGTTAGCAATTAGGTGGTGGTTCGATTTTGTGGGGGTGGCATTTCAGCTTGCTTGTAGTGTCTACTTTGCATAAAAACTGCTTGGATCCTCAGTCCAATAGGTGTGTTCTATTGATGTCACACGATAGTAAACTTGTCTTTTCTTACTGCTTTACTTCAACAAGATACCAAAGAGAACCTGATAGTCTTTGATGGTAACAAGCACTTGGCTTTATAGAAGTTAGACATATGCAACAGAATTTATGATGAAAGCTGTTGTTCGTGGGGATCGGTTGTTTAGCTCATGCTAAAATCCTGGGTTTTTAGAATAGAAGAGCGCAATAGACATTTAGCAGGTAGACACTTGTTTAATGGCCTTTCTGTCTGGTAGTGCTACTTTTCAATCAGCACTGTAGGTGGCTGGTATGGCCAGATGCATGGGAATGTTGATCCAATCAGGGTTTTGGTTGAAATTTCGGATGACTGGATCATAGCAACAGTCTTCATTTTTAGGATTTTGTTTTTCGATTAGACACTGGGAAGGGATTATAATTTTCTTTAATGTTTTAACAGAGGTGGCATTCTGGATCAACTTGTACAAACTCAATAATTCTATTGAAATTTCTTGAGATTTCAGTTGCTATGTGCATGTTTGAAGTGTATGCACTCACATAGCATGCTTATCCGACTGGTAGTTATGCAATTTTTACTGGGAAGCTTTGTCTTAGTGGTATTAAGTTGAGGATAAGTCTTGAGGATCTAGTGAGGGATTTTCAACAATTTCAAAAATCATACATCAGTCAGACCATGAAATGATCTTAATTGATGACGACCAGCTACAGTATTGTGAAGCTTGAGCATTTTGTTTCAATCCTATTTTTTAAAAGTAACTAGTAGTTTCAAGTTCCTTTAGAAGACGTGCTGAAGTGATGCAATTTATAGATGTGAAGATGTTTGTGTTGTATCTACCATATTTGTGCTCCTGATAATTCATGCCCTATCAACACATCCAAAATGCACTAAACCCCTTAAGTTGTGCCTCCGTCAGGTGTCCTTAATGACCACGTAAAAGAAGGGCCTTTCTCATCTTTGATCAATACTGGAAAGAGGGACTACTGCACATCTGTCCATCTTTAAGTTTCAGATCAAGGATAAGTTCTAATACCCTGTGCCTTGTAAGAAGAAGTTTGTTAAGGTTGCTAGATCCCCAACATTTTGTCTGTTACTATCTTCAGTCACATTATACAATTCTATTGTGGAAGCCTTTTTCTCACCTACTTTTCTACTAGGTATGTAAAAAATCCCACATCTGATTTTGAAAGATTCTAGAACTACAAAGATCTAGTTTAGTTGTTTTTTATATAAATCAGTTAAATCTTGTGGTTCATGGACTGAGAGAACTTCAATAATCACTCACCGGCTTAGGTGATTCCTATTCTTTTCTCATTTATAATGCACGCAAGATAATTGACTTTCTATTAAGAAATACCCAATCTTGTTTTCCTAGTATATAAATAGGGGTGGAGGAATTTAGTGTACAGGTACTGAAATACCAGGAGAAGTGTACTATTTAAATGAGAGGAAAAATGAAATAGTGTTCTTCTTGACAAAGAAACACAAAAACATGTAAAAGAGCGAACAACTTTCATTGTAACTTACAAATTACTGTTTGAGGTCGGAAAACTAAGTCATGTTAATGTATAGTCTACTGCGACAAGACTAAGATGATGAATCATCTTCGATTCTCTTGTACCTCTATCATCCATTATCCTCATCTAACATCTTTTACATTTAATGGCTACATTTGGTATCAGCTGCAGCTGCTTCAATTTCTTTCTGATCCATATCTCTCTTCTTTTAAATTTTCAGTTGGACATCAGAACATGATGTTAACATTTTCTTTCTGAAGGTAAACCCTTGTTATACGATGTCTATCCTATATGTGCCTTTGAAAACTTATACTGCACTATTATCTTACATCTACTTTTCAATTTGAAGGTGTAACTAACAAAAATGTATATTTGTAACTTGATCAACCATCAGCCGTCCACTGTATACGAAGCAATTTTCTCTTGAAATTTACAAGTAAGTTGATATAAACAAAATCTCTCCTCTATCTGAAGTGTGTGATGGGAAATTGATTTAATCTGCTTAATAGTTGGATGCCTCAGTAACAGCTGGTAGGAATTTACCAGCCTTGGCAATTCTGCATGTTGAACTTCTTCAGCAGATTATCGGGATAGTCCTCTGGAGAGATGAAAAATGCCAGAGGACTAGTATCAAGTAAACAATTAGTCCAGGAGATCATTCATGAAATAAATATGGATTAACTTGGAATCTAGCACGATCAAGTTAATGTTCTCTTTCTGAAACTTATTCTCAAGACACCTATGTTTAACTCATGATCTTGTGAGGAAAAGTGAAAGGAAGAAGATTGAAAAATCAATGCAGGGAATTTGTATTTTTGGAAGGAAAAGCTTTTCAACAGTCTTTCCATTCACTAAAATTTATCCTTGGTTCAAACACAAGATTATTCACTTGGGATTAGCCATTTGTTGCTTGTCTTTGCTTGGATTTGATTTTTGACATATTTTGGTTTCACTTGTGATGGAAAGGCCACTTAGGGGATTGGTTTCTAGATTAAAAATATATTCTTGCTTGATGGCATAGATATTGTACTTTACCATGATCTAATGCACCTGATATATTTGGTTTCACTTGTGCAGGAAAAGCCACTCGGGGATGGATTTCTAGATTAAATATTATTCTTGATGGTAAAGCTGTTGCAGTTTACTACGTCATGCATGTCCAGATTTAGTTTTATCCTTACTTACCATGTATTGTAGGCCTCTTGTCTTCATGCTTGTCAGAAAATTAAAAACAGTAAGAAGAGCAAGACAAAAATTGATATGAATAGTCATGGGTTCAACTCTTAGACATTATAAAGTCTGTGGCAACAGTAGATGAAACTACAACTAGTGAGAGTTGGCAGCATCGGACTTATGAAAGAATTTAAACACTGAAAGAATAGAGGAAAAGATTGTTAGTGACAGGGTATATTGTTACTAGTATGTTCAACTTCTGTTATCCACCTCTTACCTCTTAGAGATGAGATATAGTGAGAACTGGCTGCATATGAACTTTTGAAGGGACTTAAATTGTAAAACCAGAGGAGAATATTGACGAACAGGCTATATGAAATAGGATGTTTGACCTCTGTGTTTATTTAGCCTTGCATTCTACTTGATGAGAAATGACTATGTTCACTGACATGTTGCTTTAATTGAAGGACCACAATCACTTGACCATAAAGACCTTCATGGCCATCACGGCTGAGAGAGATGCTGCAATCCGAGAAAGGAACATGGCACTGGAAGAGAGAAAGAGGGCTTTCGCAGAGAGAGATATGGCAATGTTGCAGAGAGATGCTGCAATTGCTGAGCGTAACGCCGCCATACAAGAGCGAGATGAAGCAATTGCTTCTCTGCAATTTCGGGAGGGCTCAATGAATGACAATAGCACTATCCCTGATTCACTTGGAAATGAACTAGAAAGTGGAGCTAAACGCATTCATTCCAGCATCAAATTCGTGCATCTGAAGCTGAATATAGTCCAAGAGGAAGTTTGAGGGCAGTGATATTACAGAGGCTTCTGAGACCGCCAAGTCTAGGAGAGGAAGGCAGCCGAAAGATGGAAAGGTAACAAAACCATCCAAGTCTCCAAGGGTGGGCAAAAGAATGGCCGAAGGGATGAGCAAGCAGGTGAATTCTGCTCCATCTAATGGTTGGAATACTCAGCAGGATTTCGAGAGCGACGAGGAGGACCTAGATAAGCAGGTCTCATGGAAGGATAATCTGGGCTTGAACCAAATTAACTTCGACGAGTCTGCTATGCCAGTGCCAGTATGCACTTGCACAGGTTCACCACAGCCATGCTATAGATGGGGAAACGGTGGGTGGCAGTCCGCCTGCTGTACAACCACGATTTCAATGTATCCACTGCCCCAAGTAGCAAATAAACGCTACTCTGGAGTTGGTGGCAGGAAAATGAGCGGAAGCGCTTTTAGCAAGTTGCTTAATCGACTTGCTGCTGAGGGATACGACTTTTCTGCTCCACTTGATCTTAAGGACCACTGGGCTAAGCACGGCACGAATCGTTACAGCACCCTAAAATAGATTTCAATCATCCGAGACATGTGGATAAAAGTTTGGAGTCCGATGATGCTCCTACTTTTACTTCAGCCTTGGGGTTGGTATTTTTCTATAATTGCTACATCCATCCAATGTAATTGCCCTGATGGGCTTCTTGTTTGTTATGTATACACTGTTGAAAGAAATGGTTAGGAAGCGGACTGAGTGGAAACACTTGCAGTCTCAGATGTCTAATTCCCGATTTGTACACTATTGATGATGAGAAAGAAATATCCTGTTTATGTGGCACTTTGCTGGTTGCAGAAAATTTATCGCAGTTCTATTTCCTACATGTTCAACCCCCCCCCCCACCCCCCACCACCACCCACCACACACATATATAATATATATATAGTAGGCTAAATTGCGAAAACAAATTCTGTATTTTAAAAACTCAACAAAAAGACCCCTTTTGATTTAAAAATAGGCAAAAATACTTTTTTTTAAAAGCACACGCTCTCTTTTTTTAATTGAGGTGTAATTATGTTAAATTATTGCATCATTTGACCGTTAAACCATTACGTGGACTAGGATATAGAATATATAAATAATTAAAAATTATAAAAAAATAAATTATTGTTTATATATATTCATTAAAAAGAAAAGAAACCCTACTCTCCCCTCACCCCCCATCTCAATCTGGCGACGTCGCCATTGCTCAGAAAAAGGAAAGAGGGCGATGGACGTTGCCCCCAAGTTTTTTTTAAAAAAATTAATTATTAAACTTAATTAATTAATTAATAATATTACATATAATTAATTATTTTAGTTAGATATACATATATATTATTAGATTTTTTTATTTTAAATACATATAATACTAATTTAAATATAAAAACTATTTGCAAAAGATAAAATAATTAGTAAAATATTTAACATAAATAATAATTTAAATTAATTTATAAATTATAATTATTATAATAGCTTAAAATTTATACTCATGTACATATCTAATTTTAAAAAATAAAATTTAGTATATTATTTTTTTATGTAATTTTTTATTTTTTTGGTATTGTATTTAATATAAATATATATTTTTAAAAAATTGAACTAAAAAGTGATAATGTATATAAATATGTATAAAAAAATATTTTTTTATTTTTTTGTATTGATAGAAAATTTGGAAAAAAATAATAATGTATAATTTTTATAATGTAATAAATTTAAATATTTAAATTTATTAATTGTATAATTTCTATAACTACTTAATATCCATATTTATTGAGAAATATAAATTTTGTATTATGATTTTAATTTGAATTATTAATATTAAAAATTTTATAATTTTTTTGTATATTTAAAAAAATCAGAGAGTTGAAATGAAAAAATTAAAACTCAAAACAAGTTAAAAATAAGTAAAAATGCCCAAAAACTGTTATATAGTCATGTAGGGGCATTTTAGTCATAATGACACTAAAATATTATGCTAAGATGTCAAAATATTCCCCCAGTCACACCACTCGTGCGTGCAGTGCACGCACCGTCAAGTCCTAACGGCAAGGAAATTTTTTGCAGGGATTTATAAAATACGAGGGAGGTTTTTGTCTATTTTTAAATCACAGGAGGATTTTTTGCTAAATAAACAAACCACAAGGAGGTAAAATGGAATTTAGCCTTAAAAAAAATTACCAGATAATTTTTTAGTATGAAGTTGTGAGACAATGACAAAGGAACAAAATATGAGTTTCAATAAAAAAAGCATTACTAAAAATTATACGCATAGGCGCTACGTGCCATCATATCTAGTCTAGAATAATTAAAGAGCACCCTATTAGTGCCTTCAATTTATTAGTATGTTAATATTTATTTTTTAAATTAATTAATTATTTGTAATTTCTCGACTCATCATGATTTTTATAAAAGTAGTTCTCTTTTCTCATTTATTTTTATCTTATATATATTTTAGGTAATTTTTAACTCTATAATATTAAGTGATATAGTTTAAAAAATGTGTTATTAAAATTAACACATACATAAACTGTGTCATAGGCTAAAATGCATAAAACCCCCTATGTTTTAAAAAGTCTGCTAAAATCCTTCTATATTTCAAAAATAGGTAAAAGAAACCCCTCTCTGTTTATCGTCCATTTCCGTTAAATCTAACTAACGATGTTAATTTTTTTATAAAATGACTATTATACCCTTATTTAATATATATTATTTCTCATTTTAATAACCATTGGATCTGTATTGATTATATCAAAGCCGTCAGATCTAATCAATTAATTTTAGTCGTTGGATCTTAAATATATATATATTATTAAAAAATTGTTTTAAAAAAAAATTAATCCCCACCCCCAAGACCCCATTCCGTCGCCCCACCTTTCTTTTAATTTTGTTAGTTAATTTTGATTATATTAATTAAATATATTTTTAATTAATTAAAATAATTTTAAATATTAAAAATATTTATTTTTCATAGTTTTAAATAGATATATTTAAAAAATATTTTTCATTAGATGAAAATGCAAAATAATCACTCAAAATAATTTAAAAAATATACATATAAAATATATAAATACCATGAGGGTATTTATAAAAAAAAATAAAAAATAAGATAAAAATAGTTAAATAAAGAAAAACATCCCCCAAACGCACAAGGAGTGAGTGTAATGCACATTCGATTAATTATTAACGAAGGGGTGTTTTTTACTGAGTTTTACAAAATACAGGAGGGGGGGAGTTATCCTATTTAAAAAACATAGAGGATTTTTGTAGCTTTTTCAACAAAACACAAAGGGATAAAATGCATTTTAGCTCTTATTTTAATGCATTGATTATCAATACTTATTTTTACTCAAATTAAATTTAAATTAACATTTTGTACATTTATATATTATATTGATAACAATGATTAGATATACATGCAAACAAATACTGATTTATTATTTGAATTTCAATTAACCATAAAATTGAAACAAAATTCGAGTAAAGTTAATGTTTCAGTTCATGCGGTTGTATGGAATTACTTTTCTAAAGGAACTTGATTCGATAGTTCATTTGACATAAGTTGAGAAGTTAAAGTACATTTTCAAAATAATTATAATTTGGTGCAATCGTATCAAAACTACCATTTTGAGTAGTTCAGTCGAAAAAATTATTTGATGTGCAATAAATAAATAATAAATCCATCGAAGGTAAATATAAATTTTCATCCACTTTTTTTATTAAATCAATAAATCCAGTAAATTTTAACTAACGGATGAACTCATTCGTTAAAGCAGCTTTAAGAATACTAATACTGACATATTTTCTTGATAGCCACAAAAAAAAAAAAAAATTCAAAGATATATATCTTTAATATATTTATATTATTTAACTAATTTTATTACATTGATAATTTATCTATGATATTACTACTTCGACCACATAAGGCCCAACAACTGAACCGTGAATAATATCTCACTTTATTTTTTTGCTTGAGAAACTTTCATCCAATTAATTGATGAGCAGTCAAAACGTTAAAACATTAAATAATAAAATATCCCTAAGATTAGTCTCTTCATATATAAACTCCCTCTTCATTAAGAAAAACTAAGAATGAGCTACTTATATTTTAAAAAAATGTGAATCAAGCTTGAGCTGAACCCAAAATCCAAATTTTTGAGTCAATTTGAGGCTATAACAAACAAGTGCAATGGATTTGAGCTTGAAATTAACTAGTATAAGCTTTGTTCGTAATACTTACTAACAACCTTACATGGAAATGACAGGTAAGGACCATTCCAGTATTAACCTCAACACAACAAGAATTCACCAAAAGAAAAGGGTCAGAAAGATGGAAAAATATTGAACAATCACAACATAAACGGATCACATAAAACAAACAATATCTCGAACCCTCAAACGTATAAGATGATGATCACATCCAAAGAATTTATTACCAAATAAGAAACCAAATATCAGCCTGTCTAAACAAGTGGAAGATCAAATATGCGTGTATGATCAGCAGAGTAGAGTATACTTACATGTGATGACTAAAAATTACACAAGGAAAAAGAAAGGAGACGGAGAAACAAGAAAATAAGAAAAGCCAACAAGAGAGAGGAGAGAATGAAGGTTAGTCCTGGCAGCAAAAACAAATTAAAGTAGCGAAGAATGTTCTGAATGCTAGAACTTTCGAAACTGCTGAAGAGTAGATGATCTTGTATAAGTGGAGGGAACTTCTATTTAATTCTTGCATCAAAAGATTTCCACAAATACTCAACATGGGCAGAAGCTAATTTTTTCTCCTAACCAAAAGACCGCCAGTGTAGGAGTCCGCAGGTGGACCAAATTCGCAAGAAAGGAATACGAGAAGTTCAAAACTTATCACCCATTTACAAAAGATAATCTACCAATATGACACCCATAGTTTTGTATCCCAATGATTTCCTGTGTCACAAAAAGATTTATTAACCTTCTTTGTAGGAAAAGGGAACAGGAATGGTCCTGCTACTATCAGTGAGGACTGGTTTGAGCTGAGGAACCCAAGTCCTCTCCTCCACCCAACTCCGGAAAAAGAAAGGCCAGACCCATTTCCTAGAAGCCGCGCCATCAGAAGATATTTCACATAGGAGAGAGGCAAACAGGGTCTTAAGCAACAGTAAAATGGAACATCCTCAACCCAGGACCACCTGATCTTAGTAATTCAGGCAGCATGCCGTTAGCACATATGCCTATACATGTGTGTGTGTGTGTGTGTATCCCTATTGAACCTAGTAATCTGAGTCATATGCCAATTTCCATAAACAATTCCTACCGGTCATAGCTCAATGGCAGGCTCATTGGACTGCCTCCGCAGGCTATATCCATGTTTAGTCATAGACAGGACATCAGAAATGCAACAAAGCGCATGTAACATCATAACAAGCCCTACAGGAGCACTGTATACCCACAATGAGATCCTAGAAAACAACATTAGATCACCTAGGATATGACATCAGTACAAAAATGCTGACCCAAACCAAAGGGATCCTAGAATAACCAAGTTCATTCCTATATTATTTCCAACAAAGGATCAATCACTGTCAGTAAATCCTAGGGGCAAATCAGCTTTTAGCATTTGAGAAGCTTCACTGACAAACAAAAACCACGTACGGAAAAGAAAATTAACTTGAAGAAAATAGCTAATATTAAAATCTTTCCCTCTGCTAGACCCAAGTTCACAGTGAGTCTAATTCCAGAAATCACAATGTAATTTTAGTTCAACAGGAATAGATATTCTCTCCAATTAGTAAACATCTACATTACCAAAAGAGTTTCTCTTTTGCAAACCAATCAAAACTATGCATCCTCTAAACATTGTATTTTTTAAAATTGGCAAATCTTGTTGAGAAGTAAGATTGATATGTGGGAGAACACTAAACGATCAAGCATACAATAGATTGCTAAACCCATTCAAAAGAAAGCCAATGCCTCTATTTGATAGGACTACACACTACTATAAAATTATAATTAAAATAAAAATGATACTGGCGGCAAATCTATCACTTCAATCAAAATACAGCACCATTCCGACTGGGTAACTATGGTTAAGTTTTTGCATATAACAACAAGAAATATTTTCAATTAGATGCCAAGCCTTCAATCTGCACACAGAACACTCTTCTATCAAGTATTTCTGTCATCAGAACATTAAATGCCCACTAATCACATAAAGATCCATCAATATCCCCCATAAAATTTATCACATTTCCAGAGATGGTCATATGAACCTCACAGCCTCTGAGAAGATAATACCAACTTCTTGGTGAAGTAGGATATATATGGTTATCAGCAAAATACTAACTTCTGATATAACCACCTCCTGTCGAAGTACATACATAATATTCATCACTAACATATCCATATTGCAATCATCACTTCTAACTCAATGTAGATGGACTTCTTAAACACTATCTCATTCAACCAAAATTATTGCAATAATCTCCAAAAATCAACAGTTTCTCACCTAAAATGCCTGTTTCATTCATCAAAGATCACAGCTTCAAGCAATACCATGGATTACTAATGTTTTTTATCTGAGACTGCACTCTGACCAACAAATTTACAACCTAACTTGTGTGTTGAAGGTTCCAGTTAAAATTGTCATATCACTCACTCAACCCACAGGAAAAATATAAGAAGAATGAGTCCGCCTCATCTCAAAAGTATAACCAACATCCTCAAACTACTTTACCCAAGGAGAAGAAACTCACAGAACAATTGGACTCCACCTCACAAATTTAGTACTAGAATCCAGGCATCTTAGACATGGAATATTGTTATCTACATGAAGGTCCTTTCACAAGTGATGCCCTAAAAGTTATGAACACTATACTGAAATCTAAAATCTGCAAAACGAAGAACTGCGAGCAAGGAAAGGAAGAACAGCAATGAGGGTGAACGGAACAAGTACTAGCAAAACGAAAACAGATAACAGGAGGAAACACAAGAGAATCATTAGTTTTCCTCCAGGCCACCAGACCAGAATCGTGCCTTCTCATCAACTAGACAATTGAAACTTAACCTTATAGATTTCACCTGCAAACATCCAATGGCATAAAGCTAGTGAGAAGAACATCAGTCTTGCAGCCAAAAGTAAAGAATATGGGAAATTTACGTTCATAGATTACCTACCTTAAAATCCTGAGCCTAATAATAGTAACCACGTCCATATGTGTGATCATTCCCATAAAACGATGAATATGAACCTCCTCCATACTGTACATCATATGAAAAATGAGTGTGGAAGGTCCCACATGCAGATCCAATTAAAAAAATACAAAATCATGATACTTACTTCAGGACCATAATAATTTGGCGGTAGAGGCCACCATCACCTCCAAGATCATCTGATTCCAAAAGAACTTAGATGAAGAAGAAAATCCTTCAAAATGAAGGAGGAAACCAAAAAACCCTTACCACGATATCTAGTTACGCGAAATGGAACAGCAGGTTCTGACTGATCCAGTCGAGCGGTGCCTACTAGGCTCTGCAAGACCAGAATCCTGGTCCTAGAAGTGAAAATCAAGAAAGCAAACATATTTCAACCAAGTCATTCCCTGTTTAACAGAGTTCACATGAAACCACTAAGAGTCCTAGCTTACCATCATATAATAGGGCCTCTTTATTCCATGGGCAACATCATCATATGGGTATGCTTCATCAAAATGCCTTCTCATGAATGACCTGTCATATCCCTCTTCAAAAGAATAAGGATATCTCCTATACGAATCATAGTCTCCATAGCCTCTATCACTTGCACCATGCCTCACTCTGTCAGGATAAGGTCTCGCAGGTGATGGGTCTCGATCGGCACTCCTGAACCCCCATCTACCCCTGCTTATGAAATGCACCATTATTTTTAAAGTTCAAAATCAAAGCGTTCATGTGCTTGTTTCCAATTTTATGCCGATAATTGGAAACGAAAAAATGCAAAGGGGGGATACAACACCTCGTCCAAAATTTGGTCTTCCATGAAAAGGAGGATATGGATTGTCAGTTTCATGTTCATGGGGAAAGCCCATCCTGCCTCCACGTCCAGGTCCACGAGAATAAAAACCCCGGTCATGCTGGAAGTTTGCTCGGTTAGAAGGACGTCCACCTCGTCCAAAACCCCTTCCTACAAGCAAATCAATACACCATAGTAAAGGCTATGACACAAACACTAAGAATCTCAATTGCACAGGAAACAGATATCCATACCAGAAAATCTAGGAAAAGTTCCACTGCTACCATGAGCAATCCGAAAACCCCCACACATTCCACCTTTTACAGCCTGCATCTTGGGTAAAGGATTTGAAAGTCTTGCTCGCACTTTAACCTAGGAACAAGTAGAGCGAGGTGAGAGAAACTCATAATGTGCTACAAACAGAGACAAAGTAAAATCAGCACAAAACAAACCAGAAGACTAGAAAGATATTATAGGCTTCCTTCCTAGTTCATACAGTCAACAAACTGCCTTGGCAACACAAGCACATTACACAAAATCCATAGTTGTTAAAGGCGGACGGTGCATCTTGGCACAAAGGTCCCATGGCGCACAGCATGGCGTATATTTATCGAAATACATGATAACATAAAAAAATTTGAACATATATAATGCCCAAATAATTAAATATAAACACTAGAACTATTTTAACCATTATACCAGAAAAGAAATATGTAAACAACTAATTTCAGGGAAAAGAAGAGTTCCAAAAAATGCGAGTCCAGCCTTTATTAAACTAGGTGAAGCCCAGTTGTTAAAAAAAAAAAATTGAGCTGAAAAAAGAAGGACGCTATAGCGCCTCTGCACCACAGAACAAGGCACGCTAAGTGCCATGGCGCACCATTTACAACTATGCTAATATCTCAAATGAATCAGGACTGTTTCTTAGAACTCTGCTAAACAAAGGCCACATAAATGGAAATTCACAATGTACGGTATGTACCTTTGAGTTACCATCATTCAATCCATTGTTGTTTACACCTTCAACACATGAAACTGCAGCTTCGTGTGTATTGAAATCAACAAATCCAAAATCCTTCCTCTTGGCTGTTGACATATTTCGTGCTAACATAATTCGGGCAATATCACCAAAAACTTTGAATTTCTCCCTCACATGATCTTCATCCCAGTGTGGTGGGAGCCCATCAATGAACACTGATTTAACCTGGGCCATGACTTCGGGATCTGGCTCGCGTAAAGGTTCAGCAAATGCCACTTTGGCCGTTCTCTCTGAGTGGCCAAATACAACATCAGGCTTTTGGAGTCTTTTATAAGCCAACATAGCCTCAGCATGAGAAGAAAATTCAATAAATGCAAAACCACGACTCAACCCTTCATATCGGGGATCTGCTACCAGAGTGATGTTTTCAACACCTTCTATTCCATAATCCTTCAGTTTTTGTTTTATCTGTCATAAATACAATCATGAGAAGCATTAAGTTAAAATGATAACATTGTAATGAGCTAAAGAAAAGAAGAATTAGCTTACAGCTTCCTTTGTCCAGGTGTTGCAAATATTCCCCAAAAACAATGTGTCGTTATCCTCACTTGGTGCAGTCCCACATCGCTTACCATGTATCTAAGAAAGAGCTAACATCAGAATTGCACATATTCCTATATACACAACCAGTGAACAGATCGCACAAGCGTAAACAACTAATAAATTCACCATATTATACACTAATCTAATAATTAAATGTAACATAAGTGCAAAGAAAACTCAGAAACAATTCACACCCACAGGATTCTTCATCTCTGACAGAGCACGGCTTGCTTGCTCCTTCATTGCAAATTGGACAAAAGCATACCCCTTATTCTTGTTTGTTGATGGATCCACATGCATGCGAACTTCAACGACCTCGCCTGCATACTCAAACACCTTTCTAACATCCGCTTCCACAGCGTCCCGGTCCAGCCCACCAACAAATATCTCCCTCTCTTTCCTCACCTTACGCTCCCTTGCAGCAGCATTCAACTGCACGCGTTCCTCTTCCAAAGTATCAGCTTCTGCCTCATTCTGTGGTGCATCGTCATCAGCAAAATCTTCTCCACCAAATTCTTCATGAACCTCTTGATCGCTGAGCCCCTCAATTTTTCCATCATCAGGCTCCTCTAGGGGAGCATCCTCCGATTCACTTCATGACTGGTTTCTCCTTCCATTCCTATGGTTTTAGCTTTAGGATCTCCTTCTGCTTCACTAATGGTTTTTGACTGTGACCCTTTTTCTTCCTTTATCTCTTCTGTTTCATTAGTCATACGGGGTTCTTGATCCTCCACAGGATTTGCATCCGTAGCCATAGTTCCTATAGCCTCAGACAACTTGTCACCAATGTCCATCAACTGCATTTCTGGTTCACTTGCCTTTTTTTTCCTTCTTAGAGAACTTTCCAATATCGCTAGTGTCTTTATCCTCCACCACAGAGTGATCAACATTTCAACCAAAGTTTTTTCATCTGTTGCAGGTTCATCATTGGAAGCTTCTGTACTTTTTTCTTCCTCTATAGTTTTATTTTCCGTGGTTTCTTCAATCTTTGCATTCTCAATCACTGCTGATGCATTGGTCCGCCCAGAAGCAGCTCTAGCTGATACTGGAGTTTTTCTGATCACTTTCCTTACAACCTTTTTAACTATTTTTGTTCCTGAAACAGGTTTTCCTACTACTGATGCTTGACCAACTTGTTCAACTACAACAAATAAAAACAAAAAAGCAACTGATCAATATATGAGAATCCAAATTAAACAAACGAATGCCTAAAAGAAGCATGTAATATCCAAAAGCTTCCTCATGTTCTAAAAGGGAGAGCATGTAGAAGACCAAGGTTGTTGGGTTGGACAGACAAACCAGTTAACATGCTGGATATCTGAAAAGCTAAACCTTTTCAAACCAAAGCAGTTTAGAATGAAAAATCAAGAATCAATATTTTGCATGTGCACCGAAACAGGTATTATGGGTTGAAACCATGCGGCTACCATCAACGTTTTGTTAGAAGGATTGCCTAATCTCTACAGAAGGCCACTAACGTTCGTTTGTAGCAATATTCACTACTTAAAGCTATTCATCAACTATCAAGACTAAAAATAAGCATCCACCAGCCAAAAAGACAACCATAATGTCATAACTATTAGATGCTAAAGGAAATACCCAAAGCTTACAGCAAAAAGCACGAAAAATAAGCCGGGTTACACAAATCCTATAAACCTGATGTTTGGGGCTTCGAATCGGGAGAGACGCTGACTTGCTTTGTCCTCCCGGCACACGCACGCTTTGCCTCCGTCTTCGGCGTTTCCGTCTGCGTTGGAGAAGATTCGACCTTCACCTCCGCAGAGGACGGCGTCGCCTGTGTCTTGGCGGCCGACTTCTTGGCCGCCGGAGGTGTCCTCTTAGTCGCCGCGGCTGGTTTCTGGGTGTCCGAGTTTCGAGTTCTCATGGCAATCTTCAATATTATTTACTCTACGTGAACTCAATTCTTGCAGATGAGGTTTCAATAATTTGGAGCCCTAGCTTTTCTTCGAGAACAAACTCTTTAATGCTGTCTGTATGTCATTCAACCTTCAATTTGCATGTTTTTGTTGTCTGACATTGAGGTTTCTTTTCCCACCTTAAACTTTGCGGTGTTATCGATTTCGTCCTATAACTTAGGCAGTATTCCAATTTGGCCCCATTTAATAAAATCTCCTCATACTTGGTCCTATCACCAATTTTGGCTAGAAATTGCATAAGGAAAAGGAAAAATCTAAATGACATTGAAAATTTATCAATCAAATCAGGTTCGATCGAATCAAATCAATTATAAAGCAAGTGTATCCATGTGTTTGGTCACTTTTCATGAATTGTATATCAATTACACAACAAATGTATTGAAATTGCCATATAATTTATTCAGGTTCGTCCAAATCCAATTTGAATTAGAATTTCCCATGAAATAACTATACTAATATGGCAATATGATTAGAGAAATAGTTAGGTCAAGACAAAAGTTTGATCTTTCTAAAAAATTCTTGTACGACTAGGTTTGTGCGAATTAAACTAATTACAGAGCAAATGTATCACACTTGCTATATGATTGGTCACTTTTTCTTGAACTGTACACCGATCATGCGGCAAGTGTATTGCACTTACTATATGATTGGTTCAGGTTCGATCGAACCGAGTTTGGATTATAGTTTCCCCTTTCTTCTTTATGTACAACTGCCTTGCACTTTCTGATATATTTTACAAACATCAAGATTTTCTCTAATTGATTTAATTTATAAAATTCTATTAATAGTACATCTATTTGAAGTTACAGATTGCAACACAAGACATTTGTGAGGTAAAACAATATTACTTGGAGGTTATTTTAGGCAAATACTGCACTTTTCCTATTGAAAACCAACTAGAATCCCCTTGCCAACAGTGTTTAGAATGAGCAAGCTAGCCCTTGTGGAGAATAGGAGCAAGAAGGTTTGGTGCTCTAACTCCTCCATCATTGATTCACATTACGCGTGAAGCACTTCGTCAACTGGTTAAGGACATTTCTACTCAAGCTACGTCGAGGCAGTAGCCTACTACATCACCGAGCATTCACTACCCTTAAGAACCCCCGGTCATTTTCGTAGAGGCCAAAACACTCTCTTGGCTCTCGAGGATCACGAATAGACACCTTGGGACTCTAGAGAAGATATGCACTATGAGAGGAGGTAAAACGACAAGGTTTCTCAGTCTAAAAGTAACTACTTCCTTCTACCCCCTCCTAGGGGGGTTACCTAAAAACAATTATTTTCCTTTTCCACTTCTGGAGGAGCGCTAGCTCAAGGGGAATGCCTTAAAGAGGAGTGGGAGGTCAAGTACCTCTTTCACCCATATTCGTTAGCTTCGAAAGATCAGGGGAGTTCTAAGCTTATCGGATGGCGGTTGCCCTACTGAAGTTCAATCCATTGCGCCTCACATACTGGCAGAGACTATACAACCCAGGACTGAAATCTCTATCTTGAGTGAGTATAATGAGATGGGAGGACGATTTTTGGCTAGGGCTAACCTCTTTGACACAAGGGATGCCCTTATTGCAAGTTGTATCAGACGAATCTCTCTGAGAAGGCAATGACTTGATTTAGCTAATTACCTCCTGAATTCATTGAGAATTTTGAGCAGCTTTCATAACGCTTCCTGCACCACTTCGTTATCAACAAACAAGTATCCCAACAATGTTTCATCCTTGTTCACCATACTAAAACTGGAGCACAAAAGTTTGAGAGAGTTCAAAAGTTCTCGAAAGCAGTGCTCGAAGTTCCCATGTGAAACCAGAACTTCTAGCAGATATTATGCAACAAAACTTGTGGATGAATTGATTGAAGGAGTCAATAGTAAGGAAGCTCTGAGCTACCTTTGAACTATTAGTGAGACTGTGAAAGCCGATAAATACATCAGAATCGAAATAACTACCGACCCCAATAAAAGAAAGACCAATGAGGAGGAAAAAATAACACCCTCAATAGGGAAGGAAGTAGAAGAGAGAGCAAATGCATGTCCAAAGTAACTTAGCACACCACACACTATTGAAATGTTGCTCTGTAGTTCTTACTATTTTGAAGTAGCAAGGTCTAATCCGTTGACCACCACAAATGTGAGAATCCCAAGATGGAGTATGATCGCTATTGTACTTTCATGAAGACAAAAGACACGCTACTTAAGATTGTAATCACTTGAAAGATGAAATAGAAAGACTAACTCAAGAAGGGTATTTTGAAGAATTCATGGGTGACACACGAAAAAATAAAGAAATTTTGAAAAGACAAGATCACATAGAGAGAACCCGCCATCTAGAAAATTATTGGAATCATATCCTAAAGGTCAACCATAAGAGTTCTATTCGAATAATTAAGGCTACCAATGCAGGAAGCAAAAAAATAGTGAGAAAGTCGAGAATAAGAGTGCTTTGTACTTAAAGTGTAGGAACAAATGATTCTTTAGAATGAACAGACCTCCTTATGGTCATTATGCCATGAGATAAAAGTTAAGGTAATTCAAAATCTTCTATTTAAAGGTATATGGATTTTTTTTATTCTTTATGGATATATACAAACAAGCCTCTAGTAAGGGCTGCACAACTTGACCCCTAAGACAAACTAGAAGAGGTTCATTGAGGTGTCATAATGCGACATCCCAAGCTAAAAAAAATTTCAACTGGAGAACTCATACTGAATTCCTCGAGGTGCATAACAAAATATCAAGCTAAAACCTTTTCAATTCGAAAGACGCTATACCAAGTATATTGTGATTATAAGTATAATTTCTTATTTTAAATTAGCTTAAGATAAAAAATTGCAAACTAAGATATTCTTTTTAATTATCTATACTAGTATAAAGCATAAAGACCTTATACACTTACAAACAACGATTAATGATACAATCGCACCATTTTTAAACATAACAACTATATCCCTAATTAATAATTTTTAAAATTAGTTGTAATTACTTTTTTTTAACAAAAGTAACTCCACGTTACTTCAACACTATACACAAATTTTTTATTATGTCAATAATATTTAAATTATTTTATTTTCTTTTTTAAATATAATTTGTTGATCTTAAATTTTATTTTTATTTATAATATTTTTTAAAATATAAAAAAATTATTTATTATATGCAAGCGAGTTACAAAAACAAGTACAGAACAGCCTGTTGTCCGCACAACTTCAAGTTTAAAAAAAAAAAACCAGAGAATAGATATTATACACACAGGTGCGCCCCATTTCAACATCCAATCAGTAATTAAGTAATAAGGTGATCTAATGTGTGTCTGATTCCATGGGAGCTTCAGAATCATCTCTTACGGGCTCTCAGGTAAGCCCTAGCTCCTATGTCCATGGCCGCTACTTCTGTTTTCATCAACTATTCCTTCTTAATTCCCTTTCTTTCGATTTCTGTGTGATTTGTTGTTGCTGTTATCTTTCTGTTTGTTTACAAGAAGAATCCGGAGGATGGGATCACCACTGTTTCGGAGCGTACACAGGGTTTAGAACCCATTCTACAGAGGCTTCAATCCCTCGAAATTGTGAGCCCCGGCTTACATTCATTTTGTACTTTACTTCCAATTTTCGAGATTTCGTTCGTTGATTAATTTTGATTAATTATGTATATATTTATGTATGTATATGTGTGTGTAAACAGACGAAGCCGCTACTGACATCAGCCCCTGCAGAGAGTAGCTTGACGGATTCTTGTCCGAAAACCATCTTCTTCTTCCACTGCTGGTAAGTTTTCTTTTTTTGCTTCTTATTTTATCCCTGACTTATTTTTATGCTTTCTCTTGATGTGCTGATTTGAGCGCCCTTTTTCTATTTTTATTTGTAGTTTCGGGATGAATTCATGTTCTTTTTGTTGGGCTAGTTTGTGAAGCTTGCAAATGCAGTAGCTAATGGTATTAGCTGGGGATGCCATAAGATTGTGTTCTACATGGAATGTTGAGAAACTTTATCCTAGTTATGATAAAGATAGTTAACCCGATAATAATACACTTTTGAGCTTTAAAGGCTGTTAATTTTTTAATAAGAAAGTTAAAAGGATTAATCTTGCATTCTTATAGTAGCATTTGTCCGTACTATTGTGGTGAACCACAAGACCCCGGGATTGCCGAATGTATTTAAATTCTCATACATTTTTTATGTTTTTCCTGCTTTCTTGGTTCACCTTTTTGTTAGCATGTTTCCTTCTTGTTTTATTCTCTTTCCATCTTCTAAGTTAACAATTTCCAGCCCAACAAAAATTATCAAAGTACATTCTTGATATACTCAAACTCTCGGTAGGTTGCGTTGGATAACATTTGTATTAGCTGCTACAGCTGGTTTACTAGAGTTGCATGCAGTCAGGAGAAGTTTCTAAAGTTAGCAAGTCAATAAATTCTTGTGCAATTGGGACTTCGGAGTACCTACTTGAGGAGAATAATATTCACTGATTATACTAATATTAACTGTTTTCTCGAGAAGGTGCTTGATGCACTTCAGTTGTCTCATTAAGTTATAAGGAAAACTTGTCAAACGTTGCTAGTTTATAAATGGCACAGTAGAAATCTTCCAGGACTTATCTGATATTTTTCAAAATTATGCTATTTTAAACTGGCTTATTGGGAGCTCATGCCGAACTATTTTAAGATAACAATGGGTACATCTGAGATGCCATTTATGTTGTTTACTTGTTATCTAAAGTTCCATCTCAAGTCAGGGATTCCAGTGCCATGATGAATCTGAGGAAATTGACAGAAGGGATAACATAGTTGAGAAATTGTTGCCTGCAAAGTTTGGATTTTTTAGAGCATTAGTTTATTTCTTCACCTCCAACCATACAGCCTTTGATCAGATTCAAGAGAACAACATCAGTAAGCCCCTGTCATTTAGACATACTCTTGCAATCAGTAGGGAGGTTCTAGGGTTTAGACTGATGCTTCAAATTGACAGCATGTGTCTCTCCATCATCTTTTGAGTGACACATAATGTATGTCATTCTTGATACACTATATTAAATGACCAGGAACAGTTTAATAGGGAAGGTTGGAACTTCTGCATGCTCCATACATCATTGGTTGTGAATCACAACCAATGATGTATGGTCCTGTGATAATGATGTCACTAATTGTATCTTATCTTAAAAACTACCTCTTGTTTATAATATGTTGAAATAGTGGCTCTTGCTGTAATGGGTTAGCCAATTGGACAAACAAGTTTTTGCTCGCATGTCTACACCTAGTTAGTCTGCTAAGGTTTCACATGACTATTTTTTTAAAATTTTCAAATTTTAACCTTACTTGGAGTAAAGCTATTGTGGGATAATAGAAAAAGGACGAATGAAAGAAGAGTTTAGCATGATTGTTCTAAGCTCCTCCCTCTTTCTCTACCCTCCCCCCTCAAACTGCCAGCCCCAAGCCCAGCTTTTGCTTTCTCGAACAATAAGATCTTGCATCAAACATGGAGGTTGTAGGTGCAAGAGATGTTAATCTGGTGTGGATCTATTGAATTAACAAGCATAGGATAGAGGAAACCTGTCTCTTAAAATACAATCAAGTGGACAGGATCTCATCAATTCATAATGCAATTGATATCCCCAGATCATTTTCTGTTATTAATTGACCATGACTTTGTTCTGAAAATATACAGTAACTATTTGTTAATAGTTGTCAAAGTTTGGTAGATTCTCTATTGGAGGAGAAATGTAAATACTACAGGTTCCATGAAAAAGATAAATTGGGTGTGGGATAAGTGTCCGTTACTCTGTTTCATTTGTATTCGAGTAGAATTCTCTTCTTGTTTCTTTTCCCACTAGTTGCTTTCTTGTGGATAACAGACCCAGTAAAGCTGGTTGTTTGCCGAATATCTTATTTCTTGTTATGTGTGGACTAGGTACTGTAAACCCGAATGTGCTGCTGGAGCTCTTCTCAATGTACCGTGACTGGCAAGAGGAGAAGGCCCAAAAAATTACTAAAAGACAGGTTGGCTTTCTTTTATCATGCATTGATGTAGGTCCTGGTTATACACACACACACACACACTAGAAAAGCAAGTCAATATAGTTCTCATGAGTCTGTTTGATACTATCATTTTCACGATATGGTTTTAAAGCTGATTATTCCCTGTGCACATATATCTAAATTACGATCACATTAAAACTTTGCAATAATCAGTCTTAGGTGATAACCTAGTAGGTGAGTAACTTTGACAAGTGTATTCTCATCCTCTGGTGAGAGCTGATTCCTGATCACTGCATGATTCAGTAAACTTTTGTCCATTTGAACTTGCTTCAGAATGATGATGATAAATATTAACAGATAAAGCTTGATTTTCTCTGCAGAATTTCAAATCTCTTCTGCTCATTTGTTGTTAGCTTGTCTTGCATCATTGACGACCCCTAGACCGCTAAACAAATGGATAACATTTTTCTTTGACTTAAATCTTGTATGCAGGAAGACATTGAAAATAAAATAGAACTCGCAGATGCTTTGGCTGTCAAGCTTCTTCAACGCTTCAATTACTCAGTCTCAGCAATGAAGACCACATCTAATCATCTATCAGAAGGTACCTGATGCATCCTACAAGTATTTTGGAAATTCAATATTGGTGCATGATAGGTTATTATTATCTGTTATATCTATTCTACTTGGCATTGTCTCATTCTTTAATTAAGCTGAAAATAATAATATATTCTTCATATAAAACTTTAAGCCTAGTTACATTTGGCAGGTGTCATGAACAGATATGTTGGATCTGGCTAATGCAATTCCATGCCATGTGAAAAGATCATCTTAATGAAAACAGAAACCTTTTATATGATCTCATTATGAGTTTGTAAATGATTAAGGCATCTAATGATATTATGCAAGAACTTCCATATATCTGATGTGTTCCTTCAAGAAACAATGTATTACATGCTGGAGAGGTAAATTTGTTTACATATTGCTTGGGATGGCTCCACTAATTTTTAGTGAGTGATGATCATCTTCAAATTGCAGTCCATGCCTTGCAAGTGGAACTTGGAGAGTTAAAAGGGAGATTGACTGAGGTCATTAGCAATTGTGATGCATTATGCAAAAGAATTGCCGATGAGGGACCAGAATCACTACGATCTACAGTCAGGCCGTTAACTGCAGCTTCCACTGATCAAAAGATTGTCTCTGTCTTACCGTCTTTGCCTTCGACTGCAGACCAGGATCAACTACCACAGCAGGAAAGTTAGGGTTTTCTGCTTTTTCCTTTTCCTTCCTTGGTTTTTGTACATTCTCCTAAAATTGCAATTAGGTTAGAAGCTGGCTATGCTAAACAACCTGGTCATACCCTGCCAACTTGTATTCATCTGCAGAAAGAAGGATTTATTTTCCTGTCTCATGTATTGACAACTTGCTATTGTAATCCCACTAATTCCAAAGGATACATTATGATCACCTATTAGATGTTTCATTTTCAGACAGGATGCCCAAATATGCATTTTCTTGTTACCGTCATAGTACTCTTACAAGTGCGCTATCCCACAATTTAAGGCCATTACATTGAAAGAAAAACACTGTAAGAAGTGCATTGCCAAGCCTGGTTCAGTTTTCATGTGACCCACGCTTCAGTTTTGCAGGAAATGCTGCCCGCATTTAGCTATGTATAAGTTGAGACAAAACTAGTGCAAATTTACTCACCCTTTGTGCCCAAATGTTGGGGAAAATAACTATTTGATGCACCTTTAGAGTGAGTTGCTCTCCACTGGAACGGACCAAGTAAAAAGCGTGGATGTGATGAACTGGTAGACACCTGAGCCCCACCTCACCTCTTACTTCCTGGCCTCACTTTGTTACTGAAGCATCACCGACAGAATGTGAAGTTGAACCGAAAGTAAGCTAACCCCATTGATGGCCTTTAATCCAGATCTGAACATCTTAATTCTGAAACCAGATGATACATTTAATGCTGGTGTAGTATTCAGTTCTGGGTTGCCAGTATGGTCCAGTTGCCGACACAAGATTATTCAACATTGTCCATCAATAACAGGTCTAACAATTTGGGTAACTACCTTGATTATAACTGTACAAATGAACTGGTAGATATCTGCCAAAATAGCCCCGTCCAACCTCTGAAGTTGCGGCTCGTTTTGGAAACAAAGTGAGCCCCAACACCTAGTTTATATCATTAGACCTAAACAAGAAACCAAAGGACATCTCAAAACCCTGAAAATTTGAGTAGATTGAAATCAATGGGATGGCTGAAGATCCCAAGAACTACAACTCATAAAGTACATAAAATCCTTCTGAAATAATATACTATACTTTTAGCAAAAAAGACTACCACAATACTATCAACCAATGTGATTGAAAAACCACCACATTCTTTACTGCTTCTATAGACTCAAATTCTTGTTATAGGATCAAGCTCCCATTACTAATAATTGAATCAAGTTTCATCAAATAAGGGAAAGGAATTAATTTTCAAAGTACTCAAACAATCACTCGAACGGCATGAGATTTTCTTCAGGGCTGCTGCTGGGCGTCCATATAGCCTGCATCAACAAGCACCTTTTCCCTCTTGGCCAGTTCAATATCCTCATCCACCATCATCTTCACCAGTTGCTCAAACCCGACTCTCGGCTTCCAGCCCAGCACTTTCTTCGCCTTGCTTGCGTCTCCTTTCAGATTATCCACCTCTGCCGGCCTGAAATACCGCTTATCAATCACTACATGATCCCTCCAATTCAGCCCCACGTACCCAAACGCCACTGCCAAGAACTCCTCCACAGTGTGTGAGTCCTCTGTCGCCACCACATAATCGTCGGGCTTCTCCTGCTGCAGCATCAACCACATTGCCTCCACGTAGTCCCCCGCGAAACCCCAGTCCCTGGACGCCTGCAAATTCCCTAGGAATAGCTTGCTCTGGAGCCCGATCTTGATCCGACCCACAGCCCGGGTTATCTTCCGGGTCACGAAATTCTCACCTCTACGAGGGGACTCATGGTTAAACAAAATCCCGTTGCAGGCGAAAATGCCGTAGGCCTCGCGGTAATTTACAGTGTACCAATGGGCGGCGCATTTGGAGACGGCGTACGGTGAGCGGGGGTGAAAAGGGGTGGTCTCGGACTGGGCGGGGCGTCGATCCGAACATCTCGGATGATCCGGCCTGGTAGTATTTTATGTGGGAGCGGCCGGAGGCGGAAACGTGGGAGCGAACAGCCTCAAGGAGGCGAAGGGCGCCGGTGGCGACGACGTCGGCGGTATAATCAGGATCTCGAAGGAGACAGCAACGTGGGACTGGGCGGCGAGGTTATAAACCTCGTCGGGCTGAATGGTATCCAGCCAGCGGCGGAGGGAGGAAGCGTCGGTGAGATCGGCGTAGTGGAGCTTCATCCTGGCCTTGTGGGCGTTGTGGGGGTCGATATAGATGTGATTGATGCGCTGAGTGTTGAAGTTGGAGGATCGGCGGATGAGGCCGTGGACCTCGTAGCCTTTGTTCAGCAAGAATTCGGTGAGATAGGAGCCATCTTGGCCCGTGATGCCGGTGATCAGGGCGATTTTGCGGGTGGGTTGGAGGGTGCGGGCTGGGTTTTGGGCGCCATTTACGGCGGCGGTGTCGGATTCAGATCTGGAGGTGGCGGAGTCATTGTTGGCGGTGGCCATTGGGAGAAACTGGAGTAGTGGAGGTGTAGATGTTGGAAATTGGGGAAAGGGACTGGAAATTTATTGACGGGGAGAATGGGTGGGGAGTGGGGGAGGGGGGTGGGGGTGGGAGGCATAGGCCAGTTTTTCTTGTTTCACTGATATTTTAACCCGGGAGAGTAAAAGCAGCAGAGTTTTTGGCCCGGACCATACCCGAATAAGATGGATTTTGGACCCCAATTATCGGGTTCGCAAACGAATTTTTATCTTATGGATCCGATTGGAGTCGAGACGGGTTTCCAATTTTATTCACGTATTTCATCTACTATTGTATTTAGGACAAGAACAAATCCAACATGGTTATTATTACTGGGGTTTGCAGTTTTTCACTGTAACATGTGAAATGAGCAAATAATTTTTTGTGAAAAAGAATTAACAAATTATCCTCACGTGCTATTTTATTTTTTATAATTTTTTTTTCTCATTTATCATATCACAAAAATAATTTATATTTTTTTCGTTATTATTGTCCTGATTATTAATGTATCCCGACCGCAACCCTTGGTGGGATAATAATAATAACGTTGTTGGATTTGTGATGTTCTAAAATATCATGACAGTTGAGTTTTTTGCCCCTACCCCCTGAGTTGTCTTTGCAAACATTATTGTTTGTATATGTTAATCCTACATTAATTTCAACTAAACATCATAACAATTACACCCCAAATTGTCTTTGCAAACATTTTTTGTTCCTACAATAGTAGATGCACTGGTTGACCAAGTCATTATGCAAATAATGGTCTTAATTTCACCATATACCCTATATATAAACTAAAAAAAATCCAACTAGCTTGGTCATTTATCAATTTTTACCCCATGGGTATAATTGGGATACAATATTTTACTATTTTAACTTATATATATATATATATATATTATATTTACTTGCTTACGAGCATCAAAATAATGCTAGAGCATATTTTAAAAATAATTTATGTCATTGAATGAAGAGTAAAATTGAAAGTTTATTTAATATTTTGGGTAAAATACAGATATTCCTTCATTGTATGGGGTCATTTATACTTTGCCCTCCGACTCTTCTTTTTTTTTTTTACAGGTCCGCATCGAATTATTTAATTTTGTTGCACGTTGTATTTTTTGGGGAATAATAAAGGAACATTCCGTCCGCGTATGTTCACACGCCTAATGGCAATTTTGGGTTCAGTAGAGTTATAAGGATTAAATGCAAACACTCCCAACATATGGATTTACAACTTTGCCCCCTAATTTTTACAAAATAAATTAATTTTTTTGAAAAACTTGGAGAAAAATTCTGAAAATTGACAAAAAAAAAAAAATAAATAAAATGGGAAATTTCTAGAAAGTTTAATATCTGATTGGCATTGGTATTATTGTGAAGTTGCACCGTAATTTTTTTTTATTTTGCTTGTTGAGATTTAATTTCTTAATCTGGGTTGATGAGTTTTTCTTGTTTTCTCATTTGGGTTATTTTCAATTTTTGTAATGTTCTATTGATTTTTGTGTTGTGTTGAAATTATTTAATTGTGAATTAAAGTTTAAAGTTCTTTTGTCCAGTTTAGAAGTTTTCATACACCTGATGTTGTACACATCATGATTTTTAGTTTGATTTTGCTTGTAATGCGAAATTTTTTATTTGCAGATTAGGCATTGAATTTTTCTGCATTTAACCTTTGTAATTTTACCAATTCCAAAATCACCTCAGACGAGTGAACTTACGTGGACAGAATATTCCATCATTATTCTCTGGAAAAGTGCAAAGTACAACAAAATCAAAAGATTGGACGGAAAAATTAAAAAAAAAAAACAAAAATAACTAGAGGGCAAAATGCAAATGACCCCGTACATTGCGGGTTGTCTGCACTTTACCTTAATATTTTTGTTGATGTCAAAAAATTTTCGTCAATCCTAATGGATGGTGTACAGTTGTAGATAGAGAAATCTTTGACAACGTAATTTCGTATTTTCAAAAGGAGTTTAAGTGCAACTTAAACCCTAATTTTAAATCTTAAGTATTCAAAATCCTTCTATTCTAAATCTGAATTATATTTATTAAACAATGATGAATTTTCAAATTCTTATAATATGGAGTCGTTTGAAATTATTCCTCCAACATTCTCCCATCATATTAAAGATTTATCAATTCAAATATATCATTAATGAACTCAAAATATCATAAAATTATACATAAGTGGAGAATTGTACATGTGATGTAGCTAGCTAGTAAGTGGTGCATGGGAAGGATGAGCCTAAGCAACAGAGGCACATGACTGCTGCTTGGGAAGGAATGGAGTCTCAGCAACACACATGCCCCACTGCCACACCATAATTTCAATTTCTCTATTCATATACTAGATATCATCGCACGCGGTTCTCGCGAGCATATAAATTTTTTTTAATGTGAGATGATAAGAAAAAAAAAATTTGTTAAAAGAATAAATTATAATAAATATGGAGAAGTAAAGAGAAAGAGAAATGTGGGGTGGTGGGTAGTTATGAGGAAAAAAATAATTATAAAATTAATAAAAAATATTAAAATTACTAATCTGACCAAATAATTTTAAAGAGAAAAAATAAAATAAAAGGTAAATTGAGAAAATCTAAAGTTGGTACGCTCAAAGGGTTTTCTTTTATAATAGTATAGATAGTGTGAATAAATAGGGACCTCCTTTAATTTATTGCATTTGGTTTGATTCTTGGACATGTTTGGTGTATGTGTTTTCTTGTTTACTCTTAATCTCAATTACAACCTCTTCTGCGATTTAATATAATTATAAAGAAATGCATTGTGGTCAGTTCACTATAAAAAATGAATAAAACCCCAAAGAATAGGCTTATTGTTAGATGATCGTTAAAATCGATGGGTATTAATAATTTTTTAAATAATGAGGGGTATGTCAATCCTCTTGGAGCTCGTTATAATTACTAAAGTGAAATATTTAGTTACAAAGGGTTTAATAAAACTCAAATAAGTTATTTTATTTAAGTTATTCATCAATTACCCAAATCCCTTTTAAGTTATTTGAATATTTTAATATAATTTAGGGAGATGGTATTTATAGATTTTCCTGTTGAACAAAGGGAAAATTTGGAGAGTGAGACCAATCGAATAATAAGACTTGTGACATGATGTTTGATAGTGTATATGATGGATATGCCTAGCTGACATCGTTCATCCAGTAAAATCTTACGAAATAGTTTTTAATAGGGTAAAATACATATTGCCCTATGTGATATCCCAAATATTCAAATAAATTTTGTGATAAAAAAAAATACTATATAACCCCCTGTAAGATTTAAAAATGTGCATATTGGCTCCTAACCCGCGCCCCTCATTTTTTAACATTTTTTTCTCCAACATTCGACGATCTCTCAACGTGTTTCCACCGTTGGAAAGTCCGTCCGACAACGATCATTTTGACACCCCACCCACCGCCAATCTCTCGTCCGTCGGCGAGTTATCTCCATTTTTTTGTTTCATATTCTTTAGCCTTCTTTATATATATTTACATATAACTAAATTATATTTTTTATATTATATTTTTAAGATATGTAATTTAACCACATGGATAGTTTTTGATAATTTAGGAGCAAAATATATATATTCAGTCGTAGTTTTGGGTGCATGAAATTTTACAGGGGGTTATATGATAATTTTTTTATCATAGAAAATTTATTTGAACATTTAGAGTATCACATAGAGTAATATGAATTTTACCCATTTTTAATAGCTTTTCATTCATCCTTTCAAAAAAAAAAAAAAAAAAAATAGTTTTTCATTCATCTATGTGTAGAAGTATCTAGTACTAAACTATCAAGTATCCACATTTGATAGTTTTTCATTTATTTATTTTTTATATATGAATTCCTTCTAGATCTAATTTTATTTTCAAGTGAAAATATAAAGCCAAAAAAATAAAAAAGTATAATTTTTATTTTTATTTATTCTATTATCCATATATATAATTTTTTTTCAAAATTATTTTTTTGATACCAACAACAACACTGATATTTAAACTCGAATTCGTTAATTGAAAATATTGTTAGTAATTTTGTGGTCGACGAGTCATAATTGGACCAACAAATCTCGTCTGGCTATATATTTTGGTCCTTATTAAAAATACATAGCTCCACAATACAATATATTTTAATATATTATTATTTACTTTATTCTCGTAGCGAACTTTCTAATTTAGACATTAAAAGGTACGATCGATCTTAGTAAGTGCAGGTTAACAAAAACTAACTTGACGGCTTGAGACAAAGCAGCGAGGATACAAACACAAAATCACCGTACTTCAGCGATGACTTAAATCACATCAAGAAGTCAAATTCAAACTTGATTTTTCAAGAGCTTATTACAAGTTGATAAGTTAAACAGCACAATGCAAAGTTTTTAAGGGATAATTATACTCCCCTTTTGAGTCTAGTAATAACACGTAAATTTTCTGTAATTTGAAAAATTATATCGAACACGTTTGAGGTTTGTTTCCGTCTAACAAATAAGTCTCCCCGTTAGTTAAAATTCACTAAATTTATTGATTTTAACAGAAAAACTGAATGAAAATTGATATTTACCATCGATTGATTTATTATTACTTTATTGTAGGTCAAATAATTTTTTTTGAATAAACTAACCTTGTAACAATAAAAATATACCTCGTTAAATGTATTAATGCGTGAAGATTATGGGGATAATTTGGTTATAAAAAAATATACTTAACCTGCAACAAAGCAGTAATAAATCAATCGAAGGTAAATATGAAATTGTTTTTTGATTTTTCCGTTAATTTTTAGTAAATTCGATAAATTTTGATTAACAGAATGATTAATTTGTTAGATAAATGCAAACCTTACATGTGTTAAATGTAATTTCCCTAAACCACAAGAAGTCTACATGTAATTGCATTAAACCTCAGAAAAAGAGAGCGTAATTATCCCAATTTTTTTTTAAGAAAAAACTTAAAATTGAACATAAAATTCTTGAAAGTTCAACTCGAACTCAACTCGTTTACAAGCTAAGCATGAGTTGATTGTTGAGGGGAGAGGGTTGTGAGAAAGTAAAAGTTTCGGCCGACCTGTTTGTTGTGCTAAAGGGTCCTATATGGGTTCAAGATTTGCCTGAACTTGACTGCAGAACCTGAAGTTAGTGAACAGACAAAACATCCACAAAGTGATTATCCTGACTCTGGACAAAAGTCATCCCCGGGGATTACTCATTGTTAAGACAATGATCAATAATTTATCTA
The DNA here is from genome assembly GCA_034509725.1 of Sesamum angolense. NCBI lineage: Eukaryota > Viridiplantae > Streptophyta > Magnoliopsida > Lamiales > Pedaliaceae > Sesamum > Sesamum angolense. Next base: position 7,580,955 of record JACGWL010000010.1, read on the forward strand.
CAAGTACTTGTATTTGCTTAAAAATACAATAACCGACCTCTCTCATTCCCTCAATTTCTTTTAGTTTTCACTGGTGAAGTTCATTTTCTAACAACTAATGATCTTGGAAAACAGAAATGTCGTGCATACCCACAAACTACTGGCTGCCAGAATCAGAACTTATGTATAATGGATTGAACACTAAGAATTTTGTTACTCTGGAAGAAGTAAAGGCTTGAAATTAGTTGGGTTGTGAATGTTAGAAACATTAGAAGCCGGCAAGCCAAACTGAAAAAGAACCAAAAGCTACTAATACAAAGTAAGCTAAGTTAGCGGATAAATAGGAACGAGAACCATACATGCAAACTGTGAAGCCTTCGCAGGAAGAACCATAAGCAAAAAGATACGAGTTCATGCACAAGGGCACAAAGAAAACGCAGATAGACTGGCATCACACAAAAGGATGTTTATGCATGAGAGATGCCAAGATCGAATGCTTTTGTACATAACTTGCAGAATAGAAGGTTTAAAATGTGAGCTTTTGGGGATTGAAGAGGAGTTGCAATCTTTAGATATTTTGGCTATAAGCAATACGGAGTCAAGAACCTAGTGCTCCCGATTAAAACGAGAAGCTCTCCCCTCTGTTTAATATGTCAAATTAAGCATCCAGTGAAGTTGAATTGGCACTTGGCAGTTAACCTGTTCTCATGATGATATGAACTCCACTGTCAGTATCCACTATGTCACTCATCTCCCCAATCTTTAGTGCGAAAGTTGCTTCTTCGAAAGGCTTCTGCATCTGACCCCTTCCAAATGAACCTGCACCCAGTTGCACATTGTGAGAAATAGATGCAGTTAAGTCAGTCAAAAATTGCAACAATTTTCTCGACCTACAGCTTGGGCTATTTTGATAATTTGTGACAATTCAAACACAGCCCGTGGGGCACCAAGTTGCACTTAAGCAGGCAATTGATGTTGCAAGCCTCCATCATCAATTGACAGGAAAAAAATGCAATAATTGGAAGGTACAGAATTTATTAATGCCACAGGAACTACAAGAGATACAGATTTAAATCCATTTTCTAGTTTATTCATCAGTTACATAGTCAGTATTAAGGTAACTTCCATTCGCCAAAAAGAAAAGACCACCAAAAAGTTACTGAGGACAAAGGAAAACAAGAAATCAATAGCATGTAGAGAACAAATGAAATGTTATATGATGTTATCGCAAATCATATCTTCATCTCGCTGACACTCCAGCCAAGTACCATGCAACTGAAATAATATGACATCATCTGAGACTATGCCACAACCTCCAAAATCAATTTTCTGCCCCATCAAGGAGTATGATAGACGTCACAGCCACCAAATTACTTAGCAGTTAGCTCCTTTGAACAATGCAAGCAAGATTCCTTGCTAAATGTTATGTTCCTTGCACTATTCCCAAGCATTTGTTGTTTTGAACAAATCCAAGACAAATTATATTACCATCACAGTTATCCTTTTTCGATTCAAATTTTAAAGTGACAATAGTATTCTTCACTTCTAATTAAATCCCTTCTAACTTGGTAATGACAGCTATGAAGTAATAAAAAGTGCATATGAATGAAGATGCTCCAAAAATTTAGATAAAATGGGGGAAGATGTTAATGTATAGAATGTAGAACTTAGGGAAAGGGCTTAAAATGCTGCAATGTCAATGTCAGAAAACATGCATAAGCTGAATTAGAAAAATCAAATAGATGGGAGCTAAGATATCCTAACAAAGACAGGGCTACAAACACAGCATGGCATTAATATATAGTAGTTTAACACACCAAGTGCAGATTCAGTGAAGATATAGATTTTAGAATAGAAGTGGAAAACTTGACGTACAAGTCCGGGGAGCCTCACAAGATTGAAATAAGTAAAGAGTATTATACTATAACTGAAGGCTAGTGTGTTGCTTAATAAATTATGCATCATAAAGCTCAATAAAAGTCTCAACATATGACACATACGTACAAAATGTATCACCCTGTCAATCGAAGTTAAAAAAAAAAAAATAATAATCCATCTTTGCCACATAACTTAAACTAGTGTTCATAAACTAAAGACACTTGCGTATCTTTAATACTTGTATCCTTAGAAGTAGCTGTCAAAAGTTAGTTGGTAACTGGTATCTATTACTTTTAGTAATATGGTATTATTTGAAGAAAATATTTAATTTTAGGAAATAGGACTGGTTATGAACATCCCGGAAAGGAAATAAGTATGTTCAATTTGGGATGGAGGGAGTACAACATATTCTATCACAAGTCTGCTAAATGTACAACCCTGGAACCTCCAGTCTACAGATTTTTTCAGTCAAAACAGATGTTCATACAGGTTTTAAACATGGTTTCTTCAGCTTCACACTTGTACAAAGCTGAGTTACTGAGTCAATAAATACATGTAAGGAGGTAAAATGTATGAATACTAATAATGTAATATCTTCTTTTGTTTGTGTGTGTGTGATTTCTCCCAAAAGGAAACAATAAGAGCTAAGTTGTTTACTGAGTTATGCAAAAGACAGTCAATGGTATAGCCACACGGACCAGTCACTCTAATAAAGTAATGTATGCAATCTCATTTCATACAAATTTAACACTAGAGTGCTCTATATAGGAACCAAAGTTTGTGACCTTATGCCTTAGATTAGAGACTCAATTGACATTCTGGCCTATTATCATTCAACCTAGAACTCCCTCCTGCGCATGAATTTAAACATGTATGTGCATACAAAATTTCTCCCAACTCAATTCAGGTAAGCATTTACTTCAAGCAGGTCATGTGACAAGTGTACGCACCAACACACACAAGTACAAACATCTAGCGGATAGAACTGCATCTTGAGGAAGGAAACAACACTTTCTTCACAATTCATCAGCAGGATTCAGTTAGCTTCAATCTTCTATAAAGAAAACTTAAGAAACCATAAACACACTAAGTATCTTTAATTTACTTTTCAACTGCTTAATCCCCTCTGAAATTTTTCTCACAGCTCGACTTTCTCATGAGGCAGGAAAATGAATCCAACAAAATCGCAAAATCCCACGTACTAATAAAGTGAAAGCGTCGGGGGTTAAGGGATACAGATTAAAGAAATCGGAGACGGACCGAGATCTCCGCCGCGCTTGGCGGAGTTGCAGTGAGAGTGCTGGGAAGCGAGGTCCTTGAAGGAAGCATCGCCGGATAGGATATCGCGGCGCAGGGCCTGGAGCTGCGCAACGGCTTCTTCGCGGGTGGTGGCAGAGATGACGCGGCCGTCGGGATCCTTCCAGGACGACTTGCGGCGGGAGCCCTGGTGCTTAATCAGAATGTGGGAAGCCCTCACCTTCTCCGACGATGACATTTTCGTCTTCTTGCTACTGCTGCTTTGCTTGTGTTTGTGGTGGTGGTGGTGATGATTGTGGTTGTCGGCCTGATCCGCCGACTTCTTCCTCTTGCGATCGGACTCTATTTTGGCCGATTGAGGGCTTTAGCTACTGTTCTTTCAGTGAGATCGTCGTAGGACGGAATAATTTTTATATCTGTTTTGCGTAGTATATGAAAACACGTCGTCAATGAAGCTGATTGGTTATATATACCGGCTATCGAAGCACACTCGATGCGTATGCGCTATTTAACATTGTCCATATGTGATACGTGTACACGCAATGTTTGCGCAAAACACGCTATATATATTAGGATAAATTACAACAATTTCCTTTTAATATAATTATGAATAATCTCTTATTGCTTGAAAAATTACTAATACTCCTTAATTTTAAGGGTTGTCTAACAATCGACTCATCTCGTTAATCTCCGTTAGGTTTTCATCCATTTTTTATGATGAACTGACTAAAATACTTCTGTAGATTAAGAATTATAATTTTACTTATTTTTTAAACTTTTTTTATTGACTAAGAGAATTTTTTTAAAAAAATTCATCCACCTCATTCAATTTTCTTTTTTTTTTAAAAAACAAATAGAGTAAGAATATAATTGACAATTTCATACATCTATCCAAAAATTACATAATTTAATCAAACATCAAAGATGTATTTATAAATTTTTTTAAACAACTAGAGGTGTTTGTAATTATGCTAACACTCAGGGAAGGTCATCGTAATTTTCCTATATACTAAAATGATAATTTTGTAAAACTAATAATATTTTTATTATTGAGCTTAAAGTGAAATGAAATAAAGAAATAATTGAACATATGTACATGTATCGTTCTAATAATAAATATCTTAATCAAAATACATATATCTAAATATTAGAGAACACAAATAACAATGTAGAAAAAAAAATTATATAATCTTTTCCTTCTGCGTGCATTGAAAGAAAAGCTTAATATGTTAAGAATTAGAATATTATAAATTTTTATACTATAACCTAACTTACATAATAATAACATTACCTATCAATTGTTCTACACTCACATATTTGTTTTCGTGGATATTTGTTTATCAGAGAAAGTGGTTTAAATCCTAAGAGATGCAAAAGAATTTGGTTGATCATACCGAAATCAAATCTTTCCATCCAAATATCTTCATTTTATTATGATTTTTTGTTCCATTAATAAGATATATATCTCGTCTCATATGAATTATGAAATAATAAAACAAGTAACATATTACTTTGATAAAATAATTCAAGTGAATCCATTAGATAACCCTTTCGGGCATTTGTTCACAGCCGAATTATAGAATGCACTTAGTGGGTATGGAACAATTCTCTTATCTAACAAGCTCGCGAGCCTAGGGCATGACAATTGTATCAGAGTCGATCACCAAGTAGAGTCGGGAATTAAGTGCAATGCGCATGGAAGCCACATCTTAGACCTACGAGACATCTCTTGAACTTGTAGGATCACCAAGTAGAGTCTGGAATTAGTGCAACGCGCATGAGAGCCACATCTTAAACCTACGAGACATCTCTTGAACCTGTAGGATTCACTCTAGAATCCTATTGCCTGGCGACCGATCATAGGCTATATCACGCTACGTGCGTCACATTCTAAAGGAGGGGTTGTGATATCCCATCCCACATGAATTTGAAACTAATAAGATAAGCATCATATAAGTTTTGGTCAAAAAACTCAAGTGCATCCATTGAATATCTTGTTTTGAGACGTTGTTCATAGCCTTCCCATGGTATAGACAACAATGTTGTCAAAATTTTATAGGTATTAATCAAAATCGTATCTATGTGCATGTTGCACGCACCATGTCTTAAGAGGATATTTTGCTTTTTTTTTTTTTACAAAAAAAAAAAAAAAAGAGATAAATTGAATTTTTTTTCATAAGGGTGTGTTTGCCACTTTCGAATAACACAGGAGGGCAAGGATGCGTTTTGCCCATCATATTATTATGGCGTTACGTGGGAAAGCGAGAGGCAAAAATCGGTATATGAACCGAATATTGATTTTTGACTCGACCTTTCTCAAAGAAATTCAGTATGTGTGAAGTCCTTTATACGTATTTTTCAATTCTAAAGGTGAAATTTTATACCCTCTAAGTACTAAAATAAACAGGTACCGATTCAATTAGCTAAATCCTCGGAGGCGCTAGTAGCTTAAATATATGGAAAAAAGACCAGCAGTCAGTGAAAGCGCACAAAGAGTAATAAATTCAGCTAATAACTTTTCAAATTACATTCTCAATGAGCAGTCTCATGTCGTACAAAAAAATTACAACGGTAAAGTTGACACAAGAACACTAATATCAACGAAACCACCTGGAGTCCAGCATCAGAGACACTACACACCTGAATTAGCAGGCTCAGTTCCAAAGGGCTAGTTCTGCGCTATTCCGCTTTGAACAAATGGATCAGTGCTCTAATCAAGAGAGGGTTCTGTCAGCTGGTAGATATCGGCCCAAATTAGCTCACAAAATGGCTTGTAAAGTTGTGTATCAAGTAGGATATGCAGAAAGTCAAATTAAATCTCCCTTAGGATCGGCCAACCTTTTCTTATAATGTCATCGATCTTAGCATCAATCTGCCTCTGCATCCTAGGTGGACAAAGCTCTGCAGCATATCCATTAAGCTTTGTTGCCAGGGCAGACTGCTCAAGCTCTTCTTCTGGCAAGTTTCCAATCAATTGAAGAAGAAAAGGGTTCCGTTTAAGCTCAAATTTCTACAGGTGGGAGCAGTGGTTGTCAGTGAAAGATAGAAAAAATGTTGAAATCAGTTGAGTTCTGAAGGAAGCCAATACGAATATAGATGTTTAAGAAAATAAAGATTGAGCTCCACATTTGCCCTCTACTAAGTAAGAAGCTGATTTCTCTTTCTGATAGTTTGCTCTGTTGGTTGTGGAAGCAATAAAAAACTTGCATTACGAGATGAATTAAGAGAATCTGGAAAGTGTGACATTTTGAAGTGCATGCTTAAAAGGGACTAATTAAGATTAGAGGAAATTCAGGCACCCTTGTTTTCCACTCATGCAAATCCAATTGACTAATTAAGTTATAACTCAACTAGCTTCATGTTTTCATGCAGAAGATAAGGTTAAGAAGAACAAACCTGATGTTCAGGCTCTGCAGATAAAACTCTCCTAGCTGTTGAATTTGAGTGGTGACAACACTGGTCTTTGACCGTGTTTGCTCCCTTTCTTTGCTGAGAGCAGCCAACCTGGTTTCTTCAGTTCCATTTGTGAAGATTATAGACCTGCTCTAGGTGAAATGATTTACCATGTTAGAGAGGCTTCTTTCTTGGTGTATAAGTGCTTCAGGTGAAAACTGGTACCTGTATTGATTTCCAACATCAGGACCTTGCCCAAATACTTGCCTAGAATCATGACTAGTCCAAAAGACATCAAGTAGATCTCTGAAACTAATAATCCTGGATTATATTCTATCTGCACAGAATAATGGAACTAAATGAGACATTTATATTAGTTTCATGTAAGGGCAGCGGAATAGAAGAACAGGAAAAGAACTCAAGTAAGATGTAAGTTTTCCGCAGAAAACATTTAAACGTAGAATACTGTGCAACTACAGGAAAACACATGTTTGCCTATCAGCCATGGGTTCAAGCAATTGGATGATGATTGTGGAAAGGCATGTTTCTTCGGTGTGGAACTATTCAAACATTTAAACTCTATGAACAATAAGATTGACACCTAGTTAAACTCCTTCAGTCATTCAGTAAGACAATCTAAATTTATTGGGCTCAATAATAGGCCAAGCATGAGCCACGAAGACCAAGTAATAATTTGAAAGTTGCAAATACATGCATTTGAAATCACTTGTATAAATTAGACACACCTATCTATTTGTTGTTCAGGTAAAAGGATGAATAAGATGTCTTGCTTAATGTTAAAATGCACAGAAGAATAATTCCTCATTTATCAAAATAGGTCCCAATCCCATTGTTAAGATTTAAAGCAAAAACACAATGGGATCTGTTAGAAATGCTTTTACAGAATATAAAATGTACTCTTTTGGAGTTTCTACTGAAAGCTAACAGGCTGCAAGAGCAACAGGCTGTTAGGCTCAGTAGTTGGGGCTCCCAAAATAACAGTTGAATTTATGCATTGGTTTCTAAAGACATTTGGCACTTAAATGCATTGAAGGTGATGTTTATGATTTCAATATCAGTAAACTTGTGAAGCTCACGACCATGGAATTGAGATTCAAGAAGAAACAAGTGAGTCAGCTACTTCAGTGCAACGACGAATTGATCAATTATACATATTCAACACAAAATCCAGGAAAAGTATTGCTTCTAATGCGTCCTCTACATGTGCGCTAAAGCATCATAATCTCCAAAATCCTAAGTGCAATACTCCCTTCATATCACAGTGCCGCTTACCCATCTCAAATAAAAACATTCGTTAAACGGAATCAATGCCTAACTCACCTATTACTCAGATTAAACACACTCCATACAATTCCCCTGCTCTACGGATCACGTTCACTCTAAATTAGTAGCCCAATTGAAAGGAAAACACAAAGTAATCACATAAAATCTTCTCAATAATATCTAGACACCATTACAAACTACGAACAGAAGACACTACCAGCACTCAAAAATTCGGAAAAAAAAAAAAAACACAAAGTAGAACCCCCAAAAAAAAAAAAAAATTAGAAGGAAAGATAAAAAACCTGCACACACTCAGCGTGATCACCTAAGCTTCGGTACTCCGGGTTAGGTCTGGATCCACCGGCATAACCTGCGGCTGTCCGCACGACGCCGTCCAAGCATCCAAACGCCGCTTCAGACCTCCAAAAGCTGCCGAGGGCGAAAACCGCAGTTCTGAGTGGCTGATCAGACAAGCCATTCACGTTTCCTGAGATCCGATCCGGAAATCTGATGCTCAGAGCTGGGCTTGCCGCCCATGAAATAATAATAGTGACGAGCAAAACTGAAGCAGCCAGCTTCATCTTTCACACAGGAAAAATGTGGAAGATATGTGAATTTTCATAGATATAGAAACTATAGAGGAAAGGTAAAATTGCCAGATAGTCCCTCAAAACACGTTTTTCTTGTCCATATATGTTTCTTTTGCCATTTTAAAAGAATGTTTCTTTTACCTTTTTCCTTTTTTTTTTTTTTTTTTTTTTTTCTAATTAACACTCATTGTTCATTACCAAAGCCTTTTGATTCACAAATGATAAATGAAGAATTTTTGTTTTGAACAATGCAAATATAGTACATTAAGGCCCGTTTATTTTGATGTATTAGTCTGTATAAAAGAATTAGTATAAGTTAATATTGTGTTTATTTTTATTGTATGAGAGGCCGGTATAAAATTAAAACCCGATACTAAATATTGTCCTATAATCAACCCATTTTCGAGGACCAAAATACCCTCGGTCTTAAAGTAAAAAAGGAGAGTGGTTGGAACTTGGAAGCCAAATTTTCCTCCATTGTTCCTCAACAACAGCTCGCCTCTCAGGTAGTGTCTTGGGCTGATTTTTTTTATTATTATTATTGTTGTTTTATTAGCTCAAACATGAGTACTTACAGAGCTAATTTTAGGTGTTTTAATCGATTTCTTCCGAGCATTTTTTTGGTAATTTAGCTGACCTTTTTTTTATAAAAAAAATCGATAATTCCAACAAAAATGACTAAATCAATCAAGGAAGAAACAGAGGTTGCTGGAAAAAAAAAGACCGAACTTAGATTTTGTTGTGGCTTTAAATTTGTAATAGAAGGGTTAAAATGTCATTTTGCTATCAAAATCATTAGAATCATTTAAAGTAAACACTTGATAAAATTAATAAGATTTTGGTAATACATATAAGTAAAACCTTACAATTAATACCGAGTTTTTTAATCATTAATTTAGTAAATGACAATCCTATCACTCATTTAATTCCGTCATCAAAGTAAGCAGAGTCTATTTACTTGATTGGATTGGTCCGTATTTGATTAATAATATAGGCTAGTCGAATGTTTAAGAGTGGGAGGTTGGAAAGTTAACAAATAAATAAAATTAAATATTAAAAATGATATAAATTAATAGACCAAAAAAGTGAGACACGATAGTGGTGCTCTCACTTAATAATAAGGTATAGATGATAAATAAATTTAGACTCTGTTTTAATTAGGGTAAATTACAACTACCTCTCCTGAGATTTGGCATAATTGCAAATAACCCTCCTGATTTTTAACATCCATCTAACAACGAGCTCATTCCATTAGATTTTTATCCAATTTTTGTAGTGAACTGACCAAAATGCCCTTTGGATTATAAATTATAATTTTTATATGTATTTATAATTTTAAAAAATATTCTTATGAACTAATATTCCCTCTAGATTATTTATTTTATCCACCCTCAATTTTTTATACATTTTTTCAAATATACTTTCTTTTTTTTTTTTTAAATTCAACAAGGTAAAAGTAGTAATGTCCACTTCACCGTCTAGGGGCTACGTAATTATTTTCTATTTGAGGAAAGTATTAAAAAAATTTTAAAATAAGGGTGGGAATTTTTTTGGTACCACATGTGACACTTTTAGTCCCATAAAATTTAAAACCGCGCCTTTTTAGTCTCCAGAACCACAACACACATGACTTTTTGGACTAAAAATACATGATTATGAGTTTTATGATACTAAAAGCGATACCTACCATAATTGTAGTATTAAAAAGAATTTTACCCTTATTCTATAAGATTGAAAAAGCATTTTACCCTTTATTACCTTAAGCGAACTCTAATTTAAGAAGCCTAATGATCTGTGTCGCAAATCAAACTATCTTTTGATTCAAAAATAAAAAATGGACCCCATCTTTCGTCGATACCCTAACATGGACAGTAACGGATCCCATCTACAAATCAGATCGCCAGAGTATCTGCCCTATAAAATTGAAAACCAACATATCTAGAAGTCACGTAATGAGATAAAGAAGTAATTTCTAAATGCCTAAATCCCATAAAATTAAATAAGAAACAATTTGAATTGGTGAACCACCAAAACAAAAGTGGCGCCTTCACCTGGCAGTTGGTGTGTTAGCAAATGGGACAACTGAATTGCCAAAGGTTTCTCGAGATTATTAGGACATAATGTGGATAAGACACTTAACTATGAAATGGTCATATCCCATCAAAATATAGAAAGAGTGATAAACAAAACATGGGAAAATTAAAAAATTATATTGAGTATTTTTGAAATTTGTATTTATATAACGAGTTTTTGTTGCACGCGGTTCTACGAGCATACAAATATTATTGTAAGAGATGAAAAAAAATTATGAAAAGAATAAATTATAAATTATAAATTATAATAAATGTGAATAATTAAGGTGACAGATGAATGTAGATTAGTGGGTAGTTAAAAAAAATAAATAATTATGAAATTATTAAAAAATATTTAAAATTACTAAATTGACCAAATTTTTTTAAAAGGGAATAAATGAAATGAAGGTTTAATTTGAGGATTCTAAAGTTGGTACGCCAAATGATTTTTTTTTTTTTTAATAGTAGTATAGATAAATAAGTGCCTCCGTTAGTTAAAATTCATTAAATTTATTGACTCTAAAGAAGAGAACGACTATTTTCTCGTTTTTTTTTTTTTAGGGGAGGGGGTTTAATATCTAATTCAATTATATACTTTTGTATTATATTTTAAAAATATGAATAATTTAAAGATATATAAATTTATATCTAAATATACAAAAATATTATACTTGGGGTAGAAAAGACTTTTAACAAAAATCACCTAGAGGCGGGGGGGGGGGGGGGAAGTTTTCTGGAGTCATTAATCCTTCTATATTAAAATACGCAAAAATAGTTACAGCAGGGAGAGCTACCTCCCTAGCATTTCTAAAAAAGTCATAAATAAGGAGTACTACTTCCTTACAAATAGAACACTGGAATATGTAAATAAGAAGTACTACTCCCTTATATTGAGCATAGTCAAAAGTATAAACAATGAGTAATACTCACTTACAACAAAAGACACAAATATATGTAATAGAAAATTTATGGTGAGTCAAAAAGTTCATGTTATCCTACCACATCGTGAATCGCACAACACTTGCAAATAAAAATATGTATAGAAGAGCCAAGCCAAAAATGTATCTAATGTTCGAAAAGGATAAATAAAAAATGAACATTGTTATGAGCATGAAGATCTTGCCAGTATGGCTGGCTGTCGTTGAACCTGTGAAAGGGGTTCGTAAAACCTGCAAAAAACCTGTTGGCTACAACAACAAACTACCAGATAAACGAGAACAACATGAAGTGACAAAACCAAAAGGTATCCAGACAAAAATGTAGGAAAACATTCCCACAACGTCAACCATACAAAATAAGTAACCTCAAAGGAATCCAATCAAGTAAAATTACATAAACAACACAGAAAAGACTCAGATAGGACAACAAGTATCAACAAAGAACCAATCAGTAATGAAGTACCCCTAATTTCATGAAAAGTATTTTAATTGAAATGGTACTAGTAATTATGATTCTAATAGCAGGGAAGGAGCAAACGTCAAGTCTAATCAAACCTTTAGGAATACCTATGATGTTATTAGGGGATAGAATGGTGAGATATTTATTGAAACATACTTGGTTAGCAAAATAATTGGCCACTTGGTTACCCTCTAAAGATGTGTGATATCTAAACTCAGTTTGGGATATTTGTTGCAACAGATTTTGAAGGTGCCAAGGCCTTTGTGGGGGAGAGGAAATGAGTTTGAGGGTGACATTGGCATCTGTTTCCAACCAGATTTTCCTAATGTTGCTATCAATGTACAATTTAACACCTCTATAGATACCTTTCAGTTCTACTGTTGTGTTGGAGATGAGGCCAAGATGTTCCTAAAATGCAAGGACTGTCTGACTAAGATGATTTTTTATGATACCACCTGCCCCTACAACGCCTGGATTTCTTTTTTACGTACCATCCCTGTGCAATTTGAATCATCCTCTATCTGGCTTAATCTGTTTAACGATTGAGATTCTAGATGATATCTTATGTGTGTGTGTGGGTGGGGGAGGAATTTTAAAAAGAGATGCAACAGGTCTGTCCCCTTTCTAGTATATAACTCTCATGAGATTAGCTTTACCTAGAAGATGAAGATAATTGAAGGTTTGTAAGATAATACGATTAGCTTTGGAAGAAGCCCCTCAAATATGGTAGCATCCCTGCAAATTCAAGTATTCCACATGATCAGTAGGGGAAGAATATCTCTTATGTGGGGTGTAGAAAAGGCTTATTTTGAGAAGAAAGGGGTAATCGTAGTTATTATACATGCAAAAAATAGCTAAACTAACAACATTTGAGGGGCTTGATACACTATCAGTCGGAGGGGTATAATTTGCTCCTTTTTAAAAGACACGAGAGCGTTAAAATAATATTTTTATTTTTTTACAGAATATTTTTTAAATATTTCAAATAACAAGGGGTAATTGCGAACCATCTGTTGTGGTTGTGTGGTTGGAGGAAGTCTGTAATCCGTAAAATCAACGACTTGGAAAACCTAGGAACACTAAAAGAATTATAACATTTATCTACAGTTAATTGCCATAGTTAATAACAAATAGCCATAGTAAATAGTTATTGACTACGGCCACGCAACAGTTAGTGGCCGTGGTTTTTGCGAGGGTAGCGAAAACATCTGTCATGGTAAATATTTTGACCATGGCTATTAGCCGTGGCAAATAATTTTTTTTATGGTTAAAAATTAGTTTTTTGCATCGATTTTATTTAATCGTGGTTAATAGTAGTCATTTACCATATTTTTTAGCCATAGCTAATAGTAATTTTTTCTAGTGGAACATGGCGGTCAAAAAAACATATGAATTTATGGAGGCTTAATTTTATTTTCAAAAGTATGTTGGGCCTGATCATGAGCATAGAAAAAATATAATTGGATTATATGTTTTCTTTAAAAGGACAAAATAGTTATTAATTATGACTAAGGACCGAAAATGTTAATATTTTGAAAGATAAAGAATTAAAATAGAACTTTAATATGTTTAGGGATTGAATACAAATTAGTAGCAATATATGAAAACTAAAACCGTAATTATCCCGAAAAAGAATAGGAAAACCTTTTTGGTTTTATGGAGTTTTGCTTTTTATGGAGTTTTGTCTGAGAAATAAAAACATGGATGGATTGGATTAGTATATTTTATGATATGTTAACAAAATAAATATATATTTGAAATTGTATTTTTATTATAGTTTTGTACGAAAATTGTGGTAGAATGAAAATATGTCTTTATAGCATGTTTTTTGATAGTTTATTTTATGAAAACGTGATATTTTGTAATTGTTTTTATATGAAAAAAACGTGATAGAAAGGCCTTTTTGAAATTTATCGTTCAATTCCTCAAAAAAATTCAAACAAATATGATTTTGCAATTTTAAATCATATAAAATTTAATTAAAAAAAACGAGCCTCTGAAAATAAAACCAAACAACGCATAGCAATGAAAATACTAAAATAAATATTCAAATCACAACTTGAAAAAATGTAATATTAATTGATGCAAAAATATTTGTACGTACATACCAAAAATAAATATATGTACGGCTCGTACTTTTATATATAGTAAGATATAGCTCTAAAGTAACAAAAATAAATAATATTGACCTCCGCCGTAAGGGATGTACTGGTAATTTCAAAACTTAAAGGGATGATTTAGCAATTAAGCTAAACTCAAAGGAAATGAATGTAATTATTCCAAAAATTTATAACATGCCTCATGCTCATACTAAGAGATCAAGAATTCAACTCACTCAATTAGATAGAGACATATATAGATAGTCTGCATTTGACATATATACAAAATTACTCTATATAGATTAATGATCAATCTCATAAACCCTAAAAATTCAAATCAACTCCAACCAACTACTCATCTCATCATGGAAATCAAAGAGCAGAAATCTTGTTCATCACAAGGGAGAGTTATCCCCATGTCATGTTGAAATCCAAACTCCTCTTCAGCTCTTTGCAGCAAGTTTTGAAACTCAGGATTCGCAAGAAACGTTATAGGGACGACGTATCTGCTCCTATTATCGCCCACGTACACTGCGAAATGCCCTTTAGGGACGTCGTGCTTCTTCCCAAACGTCGAGCACTTCTTGAGGATTTGCTTGAGGGCTGCTGAATTTGGAGACATACCGTTGTTTTTATTCGTGTTCCTTATAGCCATTGCTTCGTTTTTTCGATTTTTTTTTTTTGTTGGAAAAAAAAAAAAGGAATGAGATGAAGTTATAGCTTGGTATATATGTTTGAAAGGTGTTGGGGAAGAATCAAAGTGGAGTAGAGGGTATTTATAGATGGAATGTAGTATGGAAAAATGAGAATTTTTGCAACAACAAGAACATGTGGATTGTGGGGGCAAAGAACTGATTGTTGCATGGATGTTTTTGCAGAAGTCACTTAAGGAGGAAAAAGGGTTTCCATTCCCCAATGGGAATGTGCCCTACTTTGTTACCCCTCCTAAGGACATTAGGACCACTACTACTATTGCCATTTTTGGCCCTAATTTAACACCCCAACCCCTAAGAAATCAAGAAAAGGAAAAACATTTTCTATCACATATTCGTATCATGTTCGTGAGTGTATTATGTTCAATTTTACTTAAAATTGTAGTCTGATTTGATTGTACGGTATTAATTTGCACTACAAGAAAATGGCTCCATAGCTACGAAAAAAATTGATGTTAAAATCAGCGCCGAGCTAATTAGCAAGTAAAACTTTCGTTGCTAATCTATATTATTTAATGTATGTTTTAACCAAAATTTGTTAGCAAGAAATTTTTTATTGCTAAACTATTAGCAAGTAAATTTCTTGTATTTAATAATACAGAGTAGCAATGAGCATTGTACTTACTAATTAGGTCGATGCTAATTTTTTTTGTTCCTATTGAGTCATTTTTTTGTAGTATTTGAAAGAGAATATATGTCAATTACACATGGATGGGGACTATTGAATTTCGCGTCCCATAAGTTAGCTTTTTTGTGATTTTGATCCCATTATTTTTTAACTCGCCACATTCCATCCCATAACTCCAAGAAATTTATAATTTTAATCTCGAACCTTAATTCCCTTAAGTTTTTAATAGAAACGTCACATGCATTGCACGTGACTCGTTAAGTCTTGAGGGTTTAATTGATGTTTTCATCAAAATTTAATAGAGTTCGGATTTGGGACTGAAATTATAAATCTTTTAAAGTTATGTGATGCAATGCACTGAATTTAAAAATAATGGGACTAAAGTTATAAAGAGACTGACTTGTGGGACGTAAAAATATAATACTTTCCTCATTGATGTCATACCATTGATATGCTATTTGAAAATGTGACGAAAATTCATACCGACAAAAAAAAAAAGAAAAGAAAAAAAACACATATACATATAGGGAGACAATTTTGTCGTACTTAGTCTTGAGTTATAATTCATGCATACATGTCACTTTATAATTCATTAAATGTCATATATTTTTAAGAAAAAGAAAATGTCGTAAGCATATATTTGTGGCTCGTGTTTTTTTTTTTTTTTTTTTTTTTTTTGCTTTAGATAAATATAGAAGGTGTAATTTAGTTTTTATACGAACCTAATTCGGTCGAATTAATTCAATCATAGAGTAATTGTAATACATTTGTTATGTGATTGATCACTTTTTTTAAACTGTATATCAATTACGTGGTAAATATATTATATTTATTATGTAATTAGTTCAAATTTGACTTAATCAAATTCGAATAAAAAATTTCCCCTTTTAATAGTACGTGAAAATGTAAGGTCCGTAAAAAAGTTGAATAATGGGTCATAATTAGTTTGGCTGCAAATACATTCATCAATTTAATTTTGGCACGTATCTTTAAAGTCATGATAGCGACATGGAAAATTTTAATTCATCAAATTAAATAATTTAAATAATATACAATACACTTATTTTATAATTAATATAATTATTAAACTACAGTGGTTCAATAGCTGCGGAAAAAAAAAATAATCAGTGTTGAGCTAAAAAATAAGTAAAATTCTCGTTGCTAATTTAATATAAAAAAATTACTTTTTAATGAATTTAACAATAAAAAATACTTGCTCTATGGATTTTCAGTCATAATAGTAATAATTGTTTGTCAATATTAATCGTACATATTAGTTCATTAAAAATTATTATTTGCTACTGTTATTTGAAAATACTCATTGAAATTTAATATAATAGTATACTATCAATTTATTCAAAAAAAAAGAACAAGATCAAAAACGTTACATGATCACATATGAATTGCAAGTTTTGATCGTTCTATGAAATCCTTCATTTTCCTTTTGTATCTCATAAAAAGTACGAAAAGTCATAAACGTATTGTACAACTAAATCAACGAATAAATTTACGCAATTAAATCGTGGGTTCGACCCGTATTGTAATCAACAATAAATTACAGGTCGTCGAGCATAAATAGTTCATAGGCAATCCATTATCGTAATTCACATAAAACTTTTATTACAGGAATTGATTTTGAGCACTCGTATTTGTAGATGAATATTTCAAAATCTTACAAAATGTCTGTACTGCAGTTACCTTCTGTTCATATATTTTTTTTCACATGTTAATGATTTGATAGCAAACCGTTCCAAACAAGAAACACTATTGGAAATGATTTTTCAATTTTAAAAATAACAAAAAGAAGGAAGAAGGAAAACCATAGGTGGATGTAATTCATTTTAAACGTGAAACTGAGGGCTCCTCTGTACAGAGAGAAAACAATATTGTAGGGAAGTTTGTCTTTAATCATTTATATTTTTTTAATTATTATTTTATTTTAGTGCAGAAATAAAGCCAGCTCAATCATTATAAAATTAATATTATAATTATTAAATGACCACATCCTCTATATTAAAATTTTAAGTTGTTATAAAATAATTATTTAATATTAATATTTAAATGTCCTACTAACATTGCACGTAATATTTCCTTTTGTAGATAATAATAAAATTTGAATTCAGGATCTCTTGTTTGATCTCGTTGTGATGTCGTGTTAAACGAATACCTTATTTAAAAATTTAAATTATTAGTATTAATATCTTAACAATAATACTTTTTCTTTTTCTTTTTTTTTATAATGGAAAGATGGTACATGTTTAGTTATGAAATGTTAACCATATAATAAGTGGAGAATGCTCGTCATATAATTGATTTTAGAAAAAATAATTTTGATATATATTTGGATTCATAATTTCATAATAAATTATAAAAATTTAAATTTCAAAAATGACCTCATATTTAAGATTAATGAAAGATTTAAAAAACCTATTCAATTGGCATAATGGGTAATTAGATCAAATAAATTTCCTTCAAATTAGAAGCTAAAAATTATGACTTTTCAAAAATTTTGGTGTTATACAATTTAATCACAAAAATAATTATTAAAAAAAGCGAGCCAAACAGTATAAAAAATTGTGTTTCCACTTGAAACTCCGATCTGAGTGCTCAATCGCATAGCCAAACGCCCCTAAATGAAGTATTTGGGATGTCAGTTTCTGCTTCTGTAACTGTAACAAAAAAACGTTTTGAGGCTAAAAGTTAGAAGCACCTTGGAGGATGCTTCTAGCTGCTTTTGATTTTTTTATAAATAAATTCAACTTTATTTTTTACTACTTTATCTTTATTATAATAATCTAAGTTCAACTTTATCATTTTAAATTTATTTTTAAAATTAATATCAGAGTTTTTAAATAATTTAACAATAATTAAATTTACACTTTCACATTTAATATTTTAAAGTTTTTATACTTTCTTTGCTATATAATCTAATTATATTATTTCATTCACATATTATTATTTGATTAATTAATAAAATAATTTTTATTTTTTTGCAATGATGCAAATTTAATTATTTTGTATGAATAAATAATTATATTATTTTGTGGGAGTATTATTGTTAAACATATTTTTTAATATCTTTTAAAGAAATATGCAATATATTAATCAAAATAAAATTTATTATTTTTTGTGAAAAAATAATTATTAGTGACAAGCAACAAGTAAAATAACACGCAAAAAATAGTGTTTTTTAAACACATGGGAACAAAACAGTCTTTAATCAATTAAATTTATTTTAGAAATGATTTTTCTCCAAACACTATCCAATTTAGCTTTTATCTGATTTTTTTTTACAGACACTATCTGATTTTGATTCTACAACAACTTTCAACTTTTTCTACAAAAATTTTTTCTAAAAGTAAAAGTTTTTGCAAACAATCTCTAATTTTTTTATGATATTTTTACCTTTTGTTTGTTTGTGTGTGTATATATTTTACATATATTTTTATATATTATGAAAATATATATACACACACATTCACATTATATATTTTTCTGGTAAGTATACAATCAACAGAACACACTCACAAATTTTTCAAACTAAAAATGGAGCATACAAAATTAATGTTAATTGAAATTACAACAGGGCACATGTATAATTTACAGCTTTTATGGGGTGGAGAAGTGTAGAAAAATAATATTTAATTTTCATTAATAGTTAGTAAAATATAATTTGTAATTTCATTTCTGAGACGAGGGACAAAACAGTAAAATTATTACAAAAATGGACTAAGATAAGGATCGGACTAATTATCATACGACAATTACAATAATAAAGATATTAATAATTTTTTAAATAATAAGATGATATTTGTAATTATATCAAATGCCAAAAAAGCACTTTACAATTTATCATTTAAAGCACTAACTTTAAGTACTAAAACTCAATAAACAATAAAAATTGAGAAATTTGAAGTAGGAAAGTACTAGCTAAGTTGTTCCATACAATACATATATATATATATACATATGTACATACATACTTCAAATAAATTGATCAAGTTATGAAAATGTAATCAAATTTATTGTAGATTGCATATGAAAATGTAGTCAAAAGAATTATTGGTCAATGGAAGCAATCAATCACAAGAAAAGAGCATTAAGTTGAGGGAGGGAAAGGGGTTTAATGCAAAAAAAAAAAATTAATGGTAAATTTCATTAAATAAAGAAAAGTGCATTGGTACAATATAAGATCGGGTCATATCATGTTATGAGTCCATGATATTTTTATATTTATACAAAGCAAGTATACTAATCGAAGGAGGTAATTCACTGCTGACGATTCATTGTTTACATTCCTCAGTTATGATGTGTTCAAGAATAGCTGTCGTGCGCTCAGTGCCCTGGAATCATCGGTGATTTCATTCTTGCCACACGTGGTAATTCAATGAAGCCAATAGGTACCGGTAACTAGCATTAACAATATGTTTACCCCGTCATCTCCTTGATGCCAGTTAATGCCAACCATCCAATCACAATAAGACCAAGGAAATCTCACCTGCCGACGGATTTCCAATAAGCGAAGCTGCGAGTACGTGCAATCAAAGAATAAGTGCTGGTGTGTCTCTAGATGTGTGTGGCACAAGAGACATATGGCGTCCATGTTGCTCAGCCATGACTTGTCCATAGTGGAAAGGCAGGAGGAGAAAATTGCTGCATTTTTTAAAACGAAAGAAAATAAATTGTCATTTTTTTCTATACAAAGATAATTTATACATTTACAATATTACAAGAAAATAAACTACATTTTTTCCAAAGGATAAGGGTAGTTGGCCCCCAACTCCTCGACCCACAGCCACACACCCCATCCTAAACTGTCTCTAAAATCAATGAAAAGAAGTACCATTTGTTCTACCGTGAGAAGACTCAAACCAGCCCCATCCATTGCATTCCTCCTCATTAATGACAGCGCCATTCCCACTCGCAAGTCTACCCAGCTCTCCAGTACGAAAGCGAAATCTTATATGGAAAGGTGGTTGGATGGAACGCACTTTCCAAGGAACCAACGACCCTGTGGACAGAAATAAATGCAATAATAATATTAACCTCATTTTATATATATAAAAATAAAATGGAAAGATGATAGATTTTTTCATTCATTTATGGTTACTTTATATTCAATGATTAAAATTTAATAATAATATTTTTATTATAATTATGCTCTTTTAATTTCATATATATTAAATTTAGGATAAAATGCAAACACCTCCTAACGTATGGGTTTTCTCTTTGTCGTTCAATCTTTTTTTTGTTTTTTACACTTCCCTATCCAATATTTTAATTTTGTTGCATTTTGCATTTTTCGAGGAATTATGGTAGAATATTTTGTCCGTGTATGTATATGCGCCTAAGGGCAATTTAATTGTAAAGGTTAAATGCAAATAGCCTCCAACGTATGAGATCATTTGCTTTTTGGCTCCCCAACCTTTTTATAAAACAAAAATGAATAAATAAATTAAAAAAATAGAAAAAAAATATGGAGAAAAGTTCTGAAAAATGGAGAAAAAAGAGAAGATTTTCAGAAAATTTAATGCTTGATTTACGGACAAATCACGTCACATTACTAGTCAAATCACGGATTGAAATATACACATATGCTTGATGGTGCTGCCAACAAAAAATAACATGATTTTTTCCTTTATTTTTTAATTTTATTTTCTCTTTTATACAATAATAGTGTATTTGATTTTGTTGTGAAGTTATACTCTTTTATAATTTTTTTATTTGGGTTGTTGAAATGCAATCTCTTCATTTGGGTCTGTGAATTTTTCTTATTTTATCATTTGGGCTTTTTTAATCTTTATAACGTTCTATTGATTTTATGTTTGTGTTGAAGTTTTTGTTTATAAATTAAAGTTTAAAATTTTCTTGTTCGATTTATGGATTTCACACACCTGATATTGCAAAAAGTTCATGATTTTCTGTTTGATTTTTTCTTGTAATGTGAAGCTATTTCTCTACAAATTATATGTTGAACTTTTTCTCCATTTTTTCTAATTTTTATTTATTTTTTTTATTAAAAAGGTCGGAGAACGAAGTGCAAATGAATCCATACGTTGGGAGTTGTTTGTATTTAACCTTTACAATTTTATCGAACTCAAAAATCGCCCTTTAAGCGAGTGTACACACGCGAACAAAATATTCCATCATTATTTCCCTTACAAATAAATTCAAATGGTTGGTGGGAAAGTGTTAAAAAAAAAAAAAAAGTTGGGAGGCAGTGCAAATGATCTTATACGTTGGGGAGTGTCTGCATTTTACCCTTATATTTATCCCCTTACAAACAGAATAATATTATGAGAGAATGTTGAATGAGAGTAAAATTAAGAAAGTGATATACTTTTTTTGTTGACGTGAGCATTTCCATCCAAACCATATCTGAAAAGGGTCAGATATTAACAGTAAATTTTCAAAAGGGTGTAAATGTAATTTTAAAATTTTTTTAGAAAAAATACAATTTAACCTTTTCAGAACGGGGTTTAAGTGTAGTTAACCCTTAAACAAAAGAGAAAGTATGTGGCATTTTAATGGCAATCAAAGTTTCTATAGCTGATCGACCAAACAATAATCGAGAAACAAAGCCTAATCACATGAGGATCATCGGACAGAGGTCGAGCCTCGTTGGGCGCTTGTGCATGATTGTGGCAATATTGGAATCTAAGCCACTAAGTCATAAAGCTCCTCCATAATCAATAATACTTTGATCAAACCACCCATATAAGCCTTTTATAGTTCTTCTTTCCCACATGTATGTTCTCACCTCAATAGACAGTTGAATATAAAGATAAATGTCAGGTATTTTGAACTACCCATGTGCTCATGTCAATGCCTAATAAATCAAGCAATGGGAAAGGAAGTAAACTACCTACCAGTCTTTGGGCCCTAATCAAAAGGACCATCACTAGAAACTCTGATATGTACATTTGGTGAAAGAGTAGTAGTTTTCCCATGTTCAGAGGACTAGAGAGCTGCCTTGTTAGTCTAAAGTTTCACCAATTCGCCACACAAATAATCTGGCTTGTCCAAAATGCAGCAGCATCTTAAGAAAGTCCAATACAGTACACCCATACGTATAAACAAACTCCTCGTATGTACGGTGCTGGATAAAGATCTCAAGCTCGACATAGATGATAACATGGAGTGCTTAGTAGTTACAAGTTTGAGTTCATGACAGCAAAAGATATGGAAAGAGTGCAGAAAATGATCTCATTTTTCACTAGGAGCCAGGTGCAGACAGAATATATCTGCAAAAGTGCATATCATAATTAGTGAAAATGACACAAAATTCGCAGAGCTGCATATCATAATTGGTGAAAATGACTCAAAAATTTTGAACTTAGCATGTGATGGCATGTTACTCTTGCATTCAGATATTTCCAGTAGAGACAAAGGTACAAGGCTGCCAAGGGCATTCCAATTCACAAATATCTCCTGTTCAAGTACATCCCTTTTAGCACTAAATACAATAGTGTATAGGAAGAGGAAATAATGAAGAATTCCTCTTCAAAGGAGATGTCCTAAGAACACTGGCAAGTGCATTTTATCTTTCATTATACAACAAGATATTATACAATCTTCTTTAGGAAAACCATTGATTTCCCACTAATACAAGAAATAACAGCCCCAAACATGCAAATGCCAATGGAGAGCACTAAGATAAGAAATGGATAAAGGGAGAAGATTATCAATGCTCAAAGATGTCCCTTCTCTAGGCTGCTACATATATACAAAATTCATGGAAAACGTGCAGATCGTTTTAAATTATCTCGTATGTCACTGACCAGAAGCAGGTTTCCATGACTGTAGTGGTAACCCATCTATTACACTCAATTGCCTTCTTAGCTTGATAATATGAGCTTGGACCTACACAATTTAGATCGAGTCAGAAGGGTTGTCTACAAAAGTCCAAAATTTGAAAACCTATTCATTAATGTTAAACTGTGACAATCATGAGCAGCAACTACACGCCCTGTTAATGCAGAATATGACAAAATGCAAACAGATTTCACTTTGTCAAATAAGCTACAAGGGATGTACCCTAAAGAGAGCTGTACAAGCACCACATCTCTTTTTCACACAAGTATATAACATGACACTAGATGACAAGATCCAGCAAAAAACCAAAAAAAAAAAAAAAAAAAAAAACAGAGAGAGAAGTCCAAAAAAAGAAATCATGCAACAGATTTGAAAAGCAAAACTGAAATTTTGTTAGGATTACTAAGCATTGCATACCAGAAAATTGAGCAAATTGCAACCATAGGATGATTTATGCTTCCTTTGACACTTGCCGTTCATCAATCAAAGATCTTTGCATGTGTGTATATGTATATATATATATGTATGTATGTATGTATACATAAATAAATTATACAAGTTGCTTTTGTGGTGGCATAGAGACAAAATAATTGTAACAGAGACAGCCTAATCTCAAAAAAATAACTTAAACCCTAGGGAGATGAAAAAAATGAAGCCATGTTAAAAAGCAGAAAAGAAAACAGAAACACTTGACTGGCCAGTAAGAGGGAGAGCAGCAAGAAAGGGAGAAAAGAGCAAAAAATGGCAGCATTGATTGGCCATACATACTAACAGACAAAACAAAGAATTCACTCATTCCTAACACTGAATAGGAAGGGGTTCCGGCTCCTCCCCAATACCCCTCTTTACAATTGTATCCACTAGACACTTGGATGACGACACATGTCGTACAAAGTTTAATCGAATGGTAGACTCTCTTTCTTTAACCAGAACTGACAAACTTAACCGAAGGCAAACTAAATCATTAAAATTTTACGTAATTTTTTATCAAGGAACCCCAGTATTTATCCCTAGTATTTGTCAAAGATTTCTAATTTTACATAGCAAGATATTAGCGGCAGATTATATATTAAACTAATATAAATATGATATTTATAAATACCATATCTGAAAGTAATTTTTCAATACAGGTATTTGCTATCTTAATTAATCAGTCATTCATTCCAGCTGAAATCAACTGAGGTCGGAATTCCTTGAGTGTATACCCTAATTGCCACCACCACAATCTCCTACTCAAGCATCACCATCTCAAAACCCACTATTCCCGCCACACCCAGAGGCACCCACTTCAAAAACTCCCTCCCTACGGTCGAAATGACGACATGAGCAAACACCTTCCCTACAAACTGCTTAAGCTCCACTTGTCCCAAATGGTATTTCCGCTTCTGCCCCACAAGAGAGCACAGGCTCCAGAGCATGCTCTACTTGGGCCCGATCAGGATGTCAGAGGACCTACTTGGAGATGAGGTGGAGGGAGTAGGATGAGGTGCAGGAGAGCTGCACTATAGCAGAGAAGAGCTAGAATTAATGAGTCCTATTGTTCAATGAGTAATAATAAATTGGTAAAGATATTATTTTAAAACGATGTATCTTTCATGTCACTATCCAGAGGCAGGTTTCCAAGACTATAGTGGTAACCCATTTATTATACTCAATTGCCTTCTTTTGATTATTTGAGCTTGGACCTACACAAGTTAGATCAAGTCAGAAAGGTTGTCCACAAAAGTACAAATTTCAAAATCCAGACATCAATGTCAAACTGTAAGTCATGAACAGCAAAGATGCCTCCAGCTAATCTCGTTCACTAGTATATAACATGGCACTGGACGACAAAGAGAAGGGGGAGGGAGATGGATAACAATTGTGAGACAGACACAGCTGACATTTACTATGAGAACATCCACCAGAAGAAGAAAAGGCAGAACAAAACAAAATAAAAAGATAAGTCAAAAGTAAGAAGCAATCATGCAGCATGCTTCAATGAAAACATGAAGTGCACATGTTGAAAAGCAAAGTTGAAATATGTAGGATTACAAAGCTTTGAAATTATGTATGATTACTCGCAAGCTTTTTATACAAGAAAATTAAGCGATTTGCAACCATAGGTTGATTTAGGCTTCCATTTACACTTACCATTCATCAATCAAATATCTTTATATGTGTATATATATGTATGTATGAATAGATATATGAATTATATGAGTTGCTTTCGTGGTGCCAAAATATGCCATAGAAATCGATCTTATAAAGTAATTGTAACAGAAATGAAATGGTAATAAGACAGCCATGTTAGACAATTTCATCCCTTGCCGACAAACAGCTACATTAATATTAAAAACCCTGCCTATTAGATTCAGAGGACAAGGACGAGAGCCAGAAACCTAGAAGCATTCTCTGATTAAAAGAACAGAGATGAAAGATCGAAGGCAAGGCAACACGAGCAGCTAACACAGATAATTTTGCCACACTCATGAGAGAATGGAAGTGGAAGAGCAAGCCCATTATACTTGGGAAAAGTTTATTCCCAACATAAAGCTTGGATACACCACTAATTAGGCAGAACATAGTAACAGATAAACCAAAGAATTGCCTCATTCCTACACTGAATAGGAAGGGGATCCGGGTCCTTCCCAATACCCCCCTCTTCAAATATATCCACTACAGACTTACATGGACGACATGTCATACAAAGTTTAACCCAATGGCAGACCCTCTTTCTTTCTTTAACCATAACATACAAACCTAACCGAAGGCAAACTGAATTATTAAAATTCTACGTATTTTTTGGTCAAGGAACCACAATACTTATCCCTAGTATTTGTCATAGTTTTCCAATTTTTCATAGTAAGATACTAACAACACAGTATATATTAAATTATTATAAATATGATACTTACAAAAACCATATCTGAGAGTAATTTTTCATTACAGGTACTTTAGTTATATCAATAAATAACTGTTATTTTAACTAATCTACCATGATGAACTGAGATCGGGATACCAAGCGTGTATACCGTAATCAACAACAACAATCTCCTTGTCAAGCATCACATCCCGAAACCCACTGTTCTGGCCACAACCAGCAACACCCCCCTATGCTTGAAACAACAACATGAGCAAACACCTCCCCTGCAAACTCCTTAAACTCCGCTTCGCCCAAATGGAATTTCCTCTTGTGCCCCATGTGAGAGCGCGGTCAACTTTGGGCATTATCAGGAGGTCAGGGACCTATTTGGAGATGAGGTGGAGGGAGTAGGATAAGGTGCTCTATGGCAGAGAATTGTGATATAGACAGAGGTGACAGCTAGAATAGATCATATTAAGCACCAGCTTGCTGAGATGAACTGAGATCGGCATACCAAGAATTTTGAATCCTGGATGCTAGATTTGGGTGCCACCACTCATATACAAGTATCAAATCTCATTTTCTACTTTATCTTTCTCCGATAAATTATCACCAATAAACCTTGCTGATAGTTCCTATTCTTCCCTCCCTGGCTCTAGTAGTGTTAATCCAACTAAAACTCTTACTCTTGATAATGTGTCCTTGTTTCTTGTTATCCTCTTATCTATTAGTCAACTCACTAAGTCTAAAAACCGCACCATAACATTTTTCCCTACCTATGGGGACCATGAGCATGGTGCTCTATATTATCCAGAACACAACTATTAATACACTTGTGGATGATCAGTTTCTCTCTACTTCTGTTTCCCATTCCTATGGCACTGTAGTCTGGTCATCCCTCGTCATCTAAATTAAAGAAAACTTTGCCTCTTAATCTTCTGCTTCTACCTTAGAGAGTTAGAGTGTGAGTCATGTGAATTAGGCAAGGATCACCATGCCTCTTTCCTGTTGTCGAAAAAAGAAGTTTGTTTCCTTGTGAACTTGTTCGTTCAGATACTTAGAGTCCGTGCCATGTTGAGTCCATTGTTATGTTTAAAGTATTTTATATTTTGTTTAGTAATCTACGATGACCTAGACCTACTAACTTAAAGATAGGACCAAGGTCCCTCATGTAATCACTTCCTTTTATCATGAAATAAAGACCCAATTTTCTATCAATATTTGTACTCTTCATACTGATAATGGATTAGAATTTGTTCAAAGAGAAGTTTCCACATTTTGTGACTCTCATTGCATTTTAAATCAAACTTCTTTTCCTCACACCTCTTCTCACCAAAATGGTGTAGCTGAACGAAAACAAGGCATTCTAGATGCTGCTCGCACCATATGACATAAACAAATTTTCCTAAGTCTGTTTAGGGGGAGGTCATCTTCCCTGCATGTTTTCTCATTATCTGTCTGCCCTCAAGTGTTCTCCTTGGCGATTTTCCATACTCCTGTCTTTACCCCAACAAGCCTCTATTTCATGTTACACCTTGTGCCTTTGGTTGTATTGTTTTGTACAATCATTGCCCTGATCTTGACAAATTATCAGCCAATTAAGTGCATCTTCCTCGAGTAATCCCGCATACAAAAGGGGTACCACTGCTATGAGCCTCTCTATCATAGTTCCTTCCCTTCAGTCAATGTCACCTTCTTTCAGTCTACTTATTACTCTTAGCGTGAATGTCCTACTAGGGCACATTGGGACACTCATGGCCAAATAAGCACCAGCTTTAGAAAGTAAGACATCATTAGCATCAGAAACAAAAAAGTATTTAGTCTGCAGTAAGTAATTAAGTTTGCTGGTGATGAATAGGCAAATAAATTAAAATCAACTGAACGGCATATCCATAAGCATCAATCATCTGATAATTATTTTAACAGAGCATGACAAATCTTACCTGCTGACGAGCAGCAGCAAGTTTTAATAGCTCATCCGCCTCTGAGAAATTGTTAAACCATTGACTCAAAGGGTGGTCTTTGGTATCACCTTTCTTTTCATTCAGATCTTCTACATTTGTAGCAAGAACTGTTGGACAAAGATTAAGAATTTACAAATTACACCCAGATTAAGCAATGACATGAAGCAAAATGGTCCATTACCAGAAGGCAAGTTTATGGTGACTGGAAGACGAGGCACAATTACAGCAGGATGCTTCTGGACACGAGCGTAGAAATCCTCAGATGGATCAGGGAAGACAATCTCGTTGTAAGTTTCCACAACGACAGGCTTTTTGGTTGACTGTGGACCACTCTCATCTTCAGAATACAACTTAAGATGGTGATACCTTACAATTAGAACAGAGTCAGAAACACATCAAATAAAGTGGCTTAGTAAATTAAGAAACATATTCAAAGCAAAAATGAATAATGACTTACAGATCCAACTGCTTCTCACAAACATCATTGTGGAAGAACAGGGAAATGGCAATTTCAAATTCACCCCAACCACATTCTGATAACTCAAAAGGAGGTGATTCAACAACTCTAACAGGGTTATTGAAACTGGGATGCAATTGAAATACAGCACGCTTAATCACCACACCAAGATCCTCATTTGTTGCTCCACGCACATAGACCGTCCACTTGTGTGACTGAGTTCTAAGAGTCAAGAAAAACATTAAAAGCAAAACATCAATTAAATTAATTGGTCAAACACACTCACAAGGCCCACTCAAAGAAGAACTTCATCAAAAGCATATACCCATAAGAGATTCGACTTACTCAGTGGCCTTTCTACCAAGCCAAAAAGCAATTGTTCCGTAGACTATTGGTACAGAGATTTCAATATCTTTGAGTCTCTTCAGTAAAATCTGTAGGATATCCAAAAAACAATCAAGCAAGATTTCCATGTGTTGCCAGCTTAATGACAAAGATTATCTAGACAAGTTTTCCTGGAACTAAATCACGATAATTCACCAGCTGCTGCTTTTAAGATCAAGAGAAGTTAACAGGACATACCATCCTTGTCGATCCTACACTCTGTATGTCGCACCAAAATATAACTCCCCACAAAACAATAGTACATGGAAAGAAGCAGCATACAATTGGATCATGCATTACCTTGAATTTCTAAATATATTTCTATTATTTTCTAATGCTTCATAATTCATGTTAAGCCCCATGTTTATCAAGCAGGCCCATGATAAAGCCCTGTGAATGAGATATCCAGCACTATCTCATGTTAATCCAAGGGTATCCGGCACTATCTCATGTTTACCTGCATGTGGCCAGCCCCATGTTAAGCAAGCAGGCCCATGATAAAGCCGTTTAAATGAGGGACTACCATCCCACCTAGGCTGGAGAGATATTTAAATTCCACCAGGCCCATGTGGGTGGGAATAAATATAATATTTACCCTTTTATCCCAATTAATGAAAAAAACTGTTCTAAAGTGCCCTTGCAGTCCACCAAATTTTCCACAGATCCTACATTCTGCATCTCACTTGTTCTTCTTCCAATAAGCTTCCCACTTTGCGTCCCTTTTTTTTATCGTTTACCATTTATCAACAAAAAGTTTTTCTGAAGCAATTAATTTAAGGCACACATTCAGGTTCAAAGTTTCTATTAAGCAGCTTTATCGAACCTGGTGCTTGTTCATTAGTGTTTTTCTTATTGCACCCCCAACTGTGCAGATTGTCTATGAAAAACATAAGCAATTTTCTTTGAATATATGAACTGATTGAAGATTCTTTTTATAATCTGGGCAACCAAGGAAATTGAAAAATTGTAACACATTTTATTCCAATTATTTGTAGGAAGTAAACATTTTATCCCAAATTTAATTTACATAAATTTTGCTAACTTATTTCTTCTCTTTAGTCTACTTCAAAATTTACAAGTTATCTAAGCACTATCATTCTACCAAGAGTCCAAGATTTAAATATTTACCACATGATTGCATCTTCCAGTAAAGGGTAGTAATTTGAGATCTGTACTGCATTTGTTGAAGAAGATACAAGGAATTATAGGTAGAAAAAGTATATTTCTAATCACCATTAACTAGTTGAGGTCAAATTGACCTTATAAATATTCATAACTATAATAGCTCAGACAGTTAGTTCCACTTTTTAAGAAACAAAAAATGATGAAAAGAAAGAGAAAATATTCAAAATCCAGTCAAGTATTAACAATATAGGCTCATCCATAACTGTATGTAATATATATTTAAGACTGAGAAAGAATTCTCAGATTGTAAAATCCAGTGTCAACTAATAGTCATAAATTGGTGTTACATCCAAGATATATTTTATTCGGCGCATCCTCTAATGCATCTTATGCTCTTATCCTGTTTATGAAGCAACTCACACCCTTTCATCTCGGTCACTTTCAGTATATTGTACTTATTCACTCTAAATTATCTATAAATCATTGGATCATTTGGAGGCATTGAGGAAGCCTAAAACTGAAGATGGCCTTAACTAATTGTAGAATCCCTGAAAGATACAAGTGCAAATTCCAACTAGGCTAAGGAATGTCGCTATTTAACCAGACTGTGAATCAAGTTCATTAATCAAGCATGCAAGTGTATTTGGCAGCCCAGTATCATCCTATCACCCACTAATTAGGTACTGAAAGTATGCCTGTGACTATGCATGCAATTCACACGAAATCCACAAACATAGAACTCAATAAAACATCAAATAAAATCCAATCCGATCGCTTTCTTTTAGCCGAGGCCCAAAACACGACAGCACTACTGCATGCTCATGTAAAGATACCAAAAAACGCACAATCAGAGGAAAGTGTGAGAAATATTAATGGCATATGAGAGCTACCTTCTTGTCGCTGTCATCAGAAAACCTGGTGATTTTGAGGCGCTGTGGCTTTAGAGTGGACTCAGTGGCATTTCCTTCCAACTGAACGTCGTCTTCTACTGTGTGAGCCATTGCGAAGCATCTAGGAAGAGAAGAGTGAAGTTCGTGATGTTGAGTTCTATGCAATTAGGGATTTTGACCAGAATTTATTAGGGTTTATGGGCGTTGTTTCTGATTTCACGCTTAAGGATTGTGATTTGACTCATGCTTGGCCTGTGCTGTCGGGCATTGAACTGGGAATCCTGGCGGGAGTCTGCGTGGGCCCTATTCCTACAAGGCCAAGTGGGGACTAAGGCCTATGTAAATTACACTAATGACCCCGGAATTCACTTTACTATCATGTTCGTCGTTATTTATACAGGTTATCGTTGCACGCGATTCTTGTGAGTATATAAATAAAATATTAGTGTGGGATATAAAAAAAAATTATGAAATTAATAAATTACAAAAAACATAAAGAAAGTAAGTGAAAAAAAAATTGAAGTAGTGAGTAGTTAAGAGAAATATATATATATAATTATGAGATAATTAAAGAATATAGAAATCATTAATTTGACTAAATTTTTTTAAAGGAAAAAAATGAAGTAAAGGGCAAATTTGGATTTTAAAAAGTTTTGTATGCCAAAAGTTTTTCTTTTATAATAGTACTAGTCGTCGTTGCACGCGTTCTCGCGAGCATATAAAAAAATTTGTGATATGAGATGAAAAAAAAATTATGAGAATAAAGAAACGTAAGGTGAGATGACAGAAAAATAATATTTTATAATTAAAAAATTAATTAAAAAATATAAAAAAAGATAGTTTATAGGGAAACAAGGAGTAGTGGTTGGGAGAATTTTTTTTATATAAAATTATGAGATTATTTAAAAATTTTAAAATTACTATTTTGATCAAATTATTTTGAAGAAAATAAATTAATTTGAGGGTAAAATTGAATAATCTAAAGTTGGTACGCTCAAAGGGTTTTTTTTATAATAGTATAGATATATAAATATACTTTTACAGTTAAAATATATTTTTTGGTATCAAAGTTTTGTTATTAATGTCATTTTAATAGTTGAATAATAATAAAATAATTTAAATAATATTTAAGTTTCATCATTAACATTATTTTGCTATTCAATTGATATTTTTATTTATTTATATTATTTTTTCAAGTAATGATCATTTTACGCTTAGATTTTAAAATTAAAATTAATAAATATATTTAAGAAATAATTGCATAAATATCAATCAAATATATTTCATCTTTATTTTGGCCATTCTGTCATTATTCTTCATATTTGGTTCTCAAAATTATTATATTCTTTTTTTTTTGTATTCTTAATGAATCAGTACAAACCTAAGACGATAAATAAGTAACGAAAAACATAAATGAAATATTAAAGGGGATCATATTCCACGTTAATTGGATCATCTGTGCACTTACACATCAACTAATTGATGTAGAGGATAAATACATGTTTGACAAGAGTAGAGTGACATAACTTTAAAAGCTCTCCTCCAACAATAGTTATTATTTTGTCCACACAAAAGCTAAATAAAGTTCTCTCTAGCAGATCCACACAAAACACCAACTTGTGCCTCTTTGAACTTTACTAAAAACTCAAGAGAGTTGGATTAGAATAACATTTTCATAAAATACAGTGAATTTCAAGCTCTTAAAAAAATGTTGAAAAAGTACAACTACTCTTTGGAGTAGAAAGATACAAGAGAGTTAGGGAGGATAATATGAATACATACACATTCAAGTACCCACAGATGACCGACCACTTCCTCTATATATATAGAGAGAACGCTTACTTCAAGTCAATGGTAAATGAGCTATATTCCTTAGGATGGAAGCCCTTAATCAAGAGTTTTTAATGCATGGTAGGTCATTGTGATCCCTTGAGAGTGCCTTAAGGCCCAATCATAATATGAATTATATACACCTTAACTTTGAATTAGGAATTAATTAATTCAATCAATTAATTTCAAGTACACCTCAAATTTTTATTTAATTATTAGACTTAATATTAATTAATCCCAAACTTCAAATGTTTAATTTTAAATTAATTAACACTTTGGGTGTCCTATCACATAGGATCTGAATTGAATAATCCAATTATTCAAATTATTATTTTAAACTTCTGTAAATTTATCACCTATCTCTTTTAGAAATAATTGAATATTTAATCCCCCATCCAAAAATTAAATTATCCAAAACGCACAATATCATTAGTATTTTGTGGGTGACCCTTGTAGGCTCACATTCGGCTAGACTTAGATTTGTATTACATATAAAATTTAATCAGACAACTGATTTGCACTAAATTAATTGAATCATATTCAATTAATTTGCTCTTGATCAACTTATTAATGCAATAGTACCTATTACTATGGCTGGTCATCTAGCAATGATTCGTAATACTAGAGAATATGCGAAATTGGTACAAACCTTTAACTGCAATACCCCATACAGATATGGCCATCCCATCAATTTAAGCCCCGATCAAAGTATAGGGCACGGAATTCTAAATCAATTCTCACACTTAACTTCAATAACTATGTATCCACTCTTAACTGTTTTTCTCAATAATCAACATGGAAATCTATTTTCCTATTTGATCAACAATTGTGGGCACATACCTCTAAAGATTAACATAGTCTATAAGACATAGGAGATCATCATCATCTCATGACGGACGATGGGTTTCTTCTTGTAATGCACCAACCTCCATGAATGTTCTGACTGCATTGGTGTAGGGGTTTTGGCAACCACGCAATACAGCGGTCACATTAGCCAGAATTAAGATACAACCGTCCCATACATAAGGCTTTTGTGGGTCCTTAAGTCGGATAACTAATTTGTTGCACATTCAATGAACGACTTGATCTCCACATTGAGCATTTCGAATATTCTTGAACTTAAGAAAATTCGTAAAAATTTCCTTGAGATCTTATTCTGTGACTTTATTCTTCAATCTCTACTTCTGTCTGTGTTATTTGACTTTATTCTTCAATCTCCAGTTATATGTGTCTTGAATGAGTTTCAAAGACCCCTTTTATATAGGTGTCAAAAAGGTGGAGTTGTGACATATTTAAACACCTTTTGTATTATTTTTTATAATTTAATTTAAAAAGATAAATACATCAAATATTTGGCATGACATAATTTATCAATTTGACATTATCTCTTTAATATTTGTACTTTCTAAAGAGATAAATACCAAATTATTTATCTTGATTTTATTGGAGTGTACATACAGTTGTTCCATGTGGCGCCATTTGATTCGCTCAAATATTTGCCAGTAAAGTATGATTTGATTGGCCGGAACACTTTAATTTTGACTTATTAGCCATTGGTTTGATGACCATATGTATTAAAATAAAAATTGTAACTATTTCCACTTGACTTAGTTTAGTAAATTTTAAAATAAAAATAAAAAAGAATATAATTTATAATGAATATACTGTTTTACACTAGTAAGCATCCAATTAGATGTGAAATTTTACTTGTCTACAACGTTTTTGTAACTTGTTATACAAATATCTAGACATTATTGTCATTTCCACCCATTATGTCAAATTGGGTTAAGTATTTAGTACCAGGTTAACTGATTTTCCCGAGCTTCAATTTGAAAAGGAAAACGTCGAATTAGGCTGGATTAGGGGTGCAAGATGAGTCAAGCCGCTTGGGAGCCTAGCAAATCGACTCGAGCTCGAAAATTTTCAAGCTCAACTAGAGTAGGCTTGAGCCTGCTCAAGCCCAATATTTGTGTTCGAAAGCTCATGAGCCGGCTCGCCAGCTTTTCTATATTTTTTTGTGTTTTTAAGTCTTTTTATATATTTAACTACATACCAATACTATATCAAATTCATATTCAAAATTCATTACATATTATAATTACATTTAATCAATATCTCATATTTTAATTTTAGATAATAATAAAATATGTTATTTGCATTTATATTTTCAAATCTAAAACTAAGTTTAATCAACAATTTAATTTTTATAATTTTATTTTGTAAACAATTATTTAATAAAATGCCTATAAATTCTATTATTATATTTTGATATCAATTTTTACCTCTTGTATTTTCATAAATTTACAAGTTCAAACAATTAGTTTATAATGTTTTTTATATATATTTATGAGTATATCTATATAATATTTCTATTTTACTGCTTGTAAACTTATGTTGAAATTTGATAATTTTCATGAATTAATCTAATGATAATAATAAAAATAATGATAAAGCAAATTTAATTATTTTTTATTGATATTGCATTATATATATACACACACATATATATATATATATATATATATAATGAGATCAACATTGCTCGGTTTAAACTCTTTTTTTAGAATTGAAAGATATAAAATTTAAATTTTCATCATCATGTCTTCAAAATATATTTTCACGATTATTCACTTTAATTTTACTTTTTAAAAATAGCTTATGTTTATCTAAATTTATTAACGTTAATATATTATACAATTCAATAATTAAAAAAATATTTAAGATAAATATATCTTTAAAATCCCATACTATAAGTATTATTGGATTTGTTTAAAAGTTTATTAATATTTTTTAATTTGGTGTATATATATAACTATACAAAATTACATGTAAGTATTTAGATAATTTGATGTATATTTTTTATTATACTTTTATTAATTATGTTACTGTTATACTAATATTAGATATACAATGAAAATATTATGAAGTCATATATTCATTACATTAGATTAAAATATTTTAATATATATTTTTAACACTTTTTTAATCATTAATAATTAATATTATATATTAATAACATATTCTTACTAAAAATAACTAAAAACTTAAAAAAATATATGAAAAATGGGATTCAGCTTGTGAGCTCGGCTCGCAAGTTCGAGCTCGACTGTTGAGCAACGAGCTTGACCACCTTATGTATTGTTTGAGCTCGAGCTTGTTTCTGGCAGGCTCGTCAAGCTCGAAACAAGCTTGAGCTCGATCTTGAAATATTAACCGAGCTCTATTCGAGTTCGACTAATTTGCACCCCTAGGCTGGATATCTAGCCCAATTCAGAAAAAATAAAATAAAAGTCTAAAATGATGGATTACCACTACAAGAAATTATGTCAATAACTAGGAGAACTGGAAAGGAGATTAAATTTGTTGGTAATTAAAAATGAATTTAGCAAGGGAAAAAGAGTTTTAAACTTTTGTACTGTCAAAATTTACATTATATATGAAATATCTCTTTGCTACAATTAGAAAATGAATTTTAATGTTGCAAAATTTTGTAGCTGATATTTCGTCTAACAATGAGTCCATTTCATTAGCATCTATTAAATTTTCATTCAATTTTTGTGTGAACCGATCAAAATGCCCTTTTTAAATAGTACATAATAATTTTATATATATTTGATAATTTTAAAAATATATTTCATGGACTAATATGCTCTATAGATTATTTATTTTATCCACTCTCAATTGTTTTAAAATATTTTTCATATACTTTTTTCTTTATTTAAAAAACAAAATCAACAAAGATAAAAGTAGTAATGTTCATTTCATCATTTGGGGTTTACATAATTATTTTTCCATTTGAGGGGAATATTTGTGATTTCAAATTACGAGGGTACTCGTAATTATTTTAAATTTTAGGAAAGGTAGTCGTAATTTACCTAAAAAAAAGATCAATGATCGTCGTTGTTTGTTTCATGTAGCATTATATTACTTAACAATTCGTTTTTTTTTGCAAATCATGTAAACCAAACACAGTATAATGTGATCGAACAAAATATCAATATTTTGAATCAATTAAATAGAAAAAAAACACTACATAAATCAATAAAGGGCTGTTAATAATTTCTTATCTATCCATTTTAATTTTTTAATCCCATCGTTCAAGCCAAACGAGCCTAAGAACAAATGTTTGTACTTTCAATCATTTTAAGAGGTGCTAATTGTAATTTGGTAAAAGGAGAAGGGGCGGATAGCAAAACAAAAGAGTAAAATACTGCCTTTGGTCGCCTTCCCTTTCTTTCTCTTTTTTCGTCATATATTTGTTAATAATCCTTCAATTAGAGGCCTGTTTTTCTGACAATCCCTGTTGGACCCTCTTCGTCTTCATTTTCTCCCGTCAGAAGCTCCCAAAAGTTTCCAGATATTGACAAGGTAACTAACATCATCTCTATTTTGTAGTTTTTACGAATTTCGAGGCAAGAACCAATGGAAATTTGGGAACCTTTTGAGTATGAAATGGAAACGTTTCTTTTTATTTGAATTGGTTAAATCCGTGTGGAATGATTATGTTTTTGTCAATGTGTGGAAATGTAGAATTTTGTTGGATCTTACTGTTGACGTAATTTTTATGTTTTGGGAACTTCTGGGAGTGTTTTGAATTTTCTTGGTAGGTTTGTCACTTTTAAGAATTGAGACACTGGAAGTGAGATTAATATATGGTAATTCTGATTTTTCGACTAATTTTTACGTTCATTGATTAGAAAAATTGGTAAACTGATTTGGGTTTTAGATACTGCAATGTGTACGTTTTCATGTGATTTTTGATCTTGTAAAGTCATTTAACATTTGAAGGCGCAGCTAAAATTGCTTGGGCATAATATCATATCTTGTTGTCAAGCTAGTGTAAATCTCTTTCTTCTGGTTGCATCAATATATTGGCAGAAAAGTTTTCCTGCTTTTCTTCCTTGCATTCACGGAGCCAGGGCAAGTTCTCCGGTCTCATTTACTTTGACTAATGGCTTACAAAAATTTTCCTTTTTGTTTTCATCTAAAATTTTGTTGTATATATCTGTGACCAAGCATGAAAAACTTGTCTATATTTGAACCGATCCATACATGGTGTGTAAAATATGACATCCAAGTTTCTTTTGACGCAGATCTAAGTATTGAAAAACCACATTTAAATTTGAATTCGTTCTTTGGGATTTTCCATGTTGCATGCTAGGGCTACACGGAGAGACATTGTTTTGGAGACATGCATTAAACTTTGTAACATGGTCTGCAGCTGTACTGTTGGACCGGACGAATAATGATATTATGTTTTGCATCACCTCATATCTTGAATTCACCATGACCTTGAAGTGAAAAGAAGATTCTTTTTGTGCATGTTGGGTCCACGCTGAGAAACATTTTCTTGACGTCCTTGGTTGAACTTTCTTAATATGAGTCAGCTTTACTCTTGAGAAGGACCAATCATGAATTTGCTCGTCCCATGTTCATCGACCTTGAAGTGAAAAGTAGATTCTAGTTTGTGCCGTGGAGCAAGCTCTTTTATGTGTTTTCTTTCACTGGGAAGACAAACACTTTCTATTCAAGTATCTTGTCTCGTTGTAATTATATGCAGCATGGTCTTGTTGTCTTATGTGGAAATCTGCTTAATTTTGCTGTTAAGCCATTTTTCATGTATTAGCTTCGTCATGTTATAAGCTGTGAAGTTTGCCAATGGCTTGCCATAGTTCTATGAATTGTGTGAAACCCTATTCACCTTGCAACATTAGAGCCACAAAAGAATTATAACTCATTTTTTGTTCTTTTTCTCTAAACTAGGTTGTTGCTATGTTGGATTGAAAAGTTGAATCATTTCATGTGCTGTGCACACTCTTAACCTTTCAAGTGGGCAACAGATTTCTGGAGGAAGGGTAAACCTCCACGCTCAAGTCCAAAAGAGCAAGAATCAGGAGATGGAGACCCCCCATTACTTGCCTTGGAAGCCAGACACAAGCTTGCAAGGGTCAGTGGAGGCGAAGAACTAAATGTTCTTTGGCGAAGAGTGAAAACTTCTGCAACATTATTGACATACTTAAAATCCAAAGCCAGAATCATGGCAGTTCCTCATTTGGCTCATACGTCTTGTGGTATCAAACAATTGGATGGTGTGGGCCTTGTTGATAAAAATGGTATACCATTGTCTGGATGGTCTAGGAATGTAGACATTTCTTCCTTTGACAGTGCTGATGAGGAAACGTGGACAGCACTTAGTAGTGAGGAAGGTTCTCTTGATGAACAAGATGGAGTCTATATTAGTGAATTACTCAAAAGTGTACAAATGGTTACTGATGTTATGGAAAGTCTTGTAAAGAGGATTATCATGGCAGAATCTGAAACGGCTATTGAGAAGCAGAAGGTGACGGTAGGGCAGGAAGAAATTAAAAAGAAAGCAGTTCAAATTGAGAACATGTCTATAAAACTAGAAGAGATGGAACAGTTTGCGATGGGTACAAATAGTATTTTGAATGAGATGAGACAGAGAGTCGAAGATTTGGTCGAAGAAACCTCTAGACAGAGGCAAAGAGCTGCCGAGAATGAGCAGGAGCTTTGCCGTGTTAAGCAAGACTTTGAATCCCTGAAATCTTATGTCAGCACTCTGATTAGTGTAAGGGAAACACTTCTTTCATCGGAAAAGCAATTTCAGACAATCGAAAAGCACTTTGAACGGTCAGTATTTCTAACTTCCATAATTTCATCTAGTTTTTGGACTAGTTAGGGTTTTTTTTCGGTATTAGTGCTTGCCATTTATTCGTTGATCACGGCGATTACTAACTATTCAACTTTTCCCATTCATCACACTGCCTTCAGTTTTTTTTTTTCCCTATTGATTTCATATTTGTGCTTGTAATATTTGATTTTTCATTTGCTTCCCTATCCATTAGTAGAATAATAAACATACATTTAGTACTCACTTATGCTGAAAGATGAGCCTAAGATGGACTCCTGCTGAAGTACTTTGCAATGTAGTCAACCCTAGAAATGTTTCAAGTTAAGTCTTGTGTTCACAAGAAAGAATGATTGTTTCTTTATTCTAATTACAAGAATCACATTAAGAATGATTCTTTTGAATAACCCAATTCCACTTTCCTAACTTCTTGTTGTTGACAGCTTCTGTATAGCAACCCATATCCCAATGGCAACATCTTCCGCCAAAAGATCTTCTGCTTTCTTCTTTATATACAACCTTATATATACATGATGGTGGATATTACAAGGAGGAACTTGGGAGAAGGAAAATTACAATTATGTATTCACTACCTTATGACAACCGGAGCAACTTGTGTTGAAACATGTAGCCTTTCATTGACCACTTATAACCATCTTGCTTGATGACAAGGCCCCTTCTGAATACTATGGATATAACATGGAGGTCAGGCTGAAATTTTCCCTCCACTTGTGAACTTTCTAAAGCCTAATAAAGAAGTATTTTCGTTGCCAAACCCTCTCTTAGGTACAAACCACTTTACTTCAAAAAAAGAAGGCGCCACTTTTAACCACCATAGCTGCTGAATTATGGAGTCTTGAGTTCTTCTTCTCACCTATGGCTTTGAGCTGTCAATTGTGCAACTGTTATTCGTTGCTAGTTAATGAGTCGACTTTATGTTTAGATTGGCAACTATTCTCTTAGTACTGTTGCATTGTTTACTCTTGCAACTTCATACTTTACTATATAAGTGAGGGGCATATGCTTCCAACACTTGCTCCTTTGGTACACATGTGAATGCTTTAAAACCATCATGATTCACATGAGAGAAGGAAGTAATGTTGGCCTATAAGGATATGTGAAATAATTGATGCTGCATGAATCATGTTGAAACACTGCTAATGGGACAATAAAAAGGACCCCAGAATGAGGTAATGGATTGAAGGACCATCTTTCCAACACATCTGAATGTCTTAGGATGTGGATCTAGTGGTAGCTTGAGATGCTCCGCATTAAAGACTTTGACATAATTTTCATAGGAAATGAAGTCCACATGAACAGTTAACTTCTTCACTGGACCTCTAAAACAAAGCTTTCCTGAGGAATAGTACCACTATTTGAAGCCTTCTTAGAATGAAGAAGAGATGCATCTGCCTCATGTTTAAATGCTTTGTGGAATAGGATAGAAGATTCTTAAATTGTTGTTGATTTACTACCAGTTACAGTCATAGTTATTAAAGGCGCAAAAAAGCGCTCGCCATGGTGCAAGGCGTGCGAGTTGCAAGCCCAGCGCCATTTTCAGAAAATAATTATATATACTTTTATTAAGGCATTGGTAAAACATCACTAACAACCCTATATCAATACAAACTATAAATGTCGATTCTCATTCAAATAAAATTGATTTGACGCCACTAATAAGAAAAAGATCACAATATCATGAACTAATCCAAACACCTTCAACTTTCAATTTTACATGAAAATCCATACGAAAACATAAACACTTATTCCACTTGGAACCGGAAATTTACACCAAAGACATCTTTAGTGTAATTTGTTGAGTCTTTTGTTAACAGCCTCAAGGTTCCTACCTGCTCTTGCCTGAAGAGAATCGTATTTAAGGCTAGCACAGAGGGGGGCAGTTTTAACTTACGTGTTCCCTATGATTAAAGAGGATCTATGTCTCTGTTGTACCTGGTGATGGAACAGTTAGAAAGTGTATCATGTAGCCTATTAAATATGGATAAGGCTTATTGGAGTGTAATTTGACTTGAGTTGCAAGGTGAGTTATTGTGTATGATGCTGAACGTTAGTTTTATTGTTTATTGTGCTGAATTGCATGAAGTGCTGGAAAATTTTACTTTCCTATTGGGATATCTCCATTGTTGTGTGTGGCGCTTTTGTTAACTCAGGCTGCATTTTCTTGTCCTTCTGCACTTCTACACATCTTATACATATTTAATCAATCATGTATTTTCATGAATAGTTGGAAGCCTCTGTCACATATTGAATTATAAAGCTTTCAGGTATTGAATTATATAGCAGGATAACAAAATCTTTCTCAGTATCAAGGAAATAAATCAACAAAATCTCAAAGTTGATTTTTTCTATTCCTAACATTATATAGTATGTATTTTATGAATGGAAGCCTAGTCTTAGGTATGAATTGCACAGTAGGACAAAATCTTTCTCAGTATCAGGACTCAACGAATCAACCAAATCTCAAAGTTAACTTATTCTATTAGCAACATTGTTTTCTACGTCTGATGTGATTTTATCAATAGCTATACGGCTATACCTGACTCAAAGGTGCTTATCCCAGTTTTATTATCAATCTACCAAAGGATTAGCATATACTCTTTTAGGTAAATTGCAATTAAATGTACTAGTTACTATAAATTTTGTTTCAATTTGAATGTTCTCATATGATGCTGCACAACAGTTTTGGTTTGCATTTTTCCATCATATATATCTTGCTTTTTTATTTTTGATAAGTGGGGTTCACCTTTGTGTTTTCTCAATGTGCTGGTGTGTCTCAGTATGTCCCTACTCCTTGCTTGTGTCCTAGCTATCTATTGATACAGCTTCTTAATTCAACTAAGAAGTTGGCGGAAAAAATGCGATGATCAGGATAGTACTTAGTCCAGTAAACTTGAAAATGCAGAAATCCCATTCTGTAACCTGAATGTATATGCCAATTGTCGTATGCCATGTAAAGTACAAGTTATTTAATATATGGCAACTCAAGAAATATGTGTACATACTTTACTGGAATCTGATACCATATAACTAAGACAATAAAGGGATCATGAGTGAGAAACATAATGAGTTGTTTTTGGACAAGCACTTAGAGATAGATTAATCCTTAGAAGAAATGATCCTTGTTAATTGTTGGGAGACCATAAACAACTTTTAGATTACTATAGCAGTTACAGAATCCTTCCGACAGTCTAGGTGGATGATTTTATGTAGTTGGTATAATAAATTGGTTGAAATTATTTTAAGTAGTCTTTATATGTACTTTGGATTCAGGAAATATTCCTTGCACGACTAGGAAAGCTGGGGCCTGAGAGTATATTTAAACTTACTGCTCTGATTTTTAGGGGACATTTCATATTAAGAAAACTGTAAAATCATTCAAGCCTTTTGGGGTTCTGTAGTGAAACTATATGTTTGATTCCTTTAGGGGATATTTAATATTTATATTGCAAGTTATTGGGAATAGTAGATGTTACAAGGTTCTCCTGTGTTATGAACTCTTTAGCTTAGATTATTAAGTGGCCACCGTTTTTGGATTCCATTGCTCATTGCCTCCCAGGTCCACATCAAAGGAACATGTCCGAAATTGTTATCAGTTTGATTCTAGGCCACTAGACCTTCATGTTGGATTTGAAGCAACAATGAGAATGTGCTGATATTTAGGGTAATGTGGTCTTTTATATTAGAAAGTAAGGCCAGGAAGCTTTAGAAACTAGCCGCTGCCTGTAG
This sequence comes from Sesamum angolense, assembly GCA_034509725.1. Lineage (NCBI taxonomy): Eukaryota > Viridiplantae > Streptophyta > Magnoliopsida > Lamiales > Pedaliaceae > Sesamum > Sesamum angolense. The sequence continues at coordinate 7,623,952 of JACGWL010000010.1, forward strand.
ATAACAGCTCTTTTTCTTTATGTGACATTAGGAGGCGCAGATGCGGTTTCATGCGAAGAAGAAAACATTTTGCTTAGTGAGATGCCGGACATATCTACTTATTCCTATGTTAGATGCAATTTTAAGGATTTGGTGCTTGTGAATTGGACAAAATGAGTTACAGTTCAAGGAAGCTAATTATGATGAGTTTATTGGACACTCTTCTATGTGATGATATACATAAATAAGTATCTGTTGACTAGATTTTCTTTTACATAGACCAAAAGATTATGTTTTTGAGATTGAAGCATGTTTCTTCCTAGTCTAAGATTCTCCATTCTTCATCCAATTAGTAAGAATCTGATGTATGATGAAAGTATCAAAAGATCATTATAGTAAAATAAAACTGAGTTATCTAAGCTGGATTTGGTGTTTAAACTTCAGTTCAATCACCAGATAATGGTGCTCTAATTATGAATAACGATAAAAGTGTCTGGATTTTGGATCTTAGGCCAGCATCTCGGACACACAATAAGCAAATATGAACAGGTCAACATGAGTTTGATCTCCCCTTGGTTCAAGACTTGGAAATTTAGTTTTTACTTTTTAGTAAAGAGAATTTGGTTTATTTGCTATCTGCTTAGGATTCCTCACATTAATTTAGTTTCCATATTTTTTGCCTTTGGTTCGTGTAAATCCAGTCTCAACTATGTAGAACACCTCCAGCTGCTGATTGAATTGAACTATTGATTTTATTTCTCTAAATTTGATGGCTTAATTGTAGTTTGGCTTTGTTATAACTTAGCACAGTTTTGGTTGAAGCTCTTTGTCCCATATCAGAATATCTGTATGATTTCCCACTATGGTGATGCAAAATATCATCTTAAGAATCTAGATTTATCTGCATGCTTTAGATGCAATACCGGTTTTATATCATCAAAGTAACAGCTATAAATAATGTAAATAAAGACAACAAAATATCGTTCCATATAAAAGAGGAGGCACTCGCTTATAGAAACTTTTGAAGTTTTTCTTGACCATCTTCCCAGCTATTGTAAAGAAAAGAAAAGAAAAGACTGAAAAGTAAAAAAAGGTTTTTTGAAAATGCAGTAGGAATTTATATTTATGAAATATTGTGCTAACCAAGGCAAATGATGGTATCTTTGGATTAATGTTCAACAATCTTGTCAATGTAAAGGCATGGATTTAATTTTTATACATGAACCACAATGTAAAATTAAGGAAGAGATAACTCAAAACATCACATGAATTTTGCATGAGATTTCCATTATAAATTTTATAACTAATGTGGGAGGTGAAGAGAATGGGTGTTCATGCTGCAAGGTTGTGGTTAGTAAGCTTGGGACAGGCAGAATGCCTTGTCATTTTGTTCACCACATGGTGAAGAACTGTATTCCCTGGCATTATCTGTATCCTATCTAGCTGGTACTTTAGTTGACTTCTTTCATGCTGATGTTGACTAATGCAGATGGATATTATGTGATTCCAACCATATCAGAGCTAAAAGCCTTTCTTATTTTAACTATTGCAGAAATCTTCATCGTTTTATGAAATAAGCTAGACATGGAAAAGCTGTTTTGACCCCTATTCATTATTTGCACAGAATCTGAGTTAACCATGCGCATTTGTCTTGTAGGTCTATAAGCTTATGGGAATTTTCATCTGGAAAATTTAGTTGTGCTGTCAACCAGCTTGTTTATTACCTTCACATGCACATTTGGTCCTATAAAAGCAAAATGGACTTCGGGTTTATGGACTACCATAAAATTCAATCTGAAAAGTTCCACAGACAACTGCTCTACTGCTCATACATCCACCCATTCTCCCCCTTCTCTTCCCTGTACCCATGTTCTCTAATTTTGATTGCTAGTTCCTGGAGCGTGTAATTTTCTTCACATGACTTGAGATCAAAATAATTTCGGTGGATATAATTATAGTACATTTACTCACTCAGTTTGTTCTCTTTTCAAGTGGTTCTGAAACCTTCGCACGTAGTGAAGTAGAGTTAAGTTTTGTAACATTCGTATGATTATCGTGGAGCAAGGATATTGAATAAGATGTGTAATACTTAAAAATGTGATTAGCTGGGATTAGGAATAGGTTAGGGGGTCTGACAGACATACTCCGGTGCATTCTTAGAAGCTAACTGCTAACCGTTACCCTATTTGGCCTTGGTGATGAATCTTTGATTGCATAATTAAGGAAGATAAGAGGATGGTATGTATATCTTTAATGCTTGATTATATATGTTCGGTTAGTTAGCTTGAATTATTTGTAAAGTACTTAGTGCTTGAGACTTTATAATTAACTTGTCTGTAATTCAAGATAAGATCAGTTTTTATGGTCCCTGTCTCATGGTTCTGCTTTTAGGTGCTAGTCAGATATCGTAAAGTGGAGAATGTGTTACTTAGGCGTAGTACATAAATGATATTTGCCGCATTCTGTGAGTTAGCATATCTTGATATTCTAATGTCAGATTGTGAAGGAACTTAAAGTTTATAGGATTGTTTTATTGTTGAGGTATTCGGGATAATTGCAACACCTATAAACAAAATGCTGTCCTTAAATATAATAATCAAGGTTTAGACCCATAAGGGCTAATTAAAGATTCTTTCCTCTTCCTTCTCTTTCTATTTTCTTCACTTCAATTCTGATAAACCAATTGGCCACTGTAATAAGCAGTCTGTCATTTGAGAATTTTCTTTTCTTGTTTGTTCAGAAGTACTGTTGACTGTGTTTAGATAGAAAACTAATTTCCTGTCTGGGAAACTTACTTTATGTTGTTGTCTTGGAAACACCCAGGCTCGTAGCAAAAACATCACAGTTGGAAAACGAGAAGATGCAAAAGGAGGCTGAGGTCCAGAAACTCATGGAAGAGAATGTGAGGCTGAGTGCTCTACTGGACAGAAAGAAGCCCAACTTGTGGCGATGAACGAGCAGTGTAAGGTTATGGCACTAAATGCTTCCAATATTTAGTTTGACATTCTTAACTCCCTATGAGAGAGCTGCCTTTCTGAAGCGAGTGTGTCAGATGAATTCGGATTGTCTCTTTATTTTCAAACAAGAATGTTTGCTATTTCGTTGTACTTTCTCATTGAGAGTGTTCAGTTTGATAGGACTCAAAGCTTGTACTGTTAGGACTGTTTTCCAATTTGTTCGGTGCAATGTGTGATTGTCATAATATTGTCTCAATACATTGAAGTGACCGTTGGCTTGCTTACATTTTACAGAAGTTTTCTGTTTTCTTCTCCTTCGTTATTGCGAATGCAAAGGAGATGACCGTCTTTCTGAATAGTAATAATATCATTCCTGGCAAATGATGTCTTTGAAGTCCTCTTATATCAGCGGAAATGTACACAATCATAAATGAACTTTTGCGTGATTGTTTTATACAGTTTAGGCTGGCTGACTGATGAAAAGTTCAATGTCGTATACTGAATCTCAACTGTATTATAAGCCATAATGTTCGTAGAAAATATAAGAAAATTAAGTTGTAAGCAAAAACCAGATAACTTCTTAATCATTGATATGTTTAATATGTAGGGAAATGAAACAAAATATTACCCACAAAGTGGGACATACAGTACTAACTGGACTTAAGTATGAAGCACGTAGTTACAAAACTGTCCAAATACAGAAGTAATTATTGTACATAAATTAGTTGGACTCGCAACATAATTAACAAAAAAAAGAAAAGGAGTTAGCAGAGAGGGGATTGATTGGCTGATAAACTAGCTCATCAATGTGGTTAACTTTTATGTACAGTTTGCCAGAGCAAGAGTTACAGGAAAGAGTGAACTACTGAAGAGTTGGTGATGAGGCCTGAAAGGAGACCAACCAAGACTGCACTATTATAAGTGGTTGGTTCAGCTTGCATAGTGTTGTTCCGGGAGTCGATGTAGCTATCGTTTTGAAATGGTCCTCCCACAAGTGCTCCAATTGCTACATTGGGGTTGGGAGCTGTTGAATTCAGCCACATGAATCCATCGCTGCAGCCCGTCTTGGCATCTCTTGGGATCGAAGCACCCCTGTGATGTACGTATTGAGGGTAGCTGCTTCCGTAGCCCACAAGGTAGCTCATGTTCATTGGATTGTTGCCTAACACGTAATCTGCCTGACGGAGGTTAAGATTGTGAGATTAAGTTTTGTTCAAAAGGCAATTTCTTGAGACCAAATGAGGTTTAAGTATTCATTGTCTTGTGGCATCTTAAACCAATGTTCTTGAGTATGATACACAGTTTTCTGTTTGCATCTTTGTAGGTAAACTTTAACTTCTATGGCATAAATTTGAATCCATGCAACATGCAGAGAAATGCTTCCTCATGATTCTAAGATACTGATACACTAGAGCACAGAGGGAGACTGTTTCCCACTTTTCCCTGTAAGCGGCCCTCAGACATAGTTTTGCAGGAACCAGATGACAGAATTACCTGCATGATGGCGAGATTTCGTAGGTCCATTGCCTCATAAAGCTCTCCATCACAGTACAAATTTCTTGTATGAGAGGTGAGCATATAATCACTATATACAAGTGCCAGAAATGCAGAGGCGACGGAGTATTGCAGAGCATCCCACTGCCTCACCCATAGTAGTCCACCTGCATCAGAGTACAAACTAAGACGAATGCATTGGGTTTGAGTCTTTAAGAGGCTCCACATTCTCCTAATATCCATACCTTCAGTTCTATAAGATGTTGCTGATGATGAACTTGACAGAAGCCCACAGATAACAGCCTCAGCCGTTTTTCTGTACAGCTGGAGAGCGATGTTCTCTTCACCTCGAATCTCTTTTGACCCAAAAAAGTTTACTCTGGATAGCAGAACCTGATCATGGAAGTTACAATGCACACCGTTTAACAGACAGACAGCAGTGCAAGACATAAAAAACACCCTTAAGCAAAAACAAGAGCAGTGTGACCTACTGATGCAGATAAAGTGAGCTTCGTTTTCAAAAGTTGATACCTTTTTTCTTATTCTTTATGAGATTTTTTTGTCTATCATTGTTTTCATGGGGGTTAAATAAGCCCATAAATTGATCTGTTTGATGCAAACTTTCAGCCTCAACCTGCTGACTTAGACTTTTTGCTGTTCAAAAACTGAATAGATTTCTAAGAATACCTGAGTTCCAGCAAGTTTGTTATCCCAACAAAACCATGTTGGTGTTCCCCAGTTAGCAAAGAAATTCCCTTCAACAGTCACATACGTCAGATACGACTCATCTCCGGTCGCATGATAAAGCCAAGCTGCTGCCCACAAGAGCTCGTCACCATATCCACTCGAGTTATAGAAGTCCTGGACTTTTGGGATACTGATGCTGTAAGATCCTCTATACGAATCCGCAAAGGTGAATAATTTACGAGCATGCTCGAGAAGCAGCATGGAGTAGGCAGAGTTGGTGGACCGGAATACTAAAGAGGCAGAGGCCATAGCTGCTGCAGTTTCTGCAGCAACGTCTGATCCAGGATAGGATGTGTTCACTTGTGTTAGAGGTCTTGTTTCTGTCATTTCTTCAGGTCTTTCCCAGCATTTGTGGTCCAACTCAGGGTCACCCACCTTAACACCAAAATAAACATAAAGAAACTTATCAGTATTTTCTTGCAGGTTATGCAACACGCTCCCTGTGAAAACACTAATAGGAAAAAAAAACCGAGAAAAAAAAAAAGTCAACATAACCCCCTAATTTTTTTAGAAAAATGTCAAGATGAGCCGTTAATGCGTGATGCAATGAGCTTCTCTTTTAAAAATTAAAGGGTCACGTTGCCATTACTTTTTAGGGGGTTTTGTGCCGATAGTGCTTTCAAAGGGGGATACAATGCAATTGACCCTTTCTTTGCCCAGGACATATGCTGGCAATAGAATGGCTAAAGTTTCGGCAACTAGTAGTCTAACAAGCTTATGTGTTTGACAACTGAAAACACTTTTAACATTGAATCTGTTCTACCACTATGATTGATACAGTTCAAAGTTGCGGTATGAGTGAAATATCAGTAAGTATTGCTGAATGAAAGATGCAGCATATTGTGATAAAACTAGGGAAAATTTTAGGGGACTAAAAGTTCGATAAAACTAGGAAAAATTTGTACTCATCAGTTCAGTACATTGAAAGAGAAATAGAAGTATCAAACTTGAATTTATAACAGAAAAATAATTCAGTAAAACAAGCAAACTTCCACTCTAGCATTCAAGAACCGATTAGTTTCATTATCGGCTGTAGCATTCAAGACAACAAGATAGTATCAAATATTACCGCAGTAATGTTGTCCTCTCATATCAAGAACCAGTATGTTGTCGTAAGAACAGATTGGGAGAAGAGATTGCAAGAACAGAGAGTAACTTAATTAGACAAACCTGAACATAGAGGAGATTGGGAGATGGATGTGCATTGATGAGATAGTCAGTGATCCATTTGAGGGAATCCTGAGCGTTTTCCAGCTCTTTCACCTCTTTCATATGGTCTCCATACTCAAGAATAGCCCATGACAAAACTGTAGCAGTGAATGCCATTGGAAATCCAAACTTCATCAGATCCCCAGCGTCATAGAGCCCTTTCGACAGATCCAAATTCGCTTCTTGTCCATCTTCCAACCCTGAATCCCCTCTCCAACTAATCCTATTCTTCACCAGCTTACCGGCTACACAGAACACACACACAACTCTAGGATTAATCAGTTGTAGCCCATGTCGAAAAGGTAACTATATGCGAGAGAGTACTGTAAAAACACTAATAGGCAAAACACTACTAACGAAAAGGCACCAAACGACTCATAATACGAGAGACAGAGTGAGCTTCTTTTTTAAAAGTTTAGGCTAGCGTTAGCACTTTCTATTGTTTAGTTGAGTTTGCTCTGTTTTCGCATGCTTTAACGCCATGTTAGCAACGTGCACATAAGGTTCATGACACTACAACATAGTATTAGGCTAAGAAGACATACAAGAAAAGGAGGATCAACATTCAAGAACCGATGCATTAACCTTACATTTCTGGACATCGAAAAACTGTAGGGCAACGGCTAGAGCATCAGCATACTTTTCGACTACTCCTGGATGCCTCCGAGAACGATGAAACAAAACATTCAAACGTCCGAAATTCCTTCCAAGAGTGATGTAAGAAGCAGCCATGACTAGAGTTGCAATAGCCAGCACAAGAAGCCACCATCCCCACCCTCTGGCGCCGGGCTTCGGCTTTTCATCAGTTTCCATGCATTCAAGTTGCAGAATCCTGCCCATCTAAGGCCATCCGCTTGGACTACTAACGATCAATATATTAAGGTTCTTGCACTTAGATTGTTGCAGTGTGCAAGTTTCTTGCATCATATGATGTCCCATTTCTACCAAGAAATCAGTTGACAGGCCGGCAGTTTATACCATTATTGGACAAAGATCGAATCTGCTGAGGTAAAGATAGCCCGGCTTGTCGTTTTCCGTCAATGTAAAGCGTGAGGTTGTCTTCTAGTGTTTCAGTATCAGTTTGAGAACAAATCACACACACACACACACACACAACACACACACACCAATCCACATGACACATCACCACACACACACACACTGACATGACATTTTGAATTATACATCTAATACCGTTAAAATAAGATTAATCCCAATAGACTATTTTATTTTGATAATTGTTAAAATTCAAATTTAGACAAATTTAACATTTTTTTATTTAATGATTAAAAATGTGAAAATTGATTTTTAATTGATAAAAAAACATAAATTTAAAAGCTTTAATGTGTGTATTAATAACAAAACATGGGTCAAATATATCTTTATATTTTTAATTTAGTTTTATGGGGCCTTTTATTTTTTTATTTTCGCAATTCAACAGCAATTCGCAGTTCAAAATGGTGCCAGAAAAAAATGGTTGAAATCAAGAAAATTTAAAAAATGCAAGACCAAATAAATAACTTATAAACTAGCAGAAAAAAATGCTAGAAAAATATGAGCCAATAGGAACAACAAACCCCAATTTAAAAAGGTTAGGTGAGATGTATATACATTTTTCCGACGAAAAGGGTGAATTTCAGCAAAAAAATAACTAAAAATGACAAAAATTAAAAATACGTAGGACCAAAATGTTATCTTAAAAAGTTAAAGGATGAAAACGTAACTTAAATTACGAGATTAAAAATGCATTAAAGTCAATAAAAAAAATATAAATATAGTCACTAATAATATGTAAGTACAAAAACTTTATTCCGTTAGTATAATGATTTTCATAATTTTAGTACTAATAACAATATTCGTGTAAAATTATCTAACAATAATTAGTGCCAAATATTAAATACAAAATTTTCATTCTTTTATAATTAGTGACACATTATGATGTCTCCAGATTTGTGTTTCATTGTAAATGTATAAATGTAATTATCTCTAATAATTACATTGTGATAAAATAAAAAGTATTGTTATTAATATATATTTTTAGTGAAAAATTAAAATTATCATATATTATTTTATCACAATATTATTTTCAAAGTAAGCTAATGTTTATATTCCTAGTTTTTCAAAATTGCGCAGGTTCCATCAGTCGATGTCATTTTAATGTTTGGTTTAGTTATAAATAATAATATTCTTTCACTATTTTGGAAATTACATATATATATATATATATATATATATATATATATATATATATATTTTTAGTTCTATCCAATATTTGTGTTTCTCATTAGTCGTAGTTAGATTTTTATTTATTTTTTAAAAATAAAACACTATAAAAAAATATTTAATCATGGCTAATTGTCATGATTAACAATAAAAAAGCCATCGCAAATAGTCATTAGCAATGACCATCCAACGGTTGTGGCCGTAATATCTGCGATGGTTGCTCAAAGTATTTGCTGGCAAAAATTTATACCATGGCTCTTAGCCAAATCTATGTTTCTGTATTGATTTTATTTAATCGTGATTAATAAAAATTATTTACTATGATTTTTAATCCATAACTATTAAAATTGTAGCCAATAATCGTTTTTTTTTTCTAGTGAAAGTGATTTTCCGCAATGGCCTTCAACATAAAAGAAATCTGGTTAGAGAGAATTTTTTTTTTGGAATATGAACTTTTAAAATTATAAAAGACATAATATCTTTACATATTTAACGATGATGTCTACCAGAGTTTAACATCATAAAATTTCATCGTATTTCATAAAATGGTCAAACATAAAGATCAGGAGACAGTCTCGGCTTGAGGAAGACTTCGAGTGGGGTGGCTTTCATATTGGTAGAACCAAAACTACCCGTCATATCGATCGCCTCATCTAAAAATTTTTCAATCTCAAATTCGTGCAAGAAACTAGCAAGTGCAAGCTCCATTACCCGAACGGCGAAAGAAATTCCCGGGCAGCTCCTTCTACCCCCGCCAAACGGGAGCAATTCGTAGTGTTTTCCTTGAACATCGACCTCTTTATGTTTGACTAGAAACCTTTCAGGCCGGAATTCCAGTGGATCGTCCCAAACTCGAGGGTCACGATGGAGTTTCCACACATTCAATATAAGACGTGTGCCGGCCGGGATGTGGTAGCCTGCCACGGTGCAGTCCTCCACCGATTCTCGCGGTGGCAGTAGCGGCGCCGATGGCTGGATACGCAGTGTTTCCTTGATTATGGCTTTGATATAGACTAATTTGTCAATGTCTGATTCCTTTACTAGTCTTTCTCTGCCAATGTGTTTGTCAAGCTCTTCTTGAGCCCTTCTGAGGGTGTGCTGATTGTTGAGCAGTAAACAAAGAGCCCATATGAGAGTTACTGTCGTTGTATCGCTTCCTCCTAAAATCATTGTCTGCAAAATCCATGACAAATTTGATTATTTCATAGTACTATTAGGAGAATTTTTTGCTAGGACCTAACTCAACTGAATCTTAATCAATTTTATGACAAGTATAATATATTTGTTATGTGATTAGTATACGGTATAGGGAAAGTGACTAATCATAGAGCAAGTGTAATTGGATTGGTTCGGCAGAACCAAGTCGGGCAAGAATTTTTTTTTTTTTTTGTCAACTTACCATTTTAATTTTGGCGAAATTTACATCTTCCATATATGATCGTTTTATTCTTGATTTTTGCAATCATATTTTTTACAAACCGCGACTCGGTGTGGAGGTTCCCAACCGCGACATAAATGTTTATTTATTTGTTTTAAAATACTTTATATATATTACTTTTATATATATAATATTTAAATATTATATATATTATTATTATGAATTAAATATGATAATTATTATTAATAATTTGTTTTACTATTTATTTACGTATTATTATTTACATATTATTACTATTTGTTTCTTTTAAATATTTGATAAGGATGACACATCTTCTTCATTAATATTGTCATAATGTGGTTGATTTATTATTTCTTGTTTACGATGAGATTAAGTGTTACTTTTTAGGTTTTATTTAATGCTTGTTAGGCATGGCATGCAAAGAGTCACAAAAACGAAGAGACTTACATACACAATTAAACATTGGTTGCTCAGCTTTCTTTTTATTTTTATTTTTTAATATATTACATAAATTATTATTTAGATATTATACATATATATATATTTTTTAAATATAATATTTAAATATTATAATTATTAATTAAAAATTTATTAATTAATTATGTTTATTCAATTTGATTGAATCACTCTTTTTTTTTCTTATTGTAATTTAATTATCGTCGTTATATTAAAAAATACTTAATATAACAATAATAATTAATTTGCATCAATACTTATATTTAAATTTATAATATATTTATATATACAATATATTAAAAAAACGTTTAAATCTATATATATTTATATATATACGTCTAAAAATAATATATATTATAGATATTGTTTTAATATTATATATATATATATATATTATTTTATAATATTATAATGTAGTTAAATTAAATTTCATCTTACATTATTTAAATTATTGTAATTTAGTTATCATTGTTATATTGATAAAATTGTTTAAATGAGGTATTGTTTATATATATAGAGATAAGTTATTACATATTATTTATTGCTATCAATAAGAAAAAAAAAGTTCGATCAAATTGATTAAACATAATTAATTAATAATTTTTATTTTTATTAATACTTAAATTATTTAATATTTAAATAATAATATATATTATATTTAAAATTATAATATATATATATATAGTATCTAAATAGAAATATATAAAATATTAAAAATAAAACAAAAAAAAAGGCTAACACGCTTTATTAAAGTGGCTGGCTAAGTCGCGGATTCCAACCGCGACTTGAGTAATTCTTTTTAAAAAAAATATTTCGAGCTTGAGTCACTGTTGCTGATCGCGACTCGAGCTTTAATTTAAAAAAAAATAAATTAAATTGTTGAAATCGTGACTCGACATAAAAAAATTAATATAATAAAAAAATATTTTTTTTGTAATTTTTTTTAATTAATAAAAAAATTGAACCCCTAAATCCCTTCCTAATATGTTTGGATTTTTGTAGTGACTCAAGCTCCTCTCCGGAAGTGGATCAGAGGGAAGGGAAGCCCTCACAAGGGTGAGGGACAGAGATTATGATTTACTTCTGGGTTCGGGCCCCTCTTATAATCCCAATACTTTCTTATAGCTCTTTCCCCTACTCTCTAAGGCTCCTCATCGGCCAATAAGAGAATAAAAAAGGCTCTTAAAGAAGCTCATCAATCAATAAATCAACTCAAGAACTCATAAGTCCAAATCCGGGCTTTCTAACTCAGATCTCGGGCTAGAATTTGCCTTTTATTTACCTGGCATGTAGCTTTCGTTATGGTATCAGCATCATAGTCAGGGAACTCCTCGGCAATCCCATCAGCAACGCGCATCATCTCCGCCATGAAGCTTTCATCTCTTTCAGAAGTTCCGCTGCGTGTCTTGTGCTCCTCCACCCACTCTTGCAGTAAACTATCCATCATTCTCCCCGTCTTCTCAAACCCTTTGCTCATTCCTCCGAACCAATCCAACCACTTCATATACGGGAGCACATCAGGTACAGTCAGAACCCCCATCGCCCTGAAGAACTCCGTTATCGTCTCATGCCATTTCGCACCCAAACCCTCCTCCCCATCCTGACTCCCGGCAACAATATTCCCCGCAACTATTCTCACCATCACTTTCAAGCTCAGGTCCTTGAACACTTTCCTCATCTCCAGCGCGGACGGCGCTGTCCCGTCGACGCACGAATTATACAACGATCTCATCATGGCCCTGATTTCGGATGCGTATAAATGTCCAAGAGTTTCAATCTTGCGGTTGGACAGCAGCTTCTGCACGGAAATCTTGCGAAGCTCCCTCCAGTAGGGGCCGGATTTTCCCAGGCCGAACATGGCGAAATCGTAGCTCATGTGCTGAATCGCGGCGGTTCTTGGCCGGTCGCAGAAGATCTTATCGTTGGTGGTGAAGCATTCCTTTGCTATTTCCCAACTGCTCACGATCAGCGCCCTGTGTACGCCCATACGAATACTGAAAACCGGGCCGTATTCGTCTGCCATGTCCGACAGGATTATGTGAGGTAGCTCGGGCCCGGAAAGCAAACGCAGGTGACCGATTAAAGGCCATCCTCCGGCTGCCTGTGGGGGTAAGTTTTTCTCGAGAACTCTTTTGTTGCCTGTGCTTATCAGATAGTGGAAAGCAGTAACCAAAAGAATTATGAGTGGAGCAAGCAAGGCCGCAAGCTGCCATGGCAACAGCTCCATTTTCAGCGCTTGTGGATTGATTGGATATGTCTGGTGGTGAGCAATTCAAATTCGAATTGCAACAGAATCAATTAATAATGACGGTCTGACTTTTTAGGTGCTGGGTTGGCTAGCTACTTTCTAGATGATATTAGATCGGAAGCATTTATAGATGGGAAATTTTTTTATCTGAATCTGACCAATCTAATTACATAATAAGTATGATATACTTGTTTTATGATTGATTATTTTTTTTAAATTATACATCTATCACATGGTAAGTACAATGTATTATTATTGGTTCAGGTTCGATCGAGTCAGGTTCGGATGAGAATTTCTCTTATTGGTTAAATTTTTTTTCTTTTTTTCAATTCTTTCTGGATAATTACATTATAATTGCTTGAAATTTGATGTAATTATACATAAATCTCTTACAGTTTAAAAAATTATATTTAATGCACTTAATGTTTAGTTTTATCTAACAAATAAATTCATCCTTTGACAAAATTATTGATTTTGTTGATATACAAAAAATTGAATGAAATCATAATTTACCCTTAATTTATTTATACTTACTTATATTGCACGGTTGAGCTTATAAAACACAGGTTGGCAGTAGTATAAAGTGGCATGGTGAAGGAATCAAATATTGTTGTAGTTAACTTCGAACCTTACCGGCAACAAAATTTTCAATCATTCAAGTGCATACCACATCATCACAACATCATCAGTTTCATTACCAAGTGAAAATTCTGGCAGACATGTGCCAAATTCCAGCGAAAATGTTATAAATTTAAATGTAAATTCTAAATTATACCAAATTTACATTCTTTTGCAAATTAATAATAAAAAATTGATAATTGTAATACTTGATATTAATAGTAAAAAATTAATAACGGTAATTACTTAGTATTGATGGTAAAAATAAATCAAGGACAAAAACTACCCCCCACCCAATCACACACACACACACACACACACATATAAGAGATTAGGAAGAAATCTTTACTAAAATTTGGTCCAAATACAATTAGATCCTATCATGTTTGAAAACTTACATCTACCTCCTCTAACACTTCTAAAATTTGCTTCCATCTAACAAATTAACAAGTCCTTTCGTTCATCAACATTCATCAATTTTGCTGATTAATAAAAGAACAGAAAAAAAATTATATTTACCCTCGATTGGCTTAACTGACTTATAATAGATCAAATAATTTATTTTATAATCAAATTACCTTCATGTCTTCACGCAATAATATATGTGATGAGGTATATCTTCTCCTTTATAAGGGTAGTTTAGTTTGAAAAATATTGTTTGACCTGCAATAAACCAGTTTTAAGTCAATTAAAGATAAGTATTATTTTTAATTTTTTTTTTTTAATATCATCAAATTTAGTGAATTTTGACTAATGATGAGACTTATTTGTTAGATGGGCAAACATCAAGAAATTAGATATAATTTCTTAAACTACAGAAAATATACGTGTAATTTTACAAATTTAAGAGGAGTGGAGTGTAATTATCCCAAATAAGTATTGACAAAAAATGGACATAATGATCTTTTAATATTATTATCTACAAATAGATTAGCCAAGTCAACCCCCCTCAATGAAAGACTTTTGACATGCAATGTAAACACTTGGTAAACCTATTATTAGTCCTATTCAAGCTATTCAACCAATGTAAATGCAACACAAGGGACACACAATCCTTAGATAAGCATTGACATTTAACAACCAATAATTTGAAAGGGAAGAAACAATAATTTCTTACCCAAAGTACACACTAATTATATGATACTTTTTTAAAATTTAAGTGACTAAATTGAAAAAAAAATATAAATTGACAATTTTACTCTAAAACATTCAAATTCCAACCACACTTTGGCCAAAAAGTGGTAAAAATTAAAAAAACACTAATTTGGATAATATCTAATGTTTAAAATGCTAACATTAAAAAAATATGAGAGACTAAAGCGATTTTAAATACAAATTTAGAAGATCGATTATTATATTTACCAAGAGGAAAAAATGCAATTTACCCCCATGTGTTAAGGGAAATGAGCAATTTATCCTCATGTGTTGTAAAAAATAGGATAAAATGCATTTACCCCCCTGTGTTTTGTTGAAAAATCTAGAAACCCCCCTCCCCCCTGTGTTTTAAAAATAGCTAAAAACCCCTCATGTGTTTTAATAAACTCAGCAAAAAAATCTCATTCTGTTAGAAACTGACGGAAGGTGAGATGCACTTGCCTGAAGGGCGTTTAAGTTTAATTTTGTGGATTTTGACATTTTTGTGGTCTTTAATTGACTAAAATATCCCTATATTGTATCTAAAATTACTATAGTCAAAATGACTTTTAAATTTTTTTTCGTATTTTTCTCTCCTCTAAAAATACAAATATTAATAATTATAAAAATAATATAATATTAATAATTAAATTATTATTTAATTAAAATATTTAAATAAATTTATACTTAAATTTAAAACTTTCCTTTAATTATATTAAAAAATATTTCAATGAATTATTTTTAATTTAATAAAAATAAAATTTTAATTATTTTAAAATTCAAAATTTAGAAATTAAAAAATTGTTTAAAATCATCCTTAATGAATTATATATTTAAAATTATTTTTAATTAATCAAAATACATATTTAAATTAATTTAAGTACAATAATAATTTAAAATTATTCTTAATTAATTATAAATTTAAATTAATTTAAGTATAATTTTAAATTATTTTAATTAATTAAATATATATTTAATTATTAAAAATTATTCTTAATTAACTAAAATATATTTAATTAATATAATTAAATTAATTAATAAAAAAATGGGGCGACGGCGACGTCCGCCGCTCCCGCCCCTGCACAGCAGGGCGACGACGTCATCGTTGCCGCCCACACCATGGGCGACGGTGTCACCCTTAGTCATTTTTTGGGCGACGTTGCGTTGCCCAAATTTGATTTGCGTCGCCCGGATTGGGGCGATGCATGATGGGCGGGTTGGCGTGGGAGAAGAGGGAGGCGGGGAGGAGGAGGCGGCGGTGATTGGGTGGGGTAGGCAACAGGGTTGGGGGTGGGGTGGGGTAGTAAGGCTTTTTTTACTTTTTCTTTATATATAATAATAATATTTTTTTAATAATTTAAATTAAATATATATAATATAAGTTAAATTATTTATTAAATCTTAACCTTTTATTTTTTTAAAAATCTAACGATTGAGATTAAATTGATTAGATATAACGATCATTATTTGATAAAAAAAGATCCAACGGTTACTAAAATAAGAGATAATATATATTAAATAAGGGTTATAACGGTCATTTTATAAAAAAAATTAACGCCGTTAGTTATATTTAACGGAAATGGGCGATTGAACTATATTTAAGAAAACACAGGGGGGGCTTTTAGCCTATTTTTAAAACAGATGGGGGTTTTAGCGGACTTTTTAAAAATATAAGGGGATTTTATGTATTTTAGCCTAAAAATTGAGCATAATATCCCCTAGGTCTAACGGTGTACTACACGCGCACGCATACATCTCCATTCCCTCGCGTGTCGCTGACCTTAGCCCCCTCCTCTTGTTGCCCCCTCCACCTCCTGCTTCCAAAGCCGTCTTGCCCTGGCCATCGCTTCCTCCTCCTTCCACACCCCCACCCAATGGCCATACCCCCCTCCTCGCCGCCGCCGCCGCCACCACCTCATCCCTCCCCTTACATATCTCTCTCCTCTTTCTCTCTCTCTCTATATATATGTAGACTATACATACATACATATATAAATACTTCTTATTATAAAAGAATAAATATATATTTAAACGTAATTATATATAATATACACTTTTTATTTTTATTTACTTAAATATAAACTATAGATTTGAATTACTTAAAATTTACACTGTTGATTTATTAATTAATTTTGAATTTTAACTTGATCCAGATTAAAAAATTATTAAATAAGGACATAGATATTATTTTAAATTTTAAATTAAAAAATTAAAAAAAAGCCCGTATGATTCATGAAATGCGTTAAGAAAACTATTTTACTGTATTTCTAATAATACAGGAAGGCAAATTGCTATTTTATTTTTCACATAAAAATAAACTGCTCATCTCTATCATAAAACACATGAGGGTAAATTGCATTGAGTCCTTACCGGAAATATTAGGGAAAACTTTTATGGTCCAAATAAGAATTCGGTAATGCTAGGGACCAAACTGCAAAACCTCGGAAAAATAATAAAGGCTGAAGATTCCAGCAGAATGGGTATGCTTTCGGAGCGAGTGTCCCCAAAACTAAGACAGACTCAATTGCCGCAGCTTCCATTGTTCGAAATCGTAAGCTGAATAAAAGATAGAAAAGAAGAAATGGCAGGCGGCGGCGGAGGGAAAGAAGGTGACTGGGAGTGCAGCGGATGCCACAACAGGAACTATGCCTTCAGATCCTTTTGCAACCGTTGCAAACAGCCCCGCCTTCTCGTTGATACCAAAACCCCGGCCGATTCCAAGTGGCTTCCCCGCATTGGCGATTGGATCTGCACTGGTATTTTTACGTTTTATTCTATCATCGGATTTTTTTGCCTTACTTTGTTGATAAAGAGATGTAGTTTGCTCATTACTATCATTTGTATTTCAAATTAGTGTCAATTAATTGAGAAGCTATTTTTGGGTTTGCTTCTAAGTAATATCAGTGGTGCCAGAAAATTGATGAGTACGCGTTGCTCTATGTCTTGATTCCTGCTTCGAATTGAGTACAAATTAATGGTGTTTGTCGACCTTTTAAATTCTGATTCTTCGTGTAGTACTGTTTGGTAGAGCTGAAACTCATACAATTGTTCTTGTCTGACCTCAATAAGACCCAAAAAACCCCTTTTCTGGTTCTTGAAAGTAAAAATGCTGCTTACGCTTAATTTATGCAATGTGGTTGGGCGCTTGGTAGAATTTTTCTCTTGATATGCTGGGGGATAATCCATTCAATTAGGATGCTCCATTGTGGTTCACGGTTCAAAATCTTAATTTATCGAGAGAGTGTGGTTTTACAAGTTTTAAAAATAATTTTATACTTGTGCTAATTACTGGGTTACACACTCCAAAAGATTTTTTTTAAATAGAGTTAAAGGACTGAATTGGTGTTAAGCTTGTCAAAAGATCAGCTGAAGCTTACTGTATATTCTCTTAGGCAATTTAATAATTATGTTAAGGTATGAGGCCAGAATAATGAAACACTTGGGCTCTATTTGTTCAATTACCTGAAATACCAAGATGTGCTGGCTGCTCCCACAACTAGATGCATTTAACTGTATGATTTTATCAATAGTTGATAGTCTTATCCATAATACCTTTCCAATACAGCCACATAATATGTTGTGTATAATGTTCATAATTTTTGTTAATACACACCCGTGACGGGGTCATATTGAATGGCATATTGTAACTAAGCTGTCCATATTACTAGGTAAGCAAACTTTATATTGACATTCTCTAGCATCTTGTCCTTTTGTTATATAGTTCATAAGAGTAAGAAAGACATACTAAATCATGCAACCATGCGAAAGAAAAGCTACCAATGAACTCAAGTCGGTTTTCACACCTTGTCCCTGCCGAACAATTAATCCTTTTGTTTTTCATGATTATGATTTGGATAAGATTTGAGTTTATAGAGTACTCCTATTCCATCTGAAAATAATATCCACTGTGTATGCCTGTGGAGTTTTATGTAAATGTTGAAAAAGTAAAGTTTGAGTATGTTCATATTCTGAAAAGGATAGTTAATCTCGACACATCATTGCTTTGAATGGGATGGTACTTTGGGAGGAAAAGTTTCTAGAAATCTGACCTTATTGTTTGATACCCCGAAAAGGAAGTGGGAACATTCAGTTGTGGTGGAGGGAGTACCTTATATGGTACTTCTCTGATCCATAGAACAATAGTATGGGTACATGCAGTGGTAGTGGTTACAACATGTCACAATGAGTTTGACAAGTGCTTTTTGAGAAAAGATGTTCTGTTGAGGAAATCTAAAAAGTGCCATGATCTCAGGTACTCTATAGAGTTCATCCAGTTTAGTTGAAGTTTTGTTGATAATATATGTTTTTTCCTTTTCTCTTTTCATATTCACAAAATTTAGCCTCTGAAGTACTGATAATGTGAAAAACACATATTTCCCATATTTCTAATGTTATTGTGATTGGTTTCTGTATCTATCCGTTGCTTACTTTAGCAAGCCTTTTCCATATTTAAGAGACTGAGTTTCAATTAGGTTGAGTTGTTTTATGTTTTCTGTATGTGTATTTGGTATTGATGGGTTGGCGTGCGTATTCTTCGCTTGTATCTTCTTCCTGGCTGCGTTGTTGGGTTGGGTGTGTGTGCAATGGATCAATAGGTTGCACTAACAACAATTATGCATCAAGAGAAAAGTGCAAAAAGTGTGGGCAACCTAAGGAGGTAGCAGCAATGCCAGCAGTTGCAATCCCTGGAGCTTCTGTCCCTACTCATCCAACTTATTTTGCCAGGGCTCAAGGAGGAGGTATGATGACTCTTGGAGCTCTCCATCCATCAATGTCTTTGAGCTCTAGTTGGCCCCTTGGAGGTACTGATCAATATGGAAACCAACCTACTGGTCCATATGGACTTCAGCCAACATCGAATTGGCCACCCGGAAGTATATCTGACATTTCATATGCTAGCCAAAAAGCTCAACTTCCTCCAGTTTCAAATGGTAATGGATGGCGTACTGGTGATTGGATGTGCACTTGTGGCTTCCACAATTATTCTTCACGTGTTCAGGTATGTCAAATAGAATATATATGTAGGCTGAGAACTTTTTCCATATTGGAGGAGTTAAAATCAAATAACAAGCAAAAATATTAAAAGATACAACTCAGTCTACTTTAGCTAGTGTTTACTGAGATGAGATGGAAGCAAGAATTAGTTTAGAATAGGTTAGTTACATCTAAAGGGCTGCTTGTATATTGCGACTGGAAGAAGTAAGAGGAAATGATAAAAAGCTTGTTCTTAAAGCTGCTGAACATGACCCTATAATTGGACTTTCTGAGGTTCTGGAACTGCGCTTACAGGTTATGGGAAAAAGGAACTTGGACCTTTTTGAATTGGGAAAATGAGAAGAAAAAATAAATGGAAAACTCTAGTTTTAAAGTTGATGAAGTTTCATGAACAAAAAATAGGTACTCTGACTTTCGAAAAATTGTTTTCATGGCTATCTCTATTGCTGCTGGTTGTTTAAAGTGTTGGAATTTAGTTCTCGAGTTTAATGGATTTTCTTTGCTTGTCTGGTATCATTTTGGTATTGGATGGGTAATTCAAATTCCATATCTGCTTCTCTTTGGGTTTGCTTATGTGAATCTTCTAATTGGTTTCACAAGTATGAATTAGAAATCAAATCACTAGGTGCTAAAGCTTTTCTATGTTTTAGTTAAAATGTTTCTATTTGCAAATTATTCATCTTTGTGTTCTGCTCTCTGTAGTGCAAAAAGTGCAATGCCCCTCAACCAATATCAACATCTCTTGTCAGCCCTGCAGTTACAGGTTCGCTTATCAGTTTATATCTTTTAATTTCATAAATAATAGTTGGTGGAATTTGAAGAGTCAAATATAATTGTGGAGAATCAACATACCTAGTTCCAACCTTCTATAGTGCAATGTTTAAGAAGAAGCTTTCAGGCCTGATTTAGCAACTTCCTAGATCTCTTCCTGACTAAAACTGTGATAATGGGTTTGGATTATACCTTGAATATTGGCTATAGTGTTGGTTCTTGGTCCCCTGATTTTGGGGGAGGAGTGGGACGGTCTGGTTGATGTGACAGACCAGAGATTGTGTGTCCTTGATCTCAGACAATAATTGGCGATAGTGTTGGTTCTTGGTCCACTAATTTTGTGGGGGCAGTGGGACTGTCTGGTTGATGCAACAGACTGGAGATTGTGTGTCCTTGATCTCAGAGAGGACTGGCTAGGGTTGGGAAAAATGGCACTGTCGTGAGATAATTAACATGTTGGGTGGGTTGGGGATGGGAAGTGTATGCTAATGGATCAGGAAAATTTTGTTTTCTTCTTTCTTGAGAATACCTGGCATGTCCTCAGAGGTAATGAGAAGTTTGGAGACTACAGGAAGTGCCCCAATTTTGGGATTGACCTGGGGCATAGAGATGAGCTCATTCCTTATGATGATGAGATGGAGGGTGTACCCTTTTTATTCACTACACTTGTGTAAACCCAACTGGATATAAATCTAAACTGTCTTTGTGCTTCTTTTTCATACTAGCTTCCTCGTTAGCAACATCGATACAGTTGTATTCTGAAGTTTGTCTGTGACTACTATCTGAGCAAGCCAATGATATCGTGTTCATGTTTCTTCTGTTGAAGCTCTTGGAACAAAACGCCTGGCCTCTGAAGAATTTGTTCATAACTGGGATAATAAGAGACTGAATGCAGGACAAGTAAGGGACTTATTTTAGCATGAGCTTTGGATAAGATAGCATATCATAATCTTCTTCATTCTCTCCTCTGCTAATGTTTTGACGGTTTCTTTTGAACCTTATATATTGAATAAACAAACAGGCATACGCACTGCAGCAACCATATCCAGGATTTGAGTCATTCCCAAGTCCTGGTGGTAGTCAATTAAATAGTCTATACCCTACCATTCCCACTGGAAATACAGCAGCTCCCCAAACTTTGCAGTTCAACCTTCAAGTACCACGTGCACCAGCAACAGCTACACTCCTCGGGAAAGGGTAAAAGAGGATTTCATACTGGATGTAGCATGTTTATGTCAGCTTTTATCTATGCTTGTGGAAATTATTGGAAACCAACTGTTTATTTTGGACTCCCATTTTTCATCTCCCACCTTCTGTTGCGAGTTCATTTTCTTTTATTTTCCTACACCTATAGTAGGGAGTTGTGAAGACAAACTAACATTATAATTTTCTGTGGTAACCACAGATATCTGCTTTTCAATCTAATATAGAAATGTTGCATCCAAATCTAGATCCCATAGAAACAAGTATGTGGGCCTAGTGTAGATGTCTTCAAGATCAGTTGACTGAAAATTCAATTGTGAAACATGCATGCGTAATTCATTCTATTGAACATCAAACTTACATATAAGATATACTGACTGTTGTATTCTGCAGAGCAAAGCAATGGCGTGATGGAGATTGGATGTGCTCAAATTGCAATAATCACAATTATGCCTCGCGAGCACAATGTAATAGGTAAGTAATTGACAATTGAGTCGATTATCATACTTAAGAGTATGGCAATTTGCTTATGAGCTTTTACAAGGCAATCAAGTTAATGACACAATGTGATCACTTCATGCATATGAAATAACTTAGCCTTGTGTTCCGTTGCAAAACAAGGTAGGCAAAGTGTGGGGAAGCTAGCTTCTCTGCACTTTGTTTGATGTTTGAGATTGCAAGAAGATTTTAGGTGCAAATATTCTGTTTTCCTCAAATGTGATCAACTTTTTCATGGAACTCATCTTTCATAATGATACAAAATGATAGGAGGACGAGTCAGTGAAATTTACTCATTGTTTCTTTCTTTTGACTAGTCTTTGCCTAGCATTTTCCTCCTCTAGTTCTATCCAAACAAAATTAAGTGGTTGGCTTGAAGACATTAAAATACTTTTAATTATGTCTATCAATTTAAAAAGTTGAATGATTTGAGCAGATTTTGCACCTACTTTTCCAGAAGTAAAAACATGAATATGAGTTATGATGTTCCGCTCTCAGTTTCTTTATATCAAGAAGTCCAATTAAACAACTGGCAATGCGAAGTAACTACTATGTGCTATCTCTTCTTTTCCCAATAAGTTAATGGTTATCATCAAATTAAATAAAAATATAATATTATTATAGACTGTAAAGCACAATTCATAATCATATTACTTTATTTTATTAAATAATCCTAAGAATAAAAGTCGATATACAATTTCAGCGAAATATTGTTGGCTGTAAAATGATAATATATTTTATATGCAACATACAGTTTTGTGTTTCCCTGTACCATTCTTAAAGGAGGTAAAATGTTTACATTTTGCTAGTCTGGTATTTGGGGCCAAATTTTGTGCTACTTATTTGAGCAAGATATGCATTAATTCATATATCAATTCTTAAAAACATGTATTATGTATTTGTACATTGCATTTTCATCTTTTGCAATCCATATTCTGGTAGCTAGATAGTTACACTCAGTTATTGTACCTTAAATTTTCTTGAGAATAACACACTAATTAGAAATGATTTTGTCGCGCAACCAACCTCAACTAGAAAAGACCTTCCCTTTTTTTTACCCATTCGTTCACCTTAACCTATTCTTCAATATAAGCAATTTCCTTTTCATTTTCCTTATGGTATTCTGAAAATATTTCTGCATTTCACTATCATGGGTGAAATTCTCCTTTTTGTTTCTGGTTTGATTGCTCAAGTACATCCCATACGAATGTAACTGTGGAATAAGAGCGTCAAGCTCACAGCACAAATAAAGAAGATCAGATTAGGTGATATTGCATGCCGACTTCCCTCCATTAGTAAATGTAACAATACTCTTGACCTTTGCAGTTGCATTATCAGCTGAACTGAGTTGTATCTTGAATCTTTGCAGGTGCAAAAGTCAGAGAGAGGTGCCTGCTCAGCCCCTGAGTGTTGCTTAGCTCAGATGCTTTGCAAGCTTTCTGTGGTTTATGCGCTGTTGTGATCTCCCCATCAAAGGGGATAAGATAAGTTTACATATATATTTTGTTTATGTGGAAAATGATGCTTTGTGTGCAAGCATTTTGGATTTGTAACTTTTTAAAGTCATTTTTGAAGTGAATGTGAATTGCGATTTGGTTGCCATAGAGGTTGGTCCTTCTGCAGGATTCATCTTTCTTAAAATTTATCTTGAGAGTAAATTTCATTCCAAGTAATCCTTTCTTTGATAGCTTATAAGGGCTTGAAAATCGTTTGCCATTTTTTTTTTTTAAGAGCTTATAAGATCTTGAAATAATATATATATATTTTGTAAGGCCTTTCAATAAAAGTTGGAGATAATTACACTGTCCCGTCTTTTGGTTTTTTGTAATTATATGTAGACCTCATGTAGTTTGGAAATTAAATCTAGTTTTCCTAATGTTTGTTTCTGTATAACAAATAGACACCCCTTAGTTAAAATTTATCGAATTTGTTGTTTGCTTGTATTAGCAAAAAAGTTGGAACTAAATTTATATTTATTCCTGATTGACTTATTACTGATCTGTTGTAGATCAAACAAATTTTTTCTAATAAAACTATTGTTATACATTTTGACTCAATGATGCATGTAAGGATCATCTTCACTCTCGGTCAGAAAATGATTTGTTTGACCTGCAATAAGTGAGTATAAATCAATCGGAGGTAAATATGAATTTTCAATAAGTTTTTTTTGCTAATATCAGTGAATTTGGTGAATTAATGGGGTCCTATTTGTTAGATAGAAACATCATTAGGTGTATTGGATGTAATTTCTCAAACCACAAGGAGTGTACATATAATTATACCAAACCTCAGGAAGGTGTAGTGTAGTTATCACATAAAGTTAACTTCCCTCACTTTATTCTAAAATATTTTATAAGCTCTTAATTTAACATTCAACAGATAAAATACACTAATAATTTTCTTAGTATTTCACTTTCATCTTTGATATAATTGATGTTTTCCCCCCCAAATCGAAACTATCCACTTATATTATTTTTAAATTCCAATAATTTGATAATTTTTCAATCATCATTGCAATATAAAGAGTTTATTATGCTAATTTGTTTTATTTATCATATATTAATATAAAATAAAATTAAATTTATCAAAGAACTAGAAAAAGGACAATTATATTGATCCGTCTTTCTTTATCTTTTAAAGTCCCTTGTAAAGCCAAGAGCATATAGAATTCAGAGAGCTTAATGAAGCTAAAAATACCTAAAACAGGTTGAGGTAACCTGTGCAAATAAGTGCACTTGTTTGATGGCATAATGCAAATATATATGAGTGAATTACACTAAACATGATCATATTAAATTAATTTTCAACTCGGGATAATTATACTTGTACGTCAAATTAGACATTTTCGGCACGAAAAATACTTGCATCAACCAAAAAATGCATTGAAATCCCATGTTTACCTCTGTTGATATTTCGCATTTCAACCTTCTTAAAACGTAAGAAGGTTGTTGTGCAAAATTCTGCCACGATGTTGTTCAATTTCTAGCGAATAACCATAGCTTGCAGCCTCCTTATAAACCCCATGGTGTGATGTGCTAAATGCGTCAATACAAGAAAAATGGCATCGTCAAGCAATTCTTCTTACTTTGTGGGTATGAAATATAGGGAGGAAAAATGCAATCATCTTCGAGAAGTGACTATATTAAGTGACTCAATTTTATTTCTATTAATATTAACAAATTAATGGATATAAATAATATATTGATCTTAAAATTTGGGAGTGGACTAATTTCATTTTTCCCAAAATAATCATGGCCTTTTTCTTATAAAAGTTTAATAAATATTCTAAAATTTAAACTCAATATATATATATATATATATATATATATATAATGTTTTATATAAAATTGAACAATATATTTTATATAATTTTTTCCATCACCACCAACATTCATCTTTATAGAAAATAATATATTTAATATATAAAATAAGTACCTAATAACAAATATATACATATATTTTTCCTCCCTCACCAAAACCTACTATTCTCCTGTTGCTTAGCACCGAAGTTATGGTAACAGCGCCGCCCCTCCCCGCTGGCGCAGCACCAGTCCCAACATTCATCTTTAAAGAGAAAAAAAAAAGATGGAAGTTACCCGGATGAATCCACCAGCCCCCTTAGCCCTTCTCCAACTCTCCCGCCATCTTCTTTTTTATAAACAGAACCCAAAGAAAAAATTTCAAAAATCAAACGAAAGGAATTTATAAATCTCAAAATCAAGAGTAGAATATGTGCAATTTTTTCAAAATAGTCGCATTCACATTTGGAGTAGATCTCTCTCTCTCTCTTGTTTTTTTTTCCAAACAATGTGCCTTGCATTAATGGTGAATTGTTATTTTATGCACAAGTATGGACGCTGAGGTAAATTACTTGAAAATATTGAGGATAAAATTGAAAGTCAATTTTTAATCAAAATCTGATGGGCCGGTGCGACAATCAATACCAGCCTCATGGCCCAAATTGCAATCGTGGCAAGTGGCGGACCTTGTCTAACTACACCAAACATATATAGCTTCAAAATTATATGTAAAGGCTTCACGAAATTATTGAAAGATTTATTTTCATTCATGCAATGTACCGGCTTAAATACAAGTATTTTGCTTTGCTCCGAGTTACATCATGCACTTTCTATTTGCATACAATAATAACCAAACATGAATGCATATCGCCTTCAAGATATATGCTAAAGATGTTCTTGCATCTACACACTTCATTTTTCAAATATACGATTTTTTAGTTTGCACGTACACTTTGTATTTTCAACATCATCTCATTGTTGATCGTTGTCAAATTTATAGCCATTTATGGTAACCTAATGTTGTTCGCACTCAGCATTTCATTAACTGCTTCTAATTTGCTTATTTTCTCTTTTATTGCTCCAAAAATTAGATGAGACGTCTGTCACTATCCAAACATTTTTCACAAATTTCAAGTTCGAGCCATCTTAAAAAATTATATCCATTCGATTTCTCAAATTAAAAATAATAAGTTAAAAACGACATAAAACACCTAATTGGTGTCTCTCCCTATTTGGTCTGTCATTCTTTTAATTTATTTCAGTTTTTTTTTTCTTCTTTTCTCAACCTCCAACTCTCTTCTCTCTTCCTTCACTATTCTCTCAATAACTTCCCATAATTTTTATTATTTTACTATTTTTTATTTATTTAATTAACATATATATATTTTTAAAAAATAATAATTATATTATTTAAATTTTAGTTGCACACACAAAGAGTGTGCTACAAACTACCAGTATAAATTAAGTCACAACTTATAAATTTCCTTTACGATTCAGGCCATTCAATTTGTAGCACTATTTTACATTCACATTGACACCACATATATCACTCAAATAATATTGTGATTAACAACATGAAAAGCAAGACTTTTAAGCTTTCCGATTAGAAAAAAAAAATATATTTTTAAAATTTACTAATTCTTTTTGGGTAATTACTGCAAACAAACAACAAAAAATATGTGCAAGAAATAGTATTTCAAGTCCAACCATTTTTATTCTGGTGTTCGTACATTTTATAATTTAAGGACCACTTTACGACTTGAGTGATAATTTCGAATGTCGAATGCATTTTACCCTATATTTATCATATGATTGACATAATCTATAATAAATCTATTTAAATTCTGAGTTAAATGCAATTTACTCCCATGTGAGATAACAAAAGAGCAATATAACAAATTACTCTCTGTGTTTTGAGAAATAAAGCAAATTATCCCTGTTAACGATTCAAACAGGGAGTTTTTTGCTTCATTTTTCAAAACACATGAAATATTTTACTAATTTTTTTTCATAAATAATTTTTTTTTGCTTTTTTTTTTTATATGACAAAGAGGTAAATTGTATTTTACCCTTTAAATTTCCATGAAGAATAATTTTTGTTACATCTTATGACTTTCTAGTTGTTTTTCCCTTGCTCCCTTGGTCTTTCAATTAACCTATTGTTCTTTCATACAAAGTCAATTCAATTTGATTTTTGAATCCACCTATCACACTCCCTCCAAATTTCAGTATTAGGAATTTAATTTGATTTGAAATGAAAATTTTATACGAAAATTATAAAAGTCGAATTGTTATATTATTTTTTACTTTTAAATATTTTTCATTCTAATTTCGTATAAGTTTACGAATTTATTCTAAAAGAATGTATCGATAGGAAAAAGCTTGGATTTATAAGCACTTAAATTGCTCGTGCAATGAACATGAGATATGTATTTATATCAATTATTAATTAATATATGCGTATTTGAAAAAATAACTAATTATGTAATTAGTCTGTTTAGACTAAAGTGATGTATAGAGTTTGAAAAAACAATCAAATTATTCGATACTTGATTGAAATCGATCAATAAAACTTCGTTTGAACGCGATTTGTTAAAAACATCAAATTACTCGAGCTTGACTCGAGTTTAATTCAACTAAAACTTGTCTGAGCTCGACTAAAATAATAATCAAATTAAATTCAAATATAATTTTTAAAATTTATTAATAATTTAAGTAAACTTAAATATAATGTGTTCGACTCGATTGGAGTGGAATGGAGTCGAATCATTTAACCGGCTAGTGATGTATGCAAAATGTAAGAGTTTTGCTATAATTCGAGTGCTTTGATGCTTTGTTCTGAGTTTGGTGGGCGTGCGCGTGACTCTGGACGACTCCCAAACCTCTTCACAGTCAGTGTATATAAATCAAACTCAATTCACAACTCGCCTTCCTTAGCTCTCAAGTCTGGCAATCGGACGCCACTTCTTCTTGTTACTCTCTCTCTCTCTCTCTCTCTTCGGGCGAAATTCTCAGCCATGACTGACCCTGCAAAAGCTCAAGAAGTGGATCCCTTCCTCCTCAATTACGACGCGGCCGAAGTCCGGATCGCCGCCGAGTTTTTGTCCAATTGGCTGCCTTTTCTATCCCGGGGCCTTTGCAAATCGTGTACCCAGACTCTCACTGATGGCATCCGATCCCTCCACACAGGTGGAAAACTATGCTCTCTCTTTCTGCGTGTTATCAGCGTATATACGTATGGAATTCGTGGACTGTAGAAATTTATGTTACTCTCTTCTAGTTACATAACGGGTCGTATAATTCATGGGAGTTTGGACCATTATCTTTGCTGCTTTTTTTTTCTTTTAAATTTAATTTTTCACTATTGTTTTTCTTTATGAATTTTCGCTACAGAAACAGAATTCACTCTAGAGAGATTTTGATCTTTTGAGTAATATATTTAAGAACTGGAACTAGTAGGCGAAGAGAATTTCTAAGGCATAGTTTCTAACGAATGGTATCTTATTTTATCGCGACAATTTTCTTTAGGAATTTAAACTTGCTTTTGTTGGAGCACTTCTTTTGTGAAGGTTACTAATTTTTCTACCAGAAGTATCCTAATTTAGACTCTTTTATGTTTTTCCTTAACTTTTACCTTACTGTCTCAATTAAGATGTCGAAATCTTGAATGCAGAAGAGAATTTTGCTGCTTCTGCTCCAAGTATTACAGATGGGCACCGATGCAAGGAAGATCAGAGTAATTGCAGCCCTCATTCTACTGGGAGTACAAAAGACAGTGTAGATCATAATGATGACACAGATTCACATTCATTAGGAAGTTGGAAGGACGAGGCCGATGGGTTCTCAGAACATACAGCTGAACCGTCGTCAGCAAATGAAACATTTAACTCAGTACCAGTTGCAAGCCCAACTGTGAAAAAGTCTTGGGCTGATATGGCTCTGGAGGATGATCTTGCAGCAGAAGAGAATGAAATGAATAGTAGTTTTATCAACCTGAATGATTCTTCTGCAGAGCGAACATCAGTTGATGAACTTAAGCCGAAAGTGGGTTTGTCGAGAGACCAGAGAGATATATTCGATTTAGTAGTTCAGAGGAAGAAGGATTTCATATGTTTGGAAAGAGTTAATGGAAAATTTGTCAACACACTGGATGGGCTGGAGTTACATAAAGGTGTCTTCAGTGCTGCAGAACAGAAGAGGATTGTTAGTTACGTCGAACAGCTCGCGGAGATGGGAAGGAATGGGCAGCTGAAAGGTGAGTTTATTGTCATGAGTTAACTGACAGATGGCAATTTTTGGTTCACGTTCTAAAGCCCTTAGACTTAATGATGTTGTCGTTTCCGGAACTGGCAAATTTCTTACTCAAAGTATTTCCATACTTACACTAATAATTTGATTCGACTAATATCGAATGTTACTTCTAACGGACAAAACATTTAAATCCTCCCTAGGCTTTCACTTATCCATTATCTTCAACTAAAACCACGTGGCAATGCAAAATGAAACAGTCAAATTAAACTGAGGTCATGGACACGTTCCTACTTTACGATTTTACTTACTAAACAAAAGACAAGTATTGGAGAAAACCTTTCTATTCTAGCTTTGTGGGGTAGGCAAAAATAAGAAGGGGAAACCCATTTCACTCAATCCACCTTATATTGCTTTCCTGGGAATGGTCTCTCTGCACCAATGGGTCTGTGGTGTCGCCCCTCCTCCATAACCCACTGTTCAATTTGGGAACTATTGAATTGGTTGACAAGATTCGAGGCTTGCCACTCTGACTGAGTTTGAGTTAACTTATCCATGTAATGATAACCTGCTTTTGAAATTACTGAATATTTCAACACTGCTAATGTTCTTAGGCCTTTTAGGAGAGTTTTGGAAACCTTGACAGTGATTCTTGTTGTTACACAGAACTCCGTGGGGAGTATTCTCTGTTGTTTAATGTGTGTTGTGTCTTATTTCCTATTCCGCTGGATGTTAGCAATAATTGCCTTTCTCTTCTGATATTGTTCATTATCCAAAGAACTGTTCATAGCCTGTGGATCGATGCTTTGGGCTATTGTGGAGAGTTAAATTTGAGTATTATTATTTGTCTTCTGTATGATGTTTGGAATCAGTTCTGTAACTGTTTCTGTGTTTGGATGCAGACATTTTCTGTACACTGATGACTCTCAATAATGGGTCACAGTTAACGCTTGCATAGGTATGAGGCGCTGCAAAGTGCAAAATGCGGCAGGGTGCAGGCCTTCAATGAGGCTTGTGCCTGTGGTCCTTTTTGAGGGCACTGGACAAACTATAGTTAAAATAATGTAGATTGTTTCTGAAGTTAGCCTAACCCTCAGAATAGGTGTTCTGTGTCTTTTTACCCTCTTCTGTCTTTATCTCTCTCCTCTTCTTTTGGTCTTTTCTTCACTCTTCCAGTTCTTTTCATTCTTCTTTCTACTTCTCTTCCCTCTTCTCCAATCACCTTTCTGCAAAACACTACATACTTTCTCATTTGGCATATCTTTACAAACAGAAAATTGTTTTTTTGCGTAAATTTGTAGTAATTCATGAGTTTATTACTGAATTGGAGATTGAATATAATTGGTTTGAAAATTCATTAAAATATACTGTTAAGTATAACTGAAAGCCGTTATCTCTATAACCAAGTTGTTGGAAATGATGAAACTTTCTGTAGATTTGCCCATATCTAGTGAAATGATTCACAATTGTTTACTATCTCCTAGCAGTCAATAGTTTTCTTGTACTTAACATAAATTTGCTGCGACTTTTCTGTATGATTGCTGAATTTCATGAATTTACTTGAAAAAACTACCTTTCACCCTAGAAATGCGAAGCTACCTTTTAGTATAAAAGCCTCTGCGATCTTGGATTTTCTCCATCTCGTGAAGGTTATAGTATTATTTTCGTTCTAAATGAATGAAACCTTTCTGAAATCCATGGTATGAATTTGTGCAGAGCACTTGAATAGGAACTTTGAAACCATCCATGCTTTCCTGTCTAGAAGGAGATAGCAGTCTGTCTGTTGCTATTGTTGTGTTACCGAGAAATGACACCAATACTAGACTGTTCTTACCATTTTGGTATTTCTATTTGCTATGAAGCAAAACTTAATCTGTTTGTGGCTTCTGCAAACTTTTCTCAGTTAAAACTGGTAGCTTTTGTGCATGAGCGGGGACTTTAATGGTTTCTTGCAAATTGAGGGCAATTGGTAGCTTGTTTCACTGTGAGAAAACATTTATTCTGTGCCTTTTCATTGTTAATGCCTCAAATTGAGTTTCCAATTCGGAAAACTAAAGCATATTGGGGATTTCCTTTTATAAGTTACGAACATAAAGGCTCCGGAATATGTTTATCTCTTACTCTTGTTGTCTTGAAGTGCTTTAAGTGATGTAGTTTTGGGACCTTTTGTTGCGTGACAGGTTTTTCCTTGAATTATCATATAACTGAAGAGGAAGTAATTGGGAACAAAAGGGAGTACAAAAGTTCACCTTTGGAACTAATAACTTTTTGTCCCCATTTGGATTGGTGAATCTGCAGAAAATTTGAAGTTTGCAGGATTCTCGTTGATTAAAATATCTGAGATCAGATCCGAAATGATTTAGCTTACTACTGTGTAACTTTGCCATATATTGCTAAAATACCATATCTATTCTTTCAATTCAATCTTTCAGTTTTGCTTCTAATCAGTCCCCCAGCCCGTCCTCCCGACCAGGGAAAAGGAAAAGTGCCAGCCTTTTGGAGTTGAAGTTGATATGAATTTATGCCACTTTCTGGTCCCACATGTTGATATTTGTGTCCTGTTTTGAATAAAATGAATATTTTCTCTTCTTTGTGCTCAAGTTGCCTAGTGGACATCTCTCCATTTCTGTTTCTTATGATCCACATTGTGGCATCTGTATTGCAATTGCATACGTCAATTTACCTTTTGTGACTTCCTGGACTTTCATTGAATTTATGTTCCATTACAAAGATTACAGGTCAAATGGTTAAGAGTACTTTTTCTTTCTTGTTTCATTTAAATTTTGTACAAATCTTATTTACCAAACTGTTCTAGTTAATATGCTCATTTCCTCAAAATTTTATTTCAGAGCGTACTTTCTCTGCACCTCAAAAGTGGATGAGAGGAAAGGGACGTATAACTCTGCAATTTGGTTGCTGTTATAATTATGCAGTAGTAAGTTCCCTTGAGATGTTGCTTCTGATTTGAAACTTCCATAAGTTTTCAGCGGATAGCTACTATATTATGGAAGCTTAGATTTAAAAAGCCTCAAATGAACTTTTTCTGGGTGGCAGGATAAAAATGGTAATCCACCAGGCATCCTCAAGAATGAAACTGTTGATCCTTTGCCTCATCTGTTCAAGGTTATGATCAAAAGGCTTGTCAGGTGGCATGTTTTGCCGCCATCTTGTGTCCCTGACAGCTGTATCGTGAACATCTATGAAGAGGGGGACTGTATACCACCTCACATCGATAATCATGATTTCGTTAGACCATTTTGTACTGTTTCATTTCTAAGTGAGTGCGAGATTCTTTTTGGTTCAAACTTGAAAATAGTGGGTGCTGGTGAGTTTACTGGTTCTTATGCGATTCCCCTGCCTGTCGGGTAAGTAATTTGTTGCGCAAAAAACTTCCATGTACAGATTCTTCCTTTCATTTAAGTGATCACCTGTTTGTTAATTTCAACCAGATCTGTTCTTGTTATAAATGGAAATGGAGCTGATGTTGCTAAACACTGTGTGCCAGCAGTCCCTGCGAAAAGGTACTATTGGAACTAAGGTAGATTTCTTCTTTCATCATGGTTTCACTAAGTATGCTGATTCGTACTTATTATTGCCAGGATATCAATAACCTTTAGGAGAATGGACGAATCCAAACGACCATCTGGATATGCCCCTGAACCGGATCTGGAAGGGCTACAGCCATTGTTGGTTGAAGCGGACAGATCGAGGAAGTATTATGCTTCAAGACCAAGACGTTCTTCAGGAAAGCTAGCAGTTGGAAGAGGGGATAGGATGGAGCATGGGAGAAGAATGATCGTAGATAATACAGATGCCCGTTATTCAGGTCGAATCCGACAAGGTCCTGGAAATCGGAGAAGATTCCATGCTAACTCAGAAAATTGATGTCATAGAGAGAGATGAGATGGCTGTTACATGTGTGGACTCCTGTCAATTTTAGTGAAGAGTTTCTGTTCAGCTCAGAACTGTGCTGAACCTAACTGGTTTTACTCACCAGGTATTATCTATCTTATCAGTGCAGGAGTCCTCAATTTGGATAATACAATATGTGTGCTTGCATATGGGTTTAGCAACTGTTCTTTTGAGCCATGTTTGTACTTTAAGATTCCAAGTTGGTTTGAGGTGGAAAAACATCGGGTTGGAGCTTATAGAGAAGTGGTGTTTCTGGTGCCGTTGCCATGCTTCCATGTCAAACAGACAGTTAAATTATTTCATGTCTATACAACCGATAAAGCCACCGTCTGACTTGTCGTTCCAAGTTTTGGCAGCAGGCGCAAATGAATTGTTGAATCTGAACCTATCAAGCTTCATATTGATGCTCATTCTAAGCTCGTGGAGAAAGATTACACCAAACCAGAATGGATTAAGTTTGAGTTGGGTTTAGAATTGTGATTCAAGTGAAAAAAAAGAGTCTACTTATTCTTTTTTGGTTGGGTGTAGTCACAAATTGTTTTCATTATTCTTCAGTGAGGACTGACCTCTGTATCATGTTTCAGTTTGTTCATGTGTTTCTGGCTTCCTGCTGGTAGTTTGAGATAAATTTGTGTCCACAGATGTGTTCAAGTTCATATCAAATGATGCAACTATTGAAGTAAAATCTGCTACTTAAATTCAGTAAGTGAAGCAGTGGTGGATCATATTGATACAAGAGTTATTTTAGTGGTCAGATTCCTTCAGGCATCTTTCCTTCTTTTCTGATTTGAGTTCCAAAATGAGCTGCTTTCATCCTCAATATCTGATTCCTGATGCTCCATCAAAAGGTTTAATGAATGAAAGAATAGGAAAAATGAAAATTTAACAAGAATTATATTTTGGATAAATCACACTGATATTTCTTGAGGTTAGATCTAATTATAGAAACTTCCTTTCTGCCAACATAGCAACATTAAACGCCTTTAGGCATTGGAACCCAAACCCCCATTTGATGTAGGTCGACACAATTTCTTCGTGCCGCCCAATCCACCCTCTTCTCACAGTAGAGTGCCACCCCAAAAAATCAGCAGAAAAAACCTCAATACATGTAAAAATTGCTTAGATAGTTTGCAACAAGACATAGCATAGGTCGGTATTGATTGAGTAACAGCTTTATTAAGTACACCTTCCCCGCCTGCAATAGAAGCGTACTGTTCCAATTACGCAATTTGCCAAAAGATATGTTCTTGAATATGCTGAAAAAGTTTTTTCCGTGATCGTCTTGTGACCGCAAGTAGTCCAAAATATTGATCATGGACCCGAACAAGTCGAGTTCCTAGCATCGGAACTAATTGATGCCCAATGGCAGGTTGCACTTGATTGTTGCTAGCAACACTTAGTTTTTCATCCTGATGCCCAAGCAAACAACTGAAAAAAATCCTCCAAACTCCTGGAATTCCTCCTCTTTAGCTCCGTAAATAGCAAGGTCTCATCGACAAAGAGAAGATGAGATATATAAGGTCCATGTGAAGTGATGGACACTCCCCTTGGCCGCTCCCTCCTTTTGGCCTCTGCAATAAACATGAAAATGCTTCTGAGCAGAAAAGTAATAAGTATGGGATAATGGAACTCCTTGTCTAAGGCCGCGTTTAGGCAACCTTGAGTCGATTAGCTATACATTTAGAAGCAATTTTCATAATCACATTACACAAAATAATCGGCCTCAATTGTGAACAGTTTCCAGGAGCATTACGTTTGGGTATAAGGACGTTATACGTATAATTCATCTTATGTACAAAATATTTGTGTGAAAAAGCTAATATTTAAATATTGAGTGAACATTTGCGTGACCGAAAATCGTTCAGATTAGCTTTGTAATTATGGTAACTTCAAAAAATTCTTAAAAAAATTAATTTAATATAAAAATCCACTCATTATATTAGCTGAACAAAGATTGAAATGCAACTTCCAGATGGTGAAAATTTATGGATTAGCATGACATTCATCAAATTTTATAATTTTCTAATTATTTTGGCCTCATATTTTTCATTACACATTGATTTAAGAACTAAAGTGGTACAAACTTATGCATAGATCTTGGTTTCCATAAACCTATGCCATGCATGAAGGGCACTGCAATTCATAATCCCATATTTTGGCCTTCTATGAGTGTGTATCCTGAATCCAAATTGCCCCACACCAGTTAAGAGAATGTCCGGCAGGCTAAAGAAACAAAGAAGAAGGGAGGTTGACATCGAGAAACCAAGTGCTTTGAAATGCGGCAAATGTAATCACACTGGCCACAATAAGAAGACTTGTGGTGGACCGTCGGTACACAAAAGAAGAGGAAATGGGAAGAGCCAAAATTGATCATTCCCAAAAATATTTTTCATGACTATATGTATGTGTACAATGTTGTGAAATAATGATCAACTCAAAAGATGGTAATATATTCATTCTGTTTAGCTATCAAAATGAACAAATTTGTATCACAAAAGCTACATAATCCATTATTACTTCTTACAAACATGTATAGTGATGTATGTTAAATAAAATTTGTAAAATTAGTATTCGCGCCCAAATTTATCATTAAAGTTATATTTGATATCGAATTAATTATAAATGACTCAATTAATATTCGAGTTTCATTATTAATGTCGTGTTGGTAAACGATCAATAATTATAAATGACTCAATTAATACTCAGATTTCACCATTTATATCACTTTGGTACCCAAAATTGATAACTTTGTTTATCTTTTTATTATCTTGTTTATGTACGCCATTTTACCTTAGAATAATGCATATACCAAAAAAAAAAAAAAAAAAATTGAATAAACTTAATGGACATATTTTGCCTTTTTTCTGAACCATCTGACTGTCACTTTTAACATTTGAGAGTAATACTTGATAACAATGTTTTATTAAATTTTATTATTTTATATTTAGGGACAAAAAATTGATATTTATCTAATTTATTTCATCATTCTTTGCTAGAATATCAATATATCAATTAAATCGATATATTGCTCATTTTAGGAATATATTATATAATCGCGTAATTATAAAAAATAAATAAATATAAAAAATCACCTAGCCATAAAAATGCCTCATAACTCTGCAGAGTGGGTAAATTTGAAAAGGGGACATATGTGGAAAAGTGAGATTAAAGAAACTGGTGCAGAAAGAAATAAATGCCTTATGCTATAACTTATATATAAATATATAATCCCATAAGAAAAAATCAGTAAAGTCAAGAGAATATTCAAATGGAATGGAATGGAAATGTCCGAATGAAGTTATGAAGATGAAGATGAAGAAAAACCATTTATATATATATACACATGTGATTTGGTGAAAGAAATTAATTAATAAACCCTCTAATAACTGCCAACACATACAAATTCAACTGTGGTCCACTTTGATGATCATTATCAAGAAACTGGCAAAACCTTAAAAGTAGAATGAAAGCAACATCCATCTACTATGGATAAGACCCCCCTCCCTCTTCATTCACTTCAATTTTATTACACACATTAAAGTGTGAAATATGTATATATACTTGGTATAAATGCTTGTTGGTTCACTGATAAGATACGTGGATTCTTGACGATGATCAGGGTCGAGATCTTAGAGCCGTACTTGTTTGGGAGGATTTAACTCGTAACTTTATGTTATGAATAGAATTAGTTTTATTTTCAACGTGGATGGGATTAGTGTGGTGAAATACCAAAAGAAAAAAGAAATACTCGATGCAAAAGCAACAAGTTGTTGGTTCAGTGCTGAACAAGCTGATTCTAAAGCAAATTCTTACCAATCATGAGCAAGGTTCGAAATCTTCAAGCGTTTACCTCTTTCGCTTTTGCCGCAAATGGGATTAGTTTCATTTCAAATATGGAATGAGGACACTTGTGGTGAAAACCGACAAGAGAAACACTTGGTCCAACACCGATAAGTTCTTGGTCCAACAGTGGTAAGCAAATCGGATCCTAAGGAGAATTTTTTACAATGAGTAGGGCTCAAAACCTCAGAGTTACGCTTGTTGAGAGGGGTTTAACTCTGTCGTTCTCAATGGGAGCAGAATTACTTAAACCAATGGTGAAAGCCCAAAGAAGTATTTGTGGTTATGGAAGTTCCAACTTTTATCCTCTAAACATTAAATACTATATATATATATATATATATATGCTATAGTTATTACTAGTAGTTGAATATGTGTATACACACACATGAAGTGTGAAGTAAGAGCTAGAGTTCTCTGTGTATATTGGTTTGGCTGTCTCTTTCTGGGTATTAAAACTGCTGAAAAGCAAACAAGAAAAAATGATATGATAGAGGCAAATCTTTGGAGATATGTGAAAGAAGAAGATGATTACACCTAAGAAAGAAACCCTTTGCTTAGTAACGACTCAATCGTTGTCTCATTGAACGAATTATTGTCCGGTCTCATATCGTATGAATCATAGTATGTTTTGCAAATTAATCTTCTTAATACGGAATAATTTAAAATCTATTCTTCGAATCATTTCCTCAAACTCATCCGTACAAAACGCGGTATAAATTTTCTACTATAAAAGATACCAAAATTGTTCTATCCTCTTATTTATATATTATTATAACATGATTCGATATCTACGGTAAATTTATTTTTTTCAAAGAAAAATGGTCAAAATTTTATTAGTAATTTATAATATTTTCAAGTATTATTAATGGATGATGTGACAGGGGGTTGGGGGGAGGGGTTCAAATTTGAAGGTAGGAGGCATTATATATGTTATGAGGTAAGCAGTCCAGTCCAGTCCAGTCCAGGATTTGGGATAGGAGAGGGGCAGATTTTAGAGCCTTTTACTGCCAAATCAAAGACGCAGAAGACTGCTATTTTGATGGATAATTAGACTAAAGGAATGACCACATTTATATATATATATATATAATATATATATGTATATGTATATGTATATGTATGTATATATTGTATGTATAGGTAGAGAGAGAGAGATTTGTAAATGCATGAAAGGGAGAGGAGGAAAAGGTAGCATGATGATGATGATGATGTGGGTAGTGTCTATATCAAATGAATAAAGATCAATCCTCAAAAAGTTGATAATAAACAATTTAAATTATTTTATTTTATTTTTATTCTCTTTTATATAATTAAATAGATAACAAATAATTTAAATTATGCACACTCATCGAGTGTGCTCCAATATCTAATATATATATATATATATATATATATATATATATATATCAATATTAACATAAAAAAAATTATTTCTCACTCACCCACAACCGACGAACAACGCTAATTTTTAAAATACCAATTATACCCTAAAAACTTATACTAATATAATGAGTTATCTTTTATTTCAAGTGGTTACATCTTTTAACTGATAATAAACCATCATATTTATCCTTCAACTTTACTTATATCAATCCACTAGAAAAAAAAAATTACTATTGACTACAATATTAGTGACTATAATTAAAAACCATGGTAAGTTGTTACGATTAACTACTGTTAAATAAAATCAACGCAAAAAACTAGTTTACTGTGAACAAATTATTTGTCACAGCTAATCAGAGTCATGGTCAAAACATTAGACATGATAAATGTTTTAGTCACTATAGCAAAAACCACGGCCAACAACCGTTGCGTGGTCGTGGTCAATAACTATTTGCTATAGTTATTTATCATTAATCATGACAATTAACCATAATTAAATATTATAATTCTTCTAGTGATCATTTACTCATCACTTGATTATATACTAATTTTATTTTAATATTTGTATCTGATTTATCAATTATACATGCATAACTTAAGTATTGTGTGTCACAATCACTAATCACTACAAAAAAAATGACATTTAATCATAACTAATTGTCATGGTTAATAACAAAATAGCCGTAGCAAATAATCATTAATCATCGTCATGCAACGGTTGTTGACCGTAGTATCTGCGAGGGTGACTAAAATATTGTCATGACAAAACTTTTACCATGACTCTTAGCCATGACAAATAACTTTTTTGCGGTGAAAAACCTACATTTTTGTATCGATTTTACTTAACCGTGGTTAATAAAAAATATTTACCACAATTTTTAAATCATAACTATTTAAATTATAGTCAATAATTATTTTTTTCTTAGGGAATATATATATATATATATATATAGAGAGAGAGAGAGAGAGAGAGAGAGAGAGTTATAGCAGAAAATGATGGGAATTTGTAAAGAGAATGAGAATGCAGTGAGTGAGCAATAATTTTGAGTAATATATATAGCAGCTCACCCCACCCCACCCCGCATATGTATATATATATATATATATATATAGAGTATGCTATATATATGTCACAGTAATTGCAATGCATTTATTCTGGAACGCGTGCTTCGTCTTTGCAGAAAATCATACGTACCATATGTCATCAATTTCCCTACCCACCCCCACACTTTTGTTTTTCCTCATTATGACCCCCCCATTTTTACCATTTTATACAAACAACCATGCCCCCACTCTCCTAAATACTCATTCCCTACCTCCCATTTCTTTTTACGTACGTTCGATGTGTGTGTCTAAATTTAATTTTTATTATTATTTTGATTGAATTTAAATGTAGAAGAAGAAAATAAAATAAATAATTGACCGAAACTGATAGAATGACGTAATTTTAAGTGGTTGTGGATCAGAAAAAATATTGATAGAACTACTTAATAAAAACATAAAAAAAAATTGGTTATTTATAGAGAAAATATATATGATTAAGGGTATTTTAGTCAATTTTGTTTTTATCAATCATGTAGTTATATGGGGGTTTGGACATTAATAAATAGCATATGATGATATGTTTAGATCATGCACTAAAATTTCATTTTTAACGCATGTTTCGAGTTAATAGATATTAGAAATCTTCAAAAATATTTCGAAAACGCTGTAGAAAAAATATATGGGTAAAATATTTTTTAAGTTCCATAAAGTAAGTGTAGAATTTTTTTGGATACTACAACTATGACAGATGTCGCTTTTAATCCTATAAAACTTAAAATCACGTCTTTTAAGTTCCAAAAAAATATAATTTAGGGACTTTTTAGTACCATAATCATACCACCTTTTTAGGCCCAAAACCGCAAGGTATACATGACTTTTTTAGACTAAAAATACTTGATTATGAGTTTTATGGAACTAAAAGAAACACTTGTCATAGTTGTGATACCAAAACAAGTTCTGCCCTTATTTTATAAGACTAAAAAAATATTTTGTCCAAAAATATAGATGTAGGAAGATCATATCAAACTAGTATTGTTTTTAGCTAGGGTTAGAGATATGTTGTTATTTTTTAATATCATCAATGTTGGATATTGGGTCGGGTTTGTAAATTCATGAGCCAATAAAAATTCATATTTGAAAAACAGAGTTTGAAATCTTTCAATATGATGTCGGGATAATTAAAGACTTCTTGTGGAAGAAAAAGATTAAAACTGTAAAAGTTCAAAAATAAATTTTAAAAAATTACTACAAATAAATGAGTACAGTTAAAAGAAAACTGATTTCAAAATTAAATATTAATAAGTAATAAAAGAACTCATAATAGTAAAAATTCATACTCGAATTTCGTCGGAACAAAAAGTAGATTGAATAATTTTTTTAAATTAAAAACATATATATGCGAATTCTAGTAAGTTTTTCTAAATTATATAAGGACTAATATTTAAAAGAAAAAAAGAACTCTAAATATATATTTTTTTTATTTGAATTTCAAGAACATATATATAAACAAATATTTTATAAGTTCTTAAAGGATCGTGTGAAATTAATTTACAAAATGCTTTTAAACAAGCCAAAGTACGTAGATGATCTATCCATTTATATATGATCCATTCATCAATTACGGCACGGTTACTTCTATTCAACGTTCACAATTCGAAAATAATATTTCATTATAATTATATCCTTTCCACTTTATATATATAATATGTACAACTTACAAAAATAAAAATATTATTAAGAGATTGTCGAATAAAAGGTAAAATTACACTATAAGAAATAACACTAATAGCAACGATATATAAACCTTGCAAAATAGTGAAATTCACTATCAATGTAGATTGTAGAAATTTTACTTACTAATTAGCTCGATCCTGATTTTAACCTTTTCGTAGCTTATATTGAGCCATATATTTTCTTATAGTGTTAGAAGTATAAATAATTTTCACCCAAACCCTAATAAAAGTGAAACGGTCATAATAAAAAAAAAATCTCGAAAGGGCTGGATTTTCAAAACCTTTTTTGATGTTTTTTTTGAAAAAAATATAAT
The DNA here is from genome assembly GCA_034509725.1 of Sesamum angolense. Classification (NCBI taxonomy): domain Eukaryota; kingdom Viridiplantae; phylum Streptophyta; class Magnoliopsida; order Lamiales; family Pedaliaceae; genus Sesamum; species Sesamum angolense. The sequence continues at coordinate 7,665,659 of JACGWL010000010.1, forward strand.
TTCACATTATCAATATACAGGGGTCTACATATAATTAACCCTATCATCTAGTTTTGAATGACATGAATTCTGTGGAGCACACAGACATAAATGCCACTTGCTCAAAATAGCTTAATATCCCCTCATGTCTGTTAAACCATATCTACTTACTTTGCTGCATGCATATATCCACATATATATATATATATATATATATAATTAAATCAGAAATGGGAAGGAAAGCTAATTAATTAATGGTGTAATTTTGATTCAGAATTCTAATATCTGTATATATGACAAGTTTTGTGTGTAAAGGCATTTTCAGAGTTAAAAAAGAAGCAGATATGGAGCAGTAGGGCCTTTATTAATTTGTTTCAAAGTACAAAGAATATTATATCTGTGATGATCAAAGAGACTGATGAAAACAAAAGGACTGTGTGTGTGTGTGTGTGTGTGTGTATCTCCATTAAAAGAAGAAACCCTCATCAAAGTTTAAATCACAAACACATCACTATATACTTTGTGGTGACTTTCATTCATTCACTCATCACTTCATTCATCAAGAAATGTCACTGCAGACATGCATGTATATATACACACACAGAATACATGTGTGTGTGTGTGTGTTCTTGTAGTTTCATCATATATATATATATATGTGTGTATGTATGTATGTGTGTATGTGTGTATGTATGTATGAATGTATGATATCATATCTTAATAATGAATCAAGAAATCTTTATATGTGATGGATGGCTTTTGATCCAAGCAATTGTTTCTGAATAGCTCCTTTCTAGTCCCTCTTTTGTCCCTTCCTTTTTGTTAGCCCTTTGCTCTGTCAACTTCAGTCCTTCTCTCCCAGATATATCTCTGATATCCTCTCTCTCTCTCTCTCTCTCTCTCTCTCTCCATGTGGGCTGCTGTCCCCTCCCCCCCCCCCCCCCCCCTTCTCTCCCCTCTTTATAATTCCCACATCCATCTCAACACCACCTACCAGCTGCTCCAAACCCTCTCTCATCTTTCTTGCAAATTGTGTGTTCTTGAACATGGAACCTCATCAACAAGCCCAGCAGCAGCAAGCAAATGATCAAGAAGGTGGGGGGAAAGGCAGTAGCTTTCTGTGCAGGCAGAGCAGTACGAGGTGGACTCCGACCACTGACCAGATAAGAATCTTGAAGGATCTTTATTACAACAATGGGGTTAGGTCCCCAACTGCAGAGCAGATTCAGAGGATCTCTGCTAAGCTGAGGCAGTACGGTAAGATTGAGGGCAAGAACGTCTTCTACTGGTTCCAAAATCACAAAGCCCGTGAGAGGCAGAAGAAGCGCTTCACTGCTGATATCCCCATGCACCGCTCTAATACTACTTCTCACTGGAAAAATGAACCTGATCATCAGTTTCTCTCCCCCATCTACAACAAGCTTTCTAACATTACAACCCCTCCTCCTCCTCCTGGTCCGTACCGTTTATTTATTTATTTTTTGGGTTTTTCGTGTGTGTGTGTGTGTGTGTTATCAAGATTTGGGGGGCTGTTTCATTATTTTGTTATCAAGATTTAGGAAGAATGGTTCTTTTTTTTTTTTTTTGTGTTTAATTTCTTAGTTTCTGAAAAATAAGAAAGAAAGATTGAGATTGATATGTGTGTTTTTTTGTGGTATTTAGATATTAGGCATTTGTATTTACATAAATTAAACAAAAGATAAGTTAAAACGCACGGAACTGCATAATTTGTTAAGAATATATGCAAGAAATCAAGATAGTTTTTGGCTGTCTTTCAGCGAACACAACCTTACGAGGGTTTTTCAATTGGCGTATGTTGTCCAAATTAATGTATATGATTTTCCTTATGCAGGTAATAATTTCCCATCTTCTTCGGCTTCTTCAGCAGCTGGTTTGCTGAGTGTGGGGAACTATGGATATGGATCCGTAGCAATGGAGAAGAGCTTTCGGGTGAGAGTAACAAAAACACACACACACACACACACACACACACACATATATATATATATATATATATATGTTCCATTATAAGGTACAGATGATGAATATGTAGATGCCGCTTTAGTGTCTGTCTGTGGGACACTTTCACATACCAAACAAGAAAGCACAAGTTTACGTTTCTATCTCTGAGAAAAAATCAGTCTGTCTGATGCTTTGTTTGGGGTACAGAAGATCAAGATTTGAGCCCTTCTTTTTGGATTTACCTTCCAAAGAAATGAGGGGAGAGACAAAATCAAACAACCCCGAAATCATCGCATTTCTACTAATCAAGACATCATTAATTTTTTGTTCTCACCAATTACCACTCTTGATTACATCAAAAAGATACTATATAACTTGCTTCTTAATCATTCAAGAATGTCCGAGATCGTCTTAATTGATCATGTACTTATGTTTTTGCATGGAATTATACCCTGCAGGAGTGCTCCATAACCCCAAGTAGCAATGGTGGTGGGCAGAACTTTGCATGGATAGGTGTTGATCCATACTCTTCAGCCTACCCCTTTCTTGAAAAGAGAAAATACACCTTTAATAATGCTCATCAAACCCTAGAACTGGAGGAGGAGGAAGACGACGACGCCCAACCGGAGATCGAAACCCTTCCACTATTTCCCATGCACGGCGACGCCATCAAGCAGGAAAACGATTACTACAACGGCTGGCACCACCGCTCGGACGACGATGGTGGCACCGCCGCCGGTGCTAGGGCTTCCTTGGAACTCAGCCTCAACTCCTATGCTGCCAGATTCCCTACTCCCCCTTGAATAGTTTTAGGGAATACATATGCAATAATTGTATAATTAATATTCACCCTCTCCTTAATTTTAGCACTCTAATGATCCATATGATATAATGATGTGTAATTAATTAACTTGTGTTAAGTTGAGGGTGATGATGCTCAAAACCAGCTAGCTAGCTTAGTTAATTAATTACTGCTTATGACTAATTAATGATATGTTAGCTTTAACTTTTCTCATGATTTTTGGTTTAAGTATATATGTGTGTTGGAAGAATTCAATAGATTTCCCATTCTATATTATATACAATACTTAGCTTCTTGATTTCAAGAAAACTAGAGAAAAATTTAAAAATGTGGGATTTGTGATTCTGTAATTGGAATCGACATCAGGTGTAAGAATATCAAACAATCTTAATTATATATATTATTGTACTATTTGTTCTATAGATAATTTAGATGATGTAATTAATCCGAATTATTTGATATTTTCAGACATATATGGTCTACGTAAGAATTTCCTGAAGTTGTAATAAATGTTGATCAATATTGTGTAGAGGATGGTCAGTGACATTTAACAAAATATACCCTGATTTGGATTTTCTGTGAGCGAATATATATATGTCAACATTTTCCAACATATATCGTTTGAACCAAATTTGAAGGACTGGTATTGGTTTTCAGTCATCTTCATTCAGTAATGAGGCATTGGGGAAGTAATTACTGTGATTTGTCAGGCCTAAGTTAAATTACACTTTGATCCCTATACTTTTCCATGAAATCGATTTTGATCCTAAATCTTTTGGTGATACATAAATTATTATATTTTTTATTGGGAAAATGACATTTTTCGTTCCATAACTTAAGGTTTTCTCACTTTTGGTTCCGTTGGTTATAAAAATTTTCACTTTTGATCCTATAACTTTAAAAGAATAGCACTTTTGTTCCTGCGATACCATTTTGTTTTATATTTAACGGAAAAAATCATGTGTCAGTTAAGTGCATGGGACAAAAAATGCTATTTTTTAAAATTACGAGATAAAAAATGAGCATAAACGATCACTTAAAATATAAAAAGAAAAAAGACTTGCTCTCTGAATTTTGAATAACATATCTTGTGGGGATGACGCGCGCGGTGAAAAAAGGTGAGGTGATCGAAAAAGATATGGGAGTTTCTTTACTAATTTACTACTTGCATCCCTCGGATAATTATGATACGCTCTTTATATCCAAACAATTGAAAAAATAACAATATGAACATAGGGACAAGGTGATGCGAAACGCTCTAAGAGTGAAGAAAAAATATGACTTTTTTATCAACGGGAGCCTATGAACATACAATACATCCAACACTGAAGATTGATGGATGATGAATTTAATGCTGGTCACATGGATCTTTAATATGATAGAATTAAATATGATTTAAGACAAGAATTAGTTTTGATAGGTCCAAGGGAGGTGTTGGGTGAAGAGCCAAATTACAAGAAATGATGTTCTGAAAGGCTAATGATAATGGTGTTGAAAATTAGAGTGCAGAAAGTGGAAGTGACAAGAAAAAAAGAGTAGGGAATGATATATATTGGGAAAGGTGAGTTTGTGAGCCGTTATTTTTGAGGAATATATATATTTCGAAGTTTGCACCCCTTCTCATTTATATATATATATACAATTTGCATCGTAAATGCCACAAATTTGCAGTACAAACCCCAACCCCTCTCCTTGTAAATTGCAACTTTTACGTACGTACCCTATCCCAACTTGTCACCTTTTCTTTCCAAATGATTAGACAACATGTATTCTGCTTTGCTTTCCTTTTCCTCGTGCTTTTTATTTATTTCCTTCTTTTACGGGAGTTTTTGAAGAATCCTAACTTAATTAGCAAAATTGAGACTTATAATTTTAGAGGTCATGTGTTCGAATACGTCAGGTGCGTGCATGTTATTTACTGTATAGCAGAAATTATTGTTTACTATAATAGTAGGTAGTATTGATCGGGATATGATAATTATAATAGTCTTTGCTTTGATATTGACGTTGACATGAATGATTGTATCTGTATTCGATTATTTTAATTATAAAGATACATTGCTCTTACCTCCAAAAAAACATACGGACGTTATATTGTAATTTTTACGTAGCATTATCACTTTTAAAATTATTATAGTGAACGAAATAAAAGTTCGATTGTCTCTTAATATGTAAGATAGTGATCATTTTTATATTATTATTTAATTGTTTTATTTAATATTCCCTTTTTTTGTAGTGATCATGTTTTAATTATTTTCTTTTTCCTCGTCAGTTTCCAATTAGAAAAAAAATAATTAAAAGTATTAAATCTCTTTAAAAAATAAAATAAAATAATATATCATCAATCTAGTGTATGTCATGTAATTAAATTCAATTTTTGGGATAATTTCCCATTTCTTTTTTCCTTTTTCTTTTAGTATTTGTAGTTCTCAATTCAATTTTAGAATCATGTCCATGTTTTCTTCTTTTATCTTAGGGTAAATTATATTAACCCCCTAATAATTTTAATTTAATTATACAAACACTCCCTCCTCTCTATAAAATTATGCATACACCCTTTGAGAGGGTATTAATACAATGTAACTATAAGTGTTTCATGTAAAGTTTTCCATTAAATAATAAGGGTCATAATTGTAACTATAATCTAAAAAAAAAAAATACATGTAATTTACAAAAATTGACGAACATTTGTCTAATATTTAAACATAACATGAAGGAGTGTCAATATAATTTAACCTTTTACTTTGTATTAGTATGGTCATTAAAAAACAGACTTGTCTCTATTTTGTACAAGGCCATGTTGGCTATGATTGACATTCATAATTAGTTGGTGAAGCTCTAGAAGTTTCTAATATCTTTTTTTTTTTTTTTTTCTTTATATTCAACTGGCGACACATGGCAAAATTTATTTTTTACATGATATTCAACGGAGTTAAATATAACAACATTCTCTGTAAAAATAAATAAATAAATACATTAAAGAATACTAAGACTATGTTTAGTTTCGCTGATTAGATTGAATAGCCCACTTGCTTCGACTTAATCAGCCATTTACACTTTTTTATATGAGTCCTGATAGTTCATTAAGGCTCGAGCTCCAGGTGAATTATGAACTAATTGTAATCTCACTCAAAGATGTGAGATTAATAATCCCACAAAATCCTACTTTTGATATATATATATAACACTCCTCTAAACGGATCTTAGAATACTATATTTTAATAATACTAATGTTCGACGCAAGGGCATTTATGGAAATTTTGGTCCATCGAGCTGTATATTATTAAAAAAAATTACAAAATTATAATTTTATCTTAAATTCTTCGATGTTCGAATTAATATATTATATCCTTCGCCTTTCAAAAAAAAAATCAATATATCATATATATATATATATATATATATATAAGAAAGAATAATAAAGAGAATGTAGAATTTGTTTAAGATACTTTTGAATCCCAGTAACATACCCTGGAAGGAATTTCTTGAGGGTAATAAGAGATAAAGATAGGTAATAATGGTCTAAAATTCCTAGGATCAGATATCCTAATCATTTCGTATCCTAAGAACTTGTGTCATTTCACTTTTCATATATGACTTTGTTGTGATTCCCACATCATTATCCTCACTGCCCATTCACATATATATATCTTAAATATTGTTCCCAAAAATAAAAAATAAAAAATCCATCAAGTCTCATATTTAAGTCCCCATTTCTCTTTCCTTGTTTTCTCTTTTTCAATTACTGAGATTATAACAATCGACATATTAGCTATTAATCACAAAATTTTAATCAATATTTTTGCTTAAAGAGACATAATATTACACCAATAGAATTTAATCTCATGATGACTAATCAATGACTTTGTAGTTGTGGATATTAATTTCGCAAACTAAGTTAATCCTCATTGCTGCAGTTAAACAATGAAAATCATTAACTAAAGACGATAGAAGTGCACCCATTTTAGTTAAACCATAATAACAATTAATAAACTGGAATGTCATCACACAATCAAAAGAAGAATTTCAGCCTATTCTTGCCGCATCTTGTAATAATCAAGGATAGTTACATTTACACACTTGATCTATAATTTATTTATATAAATTACTCTTATTTTTTTAAAAAAAAAGACATATATACTCACCAAAAACATCAACATCATTTACACAAACCACCTCTAAATTTTTAATACATCCTCAAAAATATCAACATCATTACACAAACTACCAATTTTATTTGGGCTGGCATAAGATATTTCTGTATATACACAAAAAAAAAAATATGAATAATTTGTGTAAATAAATTATAGTCGGCAAGTAAATATGAAATTGTCTCTACTAAAAATATGACAATAGCACTAAAAGCTTACAACCAAGCACACCCTATTAAAATCCCAAATTAGCACCTAGTAAACCCAAGCCAAGTACAACACACAGAGTTGAGTTCCAAAAACCCAAGTCCAGAACAAGTTAGAATCAGAGCAGTATCTGCAAAGGTACAGACAAAGCCATGTAACTGACAAGTGGGGCAAATGATGTGGACAAATGAGCATTCACTCAAAAGAAAGTGAAGTAAAAGAAAGTTCACATATATATTTGCACATCTCTTCTCCACATTCAAAAACTCACAAAAATGTCCCAATCACAAAGATTTTGTGTGGATGCCCTTTCCCTTTTTTGGTTTGACATTTTTGCATACTTTATGGCATTTGCTAAGGTCATAGCCCTATTCCAATAAGAGTGCATGTGAAATGGAAATAGGTGTGGACAATGCCTTTGTTTGCCCATCAACATTTGTGGCCTTTGTAGCTTTATGGGACTTGGGGTACGTAGCGTCCCTTGCTAGCAAGAATAAGGCAATGAATGGCATAATCTTTCACCTTTTTCTAACACTTGATCAAACTTTGCTCACTTGTGTGCATTCTTCACGCTTTCTAATTTTCATTCTTCTCTATGCTCTTTCTCCCCCACTAGGCACTGCAGTATCCATCGTTTTCGGTTCGTTTTCACTTAGCAAAGGGGAAAACTAGACTGGTTACCCGAGCATGTAACCATAAGTAATCGGATTTGTGAGAAACATGAGGACTTGAAAATATTTCTTTAAACCCACATCCCTTAAAAATTTGGCGGAATCAATTATGATTTATGCATCCAGTGCATATTGAAGAGTATATGTCAACCATCTACCTGCCTAGTCTTCCCGAAAAGAGTCTGTCTTGTAGATGTTACACTCAATGCACAAGATGTCAGGTGTGTGGATAATTGATACATAGCTTACTTTCCTGAATTAAAAGTGTGTGTCAATCATCCATACACTCAATACACACACAGTTACTGAATGTAGTATGCATTTACCAGGAAGAGCCTTAATATTTCAGGGTTACATCAAACTAGAATCATTTCATTTACAACTAGGGGAGAGAATGAACCTGATATACTTCCTCAAATTCAAATCCCTTAATAAATTGGAGGGAATCCATGATGCGCCCAATGCGCATTGAGAAGTATGTGTTAGTTATCTATGCACCCAATGGTTTTTTAGAAGAGCCTAATGCACTTGGTATGTTAATGGTTTATACATACCCAATCTTTGAGAATTAAGTGGTGCATGTCAATTATCCACACAGCAGATGCATAAAAGCAACAGATGTAGCATGCATTTAACTTCGAAGAGCCTTAGTGGTTCAGGGTTATATCACAATAGAATCAAATTTTGATTCACCATGTAATCCGACCGTAGCCCACCAGATACTGATTGAGATCCATACCAGACGTAGAAAACTATTGACAGAGATTGAAGCATATATGCATGAACAATCATACAAGCATGTAGTATGCAGAATACAGATGCTTTCTGCTACCATATAGGTGTTTAACTATTTCATGGCATGAAAATGATCTATCACTTCCTAACTATGAAGATAACAGTTAATGCATTTCTTTAATCTATGTTTGGATCAAGGAATTTAGTTAGGAAAACGAAAAGACAAATAACTAAATCATAAAGTTACAAACCTACTAAAATATTCTCCTCTTACATCTTCATCATTAAAATTCCCAAGATCCAAAAGATGGAGTAAAATAATCAAAATTTCATTTCTCCATCCAGTGGAGTTCAGAAAGTCATACAATGGATCCTGTTGCTTTGGTACTTCCATATCCTAAAGTAACCACAATTCGCATCTCTATAACCAAATCAATTATTCAAAGTCGAGAACATAATGAACTTGCATCTGTTACAATAACTGAAAATTGTTCGAACATCAAAGACGATTAACTAACTAAAACAAAACTATGAAATCATGCAGGTGTTATTGTCAGTAAGATTCTGAAAGATTACATATAAACTACTAAATTAACCAAAAGAACAGAGAGATCAAAGTTTGTACTGAAACAGCTCTTACTGCAGCAAACAAACAGATACATTTGCTGGTGAATAGTGATTATAGCACAAAAGTGTAGTCAAGGCATTACACCAGAAAGGATGCTGTGATTTGGATTGGAGAAGCACTCCACCTATCAGATATTTTAAATTGTAACAAACAAGAAGTCTGTTGATTATAACATAACGCATATACTATGTAATAACAAAAGACAAGATTAAAATTTCAACCTAGTTTTTGTATATTTCAATTTTTTCCTTGACAAAAATTTTGTAAGATTTTGTGTCCAAAAAATGCAGGGATATCCCAATGTGACTCTTTCTCACCAAAGTTTTCGGACAACCATAATGGCCCTGCCAGGCACGAATCAGCCTCTAGCTGAGGTCGTACTGTAGGTGTCCGCCACTGCATGTTATGATTTTCTAAGTGTGTGCATCATGTCAACTGCATATCATAAATCTCATAACGAACTCCCTTCCCGATATGCTGTCTATTGTTAGGATTTACCTACCCAGATCCATGAGTTCTTATCCAGGCCCATACCTTACAAATGAGTAGCAGGACAAAACCCTACCCAACCCACTAATACTAACTTTTGTGGGTTTGGGTCGGGTAAATACCTATTCACCCATTGAGTAGCAACTGAATTTATATTCAGTATGTCAATAGTTAGACATTTAACCTTTACAAAAGCACCCCTTCCCATCCTGTTATTTCACCATACCATTCCCACCCCCACACTCCACTTCAATAATCTATCAGATCTATCTTCTTCTTTCACTTTGCTCACTTGCTTTGCTGTCTCCCCTCTTTCTCTTTCCTAGTTTTTTATTTAGTAAAAACATGAGGCCGAAGTTGGGCATGTTTTTCTCCTATTGTTCAAGAAAGCTTCTTCAACTAGCATTGATCAAAAGCAAGACATTGCAGGCATCAGAGGCCTTGAACTTGGATGAGGAAATGATTGGTGAGCTCTCCATAAACTATACTAAAGGGGACTTTTTAGGGCAAGGTTAGAAGCCTCACGATAAGTAAACAATTCATGATTTTCAAAAGTTACTTTATGGTTAGGAACTTGATGACCATGAAGATTGGATAATTATATGGACTCGCACGGACAGCCATAATCAAAAGAATTTGTTTTGGGCTACGTATCTGGACTAAATTAAGGACAACTCCAACTAAAGGGGAAGAACATAAACTGAAAGATTTCAACAATGATTTTAAGCCCTCAGTTAGAAAATTAAGAACTTGAGACTTATTCCCGACTTAACTCAGAAAAATGAGATGCTATTTGCTTTACCCAAAAAATTTTGGGTAGTGCAAAATGTATGAGGGCACACCTGATGGGCATACAAGCAGATCAGGTGACCTGAATAATACAACCATCAGTGTTTGTTGGATGTAGGCCTAGAATTGGGCCTGTATTGTGTAAAACCTACCCATGACAGGCTGACCTTATAGCTTATAGGATACCTGAAAACCACATTTAGTTTTTGTGCAATAATCGTGTGGGGAAAAAAGAAAAAGAAAGATCAATATTCCGGGGATATCATAGACCACCAAAGAAGTTGAAATTGACACTTTTCCCCTTTTTCCCCTTGACTTGATGCAAAAATATGAGTAGCATGAGGTGGAGCAAAGCAACTTCCTGGTCATAAAATAGATCAAGATATCGATAAATAACTAAAAAGAATCTCCTATGCTGCAGACCTGATAAGTGCCGTCTTAGGGATATCCTAAGCCTTGCACCAAAAAAAGGCGAAGAAGAAAGTGCTCTCTTAAAGAAACAAAGCAAGTTGCATTGTTTTCTCAAGATCCTCACATTCTCTCCATATGCCTGGACCAAGTACCATAAAACACTTTATAAATCTAGTTTTATGCTTGATTACCTAAAGTGAAAATGTAATCTATCACTATTAATCTAGAGTTAAGAAGTGATATCCTCACAACAAAACACTAACCATATTTCCATACCCTGTGCATATCAAGTGACACCCTTATGTCTTCATTATTACATGTTAAGAATAACAATTTATAGAGAAACTTGATTGGCATTACATGCTTGCACATGCTAATGGAGCATTTTTTATTTTATTTTATTTTATTTATTTATTTATTTATTTATTTTTATTATTACAATAATAATATTATTTAGATTAATTTTGGGTGGAGCAGCGGTAGTGGTTTTGGGCAGATTTTGGCGACAAGAAATTGAAAATTTAAAGGATCTAAGTTTTCCTGACAGAAAATAGAATAGAAGTTGGCAAACAGCAAAGACCAGAGCATTCAAGTTACTACAAGGAAGAGACCAGGTAGCTGAAATATCAACAATCCAAATTGATTTTCAAACTCATGCTTCTCCATCCTTAAAGGGTAATAATACTAGTTGGACATGGTTCACTCCTAGAATGACTGGAACGCAAGCCATTAAAACAAGAGAGTAAGGGTATGCTAAACTGCATAATACAAGGGATACCGTGTCCGAATATCCTCAGGGTTCAGCAACATCTGGACCAACGAATCCAATAAAAAGAGCATATTGTTGTTAGGGTAGTACAGACCTGATCCTAGATCCATCTAGAAATGAATTAAAACTTATTCTTACAACCAAGTGCCAAAGTACTGCTTTAGCACATTGTCATCTGTTAATTTGAGTTGCAGTTCTGGGTTTGACATATTATGCAAGAAGCTTATGTAGAACAAAATGGTATTTTCAACTAACATCAGCAAAGACAAACAGGATTCACTTTTGTTCTTCTTTTGTAGACAAACAGTTTCTATTTGTCTAAAATATATATTGAAGTAAAATTTATACAATACTTAAGAAAAGAAAATATTTTTGAGACTCAAACAAGTCACCACACACTAAGGAACTACAATACCTAAGCTCTAGGTACAGCCAACATACATTGGAACTAAGTTGTATACCCTTTCCAAACTAAAAAAACAGAAGGCTGTTAAGACAAATTTGGGGCTCCAAGGAAATTACATCAGCATACCTGATCTACATGGGAGCAAAGAGAAGCTCCTGATATGACAATTTTCATCGACATCCATTTGGCTTGTATGTCATGTTTCAAGAAGCAGCATACAAGAGAGATTTACATCTGGGGCATTTCAAGTTGCCATCAATTTGCTACATGCGAATACGCAGCAAGCACTCCAAGTTCCCATCTCTTTATCAGCAACGAATTGTTCCAGCAAATCAAACAACAAGAACCGATGAACAAATAATTTTGCTACATTCTATGATTAACTCTAATAGAGAATGAAAAAGGGAAGACACAGGACTCACGTATCTGTGCACAAAACCACTAGAAGAGGTACCAGTCAAATTCCTATTTCCTTCCAACATAAGCTGCTAATTTAGATAAGTCTGGAATCCAAAAGGATAACTCAGAAGAACCAGTCACAAACATTAAGCTTCCAGGAGCCCATTTGATTATAGGTGGTTCAGCTTCAGTGCTCATCCAACTGGCAACCTGACATTCGGAGAAAAATAACAATAAGTACATCTAGTTTCTGTTACACTTCTTTTGGTTTTCCAGAAAAACAGGAAGTATTGACTTTGAATAGACTAGAATTTGCTCAGAAACAATAAACAAGCAAATCTATAAATATTAATGTCACAGTAACATCCCATATTAGATTTGAGAAGTTCAAGTTTCTCGCAATAACTAGAGAATATCGACAGAAAAGCATAATGCAGGTTAAAGTAGTCTTCAACAGGACTTACACACACATGCCCATCATGTCTGACCAAATTAGTTTTACAGTTCACACAGGACATCATCATACACCAAGATAATACTCATTAGGCTGAAACTCTCAGCATTTATGTGCATATTTGAAATGATAATAGCACATTGTTGCAGCTCAATCTCTAAAACTCTTAACCTTTTCCTGCTCTATTTGGCCAGGTTCTGGATGTTTGGTTCTTAAGAATAACTTCTTTAATTAAGCATTACATTCAAAACGACCATGTCATGTAATAAATCTTTCAAAACCCTCAACAAAATAGTGCTAAAACAAGAATGACGAATGACTTTTAAATCGAACACTCTACAATGGAAGTAAATGGCAGTTAAGCGTACTTCTTTGCCACTCCGAACACTCCAAGCATAAACACTACCGTCCCCAGAACCTGTCAAGTAGCATAACAGATGAAGTGTCAGTCCCTTTCAGGAGATATATTAGCTCCATTAGAAATTCTTCATCTGCCTCTGGTGAACTTCCCGAAGATCAGATAATATAAGAAATAAATACCATGTCTTCTAAAAGATAAGTGATAATACAAGCACAACCTTGTATAGTCAAAGTGCATAAGGGAATTCATTGTAGCCATCAGAGGTTTTCTGGTCCAGTCTCTTTTCAAAGTACAGTATTTTGTGATTCGATAAATGCTAACTCGATTCTGTTAAGGATACCATATAAAATACCTCACCCTTACTGGCAAAACTTGATTTTTTCACTGTTGATCTGTTAGAAGATAAATCCTAAGCACTTACACTTCCAGATATATGATTTGTCTAACCCCACATGTTTCCAGAAACAGAAATAAAAATCCCACACAAGTTAAAGTACTCAGGTTGCATGAAATATTTTCCTCGCATTGGTATTAACTTCAATACTTCTATAATAGAAAAACATTAATCTGAACTGCAATTGTTCAGACTCCAGACATAACTTGCTCTAATTCATGCACCAAAGCAAGAAAGAGCAGAAATAAAGAACTTGAATAGAACCTAGTTCTCCCCTAAAAGTGATTTAATCTGCAAAAAGGCCGCAGGACATAAGTTTCACAACAATATATCAACTCTTCAACTCAATTCCTCCCAAACATTTATTTGATGTTGAATAAATCAGTCACACACCATATGTTTTTTACTAACACCACCAAACTGCCTCTACGAGGAATAAATGATGACCAATGTGTTATGCAGGCAATAGTTTTTTACGAAGTCAACAATAATATCATGCATACAACAGAAAATGTAATTCAAGAAATCCAATATAATCAAGTCATACTAGACAGCTAAATAAATGCTATAGCTGTAAGATAGACGGACCTGATATGACAAACATTCCCTCAGGGCTGAAAGACGCCTCCAAAGTAGAATTGCTTGAAACGGGCTTGACATTATATGTTGATAACTAGAGCAAAAGACAAGCGGAATTAGAAGGTCTGCTGTCATTACAAAATTATACTTGAGATTGTCCTAAAAGTAATTGGGAACTCACAAGGGTACCACGGAAGGAATCAAGGACGTGAATATGCCCATTTGACGTGGTCAAGAGCATAAGTCTCCCATCATTACTGAATTTCACAACATTAGCTTCCGACATATCTCCACCAAGAGAAAATATGTCGAAAGGGCCCTATAAACAATTAATAGATCAGTGTCTGCACAAATTGTAATTGGATTTTCTTCTTGTGCATTCATATATTATATTCTGACCTTCTCATATTTGCGAGCATCAAACATTCTTATGTATCCTCCAAAAGCAATGGCAAAGACAAGTCCCTGGTCATCATAAGCTGCAGCTGGTCTCCCTTGAACACGTAGAAGACCCTAATTCCAGAAAATCATTTAACAAAGAACATAAAAAGTAGTTCAACAAATTAAGGATACCATGGCTGGTCTCACCTGACATTTCTCTGCTCTTTGGTCCCAAAGCAAAACTGTTCGATCAAGAGAACCAGAAATGAAACAATCTTTTCTAGAGCAGAGACTAAGGGAAACAACCCTGTAAATCCAATATTTTAATGTCACATTGTACTGTACAAATACTATATCGCAACTCCAGAAGAAGAAAAATGCTTAAAGGATGAGAACCCGTGCCTGTCATGATGACCCTTGAAGTACCTCAAGTATTTGTTGTCGTGTAATGAGAGAAGCCGTAGTGATTCTGTTGCCATGAAAAAAATGCATTAGTGGTTGCATGTGTTACTTTGAGATGTAGATGGGCACAATTTTTTGATAAGCATACCATCCCAGCCATTCTTTGAGGAGTAAATAACAGTGGTAGGATGAGAGGTAAAGCTAACTAGATCCACCCCATATTTTTTACTGTTGATTGTCTTCAGACATCTGAACACAAGTAGTAAATTCTTTTAGCATATCATGCAACTAGACACAACTCTAAGCTGATTCCAAATAAATGTAATTAGTGACGTCGTAGAAGGTTATATACAAAGGAAGACATCCAGTTAGAGATTAAAAAGAAATCCTTTGTCCTTTTACATTTAGAATCTCTACAGAAACAAATTCAGTTAAAAATTGCAGACGTCCAAATATTGAAACAATTTACTACTTGCAAAGACACAGAGCAGATAAACTTTTCTTTCTCCAATTTTGCTTTCTTGTAAAGCTTTTCTCTGATAAATTTTCAATAAGTTACTAGACTGCTTTCTTGATATCTCAGGAAACCAAAATCCCTAATGTGTGACATTAAAATGGTCAAATCACCAAGGAATCTTGAAATTTAAATTGAACAAAAGAAGAGATGCTTACGTTGCACTAGCAACATCATATAGGCGAATGGATTCATCATCACTAGCAGTTACCAAATAACTTGAGGTCTTATGGAAATCCATCGAACTAATTCTACCATTCTGCAGAGGGAAATAACACATCAGCCCATTGCTATATAGACTCATGGAGTGAATCACCTCCAGACCAACTTATATAATGTTAAAAGATAAAAGCAGACAAACTATGTAACCTCATATTACTTGATCATTACCTGAAACCCCAATAGCAAGATATGTGTAGCTCACACATAAAGAAAGTTCAGGTCTTGAAATTGGACACGAAAACATCTCATGGGGCAGCATTTTAGGGGGGTTTCTACGATAATAAGATCCCTTTCAGCCCCAAATTTAGATAGAACAAACATGGTCTTCAATTCGCAGCAAATAAGTATGGAAAGATAGGAGGCATATTCTATGGCAAACTTATTTGGTGATTACTACAAAAATTGCAAAAGTAGGCGCAAACAAACTTCAAGTTCTAGTGTTTATATTCAGTTGAATTTTTCTTCCAAAGATAATAGACTAATTTCTTCTTCAGTAGTAACATTGAGTAGCATATACTATAACTTGGGCTTTCACCAACTTGGTTCCGTGCAAATTCTGTTGTTAATCAGACTACAAACTTGAAGATCATCCCCGTATGGAGAGAGAAGAAGATAAAGGGAGGTGGAGGGAGATTTACCAACTCAGAAAGTTCATCATATAACCAAAAGTTCTAACAACTACAGAAAACATTAGTGTTTATCAGGAGTTACAACAGACGAAAAAGAAAACGAGGTAAGAAGAAGAAAATTTATTCTTTTCTTGAAGAAATCCCACTAGCTACAACAAAATTAAGAAAATAATACAGTAAAACATACGTAATCGCGGAAAGCCATTCCAACTTCCATGCTCTGAAGAATTTCTTCGGTGAGTTCCAAGGATACTTTGTCTTCTCTCTCCGGTTGACCTCCTTTTACAGGGGAAGAAGCAAAAAACAGAAAAGAAAATACCCAAATCAGTACTGCAATTCAGCTGAACGTGAAGTATACACATCAAAAAACAGCTACAGAGGAAGAATGCTAATCGAACACATGCAATAAACAGAAAATTAAATCGGAAACAACTCAATTTGACCCCTGTTTACATTACCCGCCATTGCAGTTCCTTCGAGATTCTCGGAAGTTAGAAACAGCACGCCTTTAGACCGCCCTGAGGAGGGAAAAGAAATGGTTTTCCTGAACTTCGCTTCGGTGATTTACGTATAAAACGGGCTGCCTTTTAGAAACGAATCTGGTTATTGGGTTATCGGACCTAAAATCGGGTTGGTTTGGCCCTAGGCGGTCGGGCACTGTCCTTAAAGGATTGAATTTTTTTTTTTCAATTTGGTAATTCATTCATTAATAGTAGTTCGGGATTTGAAACCCCTCTTCACAAATACATTATTAAGGATGGGGTGGGGGGGAGGGGGAATGGGTCCATCCCAATTAACTCCATGGACCTATTTGGACACTCCATATGCAAGTCCATTACGAAGACGGGGAATTTTGCAAAAATCCCACTTAGGCTTTTTTCCCAAATTTTTTGAATTTCTTGGACATCAATGAGAGTAGCTTGGTCAGTTTCCTCATCTTTGTTTTAATCCATTTGACAGTAACGGCAGAATCTGATTCTATAATGCATGTTCAACATTATCTGTATGGATTTTGGAGACTGCCATCCGAATTGCTTTGAGTTATGCCACAGATGGATCTGAATCAATAATCTCCCTTGCCTCTGCACTGATGAGGGTGGAGAGGTGATCCCAGATAGTGAAAGCAGCCACAAACTTGTCATCTAAATTATTTAGGGATAATTATATTTACACCCCTGACTTATGGTTTATTTATACAAATCATCTATATATTTTGCATAATTATAAAAATTATTCTTAATAGTAAAAAATAGTGGTACCTTGTGTAATTATGCTAACATTTTTAAGGAGTGTATAATTTTTCAAAAAAGTAAGGGATGGTTTGTGTTAGTGTTAATGATATTTTGATGGATGTATGTATAATTATCTAAAAGATATGGGTGATTTGTGTAAATATATCATAAATCAAGGAGTATAAATATAATTATCCCATTTACTTAATTAGGTAATTTAGAGGGATGTAAAACAAGTGGATCATATTTTGCTGGCTCAAGCTCGGACTATTACAAATTATAAATGAATTTTGTTTTTAGCTTGAACTCGAGTTTGATAAATTTATATGAAAGAAGTTTGAGTTTAAGCTCAAAGCACATATAAAGAATTCGAGCTCGAGCTTGAGCTTTAGTTTTTCAGATTTTATTTTTAGCTAATGCATCTTGTATAAATATATTCACAAATAAGTATAAAAAATTATAAGTTAATTTATAAAAATTGTTAGTTACAAAAGTACAATAGATTAGAAACTATTGAAATATAACATAAAATCATATGCATCATATTAAATAATTATGTACTTCTGATGTTAACGTATAATAATAAATAAATAAATAATAGGTAGTAAAACATGAATTGTCCAAATTTTCAAATATAATAATGGAAAAAATGCAATTTATTATCCTTTGATGTTACAGATGTGCAAATTACTCCCTTATTAAAAAAAATAGCAATTTACCCTCTTGTGTTTTTTAAATTACTTTATTTTAAAAAATATTGAGGGTATAAATTGCTATTTTTTCTCATGGGAGAGTAATTTGTCTATTTACAATATCGGTGTAAATTGCATTAAATTCATATAATAATAAGCTAATAAATAATTTAAAATTTAAAATCAAAGCAACTAATGATATATTTATATTTTCACATCATATTATTAACTAATAATTTGTTGAAAAAATGTGTGGATTTTTGTGATAAAATATAATAATCATTCATTGAATAAGAGGATTTACATTAGAATGTCAACCTGGTTCCGATAAGAATTTTCATAAATTAGGAAAATTCTAATTCGAACCTAACTCGACCACCTGAACCAATCATATGGCAAGTGATTGGTGTACAGTTCAGGAGATCAATCACATAGCAAGTGTATCACACTTACTATATGATTGGTTTGCTTTGGGCCAACCTTGATTCGAGTAAGAATTTTTCGAGAAGTAATATAAAAGACTAAAAAGAGTCGCATAGTCTTGACAAATATTATGTTGCGTTGACACAAAAATTGTTTTCTCTATTTCTACATTGAGATTTTCAAAATTTCTGCCCGAAAATTAATATTTGCAAGGATGTATCTCATAACAAAGACGGTGATAGTGATTTCAATTAGTTTGTAAGCTCAAAGTTAGCAAGTATGACACATCTGTCATGTGACTGGTCATTTCTCTTGAACTGTACATCAATTACAGGATAAATGTATTACATTTGTCATATAATTTATTCAGATGTGACTAAATCTAATCCCAATTTTTTTTAGCACCAGAACTTCGAGGATTACACCTATATCACTTGAGATCTGATATCGAGGAGACGACCTTGAACCAGAGTCGCATATCATATGTGTGTGTGTATATAGGAGATAAGATGGATCATTGAAGATTCAATTACGATAAATGCATATATTTAGGAGATATTATTAAGGATTTGATTACCATAATCTTACTAGTTTGATTATAATTTTTCTATACAATTAAATATACAGGCATAGTGCATTTTTTTTATAGGTCAATACAGGCCTGCCCTAGTCTGAAGCGGGCCTAGGTCGGATCGGTCCATCTTTTTATAGGTCAATTTGATTATAGGTTGGGGTGACCCAACTCAACCAACTAAAATATTATCCAATTAATATATTATAGGGTAAATTGTTCGATTAAGAGATAAAGGTGGTATATATATATATATTGTCCAAATAATATACTACAGGGTAAATTGCATTGATACCTCCTAAAATTAAGCCAAATAATAAAAATAACTCATGCTAAAGTATATCATTTGATGTTATAGTTGTAATTACAACTACGCTATTTATTTCGTGATTGTAATTCACACAGACATCCCTTTAGTACATTGCACTGATACTCTTCTCACGAGGTGCACCTATAATTTTTATTAAAAAAAAATACGGGATATTTATATACTTAGCCATAATTTCAAAAAGTATCGATATAATTTATCAGATATTATAGTAGGTGTAATACACTTAAACGGACACATAATTAATAAATAAAATTTAAAAGATGAATTGTTGATTTAAAGAATATATTTTAATCGGATAAAACAAAGTATATTAGGAAGAAGAAAAAAAGCAATGTATGAAAATTTATCACCAGCAATATCATAATAATAATAAGTTGACAATAAATGTAATTTAAGCAGCACAAAAATAATAAATAATACCAACTATCCACCTGTACCGTCATTTATCATCATCGTATATAAGGGTAAATTACAACAACCTTCTCTAAAATTTGGTATAATTACGAATACCTTCTTATCGTTTGGAAATTATCAGTATCCTCTTGATTTTAATAATCATCTAACAATTAGCCCAATCCGTTAGGTTTTTATCTATTTTTTGTGGTGAACTAACCAAAATGCCTCGTGGATTAAGATTTATAATTTATTTATTTTTAAAATTTTTGTAATTTTTTGTGATTAAGTGGTTAATTTTAAAATTTTTCCATCCACCCTGTGGGATATTTTTTTTAATTTTTAAAAAAGATTAAAAAATGCAATAAGAGCAAAATTGTCAATTTCATACCTCCATCCAAGAATTACATAATTTCACCAAACATTAGGGGTATTTGTAATTTTTTAAACAACAAAGCGTATTCATAATTTTGTCAAATCTAAAAAAAAATCGTTGTAATTTACCTTATATATGAAGCAGAAAACTATACCAATATTCAACACCAACCATGAAATATGGTATCACATATACACCCAATGTACTCAATAGACATATATAAAAATCATTCATGGCTTAAATGCAGTTTTCATTCTGTATTTTTTTTTAATATTGTCATTTTAATTCTTTATCTTTTAGAATAAATAGATTCTGTAATTTTTTTTAAGTTTTTGCATTTTTAATCCTTTAATAGCCGAAATTTGCACATGTAGCAGGAAAAACGCCGTGGCCCATGTGCTTTTTATAATTTGGGTATTTTGTTTTTTTATTGGTCAATTTCTCCGAGTATGGAAGCAATTTTTGTTCGTGTGATGTTTTACTCTTTTTATTTTTAGCATAAGTAATTTTTTCGTTCCATTGAATTGACCAATAAGAACAAAAACTTCAAATTAGAAAAAGCACAACATTTGCAAACATTGGCGACTAAAAGGCCAAAAATTGCGAAAAATTAAAAAATTATTGAACCTATTTTCTATCTTAAAAGATAAAAGATTAAAATACGCAAATGCAAAAGACAATGAACAAAAATTGCATTTAATCCAATCATTCATCTTGTTCGGTAATTATTACAAAATCATTACTATTACCAAAAAAAAAAAAAAAACTATAATATCAAGGAAAAATTCTTACTCAAATATGATGCGACTGAACTAATTCAATCACAAAGCAATTTTTTTAAATTATACACCAATTACATTATAAGTGTATTGCACTTATCATTACATTGATTTAGATTCGGTCGAATCAGGTTCGGACGTCAATTTCCCAATATCAAGAATGAAGGACATGCATTTTCACACAAAGAACAAAAACTAATCTCTATGAACTCTTTGCAAACACATCAATTTACAGTTCAATCATACCCCAAATAATGGCATCTCTGTCTGAACTGCCTCTACACAGTACTCACAAATTACATAAAATATATATATTTACCCAAATATATAAAAAAAAAAACTGCCAAATAAACCAAAGTACTACTCATCATGAGAGAGAAGAACCAACAGTGTGACCCTTGATGGCGACGCCGCAGCTAGCCCCCGGCGGTGGAGCCGCGGGCATCGTCAGTCGTGGTGGCGGACTTCTTGATGAACTCTATGCAGTCTGCGACGGCTTCGCTGTGGTGAGGATCGGTAGTGGAATAGTAATAGTGATCAGAAGACTGAGCAGACGAGGATCGACGGGAGTCGGCGGGGCCTTTGGAGAGAGCGGAGAGCATGATGAGGCGGAAAACGGCGTCGCGGAGGCGATCGAGCAGCGACATGGGAGAGAGGCGTCGGGTGGGCTTCCGGGCGGGCCTGAGGCGGCCGGGGAGACAGAATGGATTCTTGATCATGTTTGTTGGATGGAGCTGTGTTTGAGGAAGAGAATCTATGAATACTGTGAGGAAAAGCACATGCAATGGTATTTAACACTCTGGTGAAATTCACTTGTTTTTTTGGGTGGCTCGGCTTGGCTTGGCTTGGCTTGTTGTTTGAAGCCGAGCCATTTTTGTTTGTCTTTTGTTTTTTGGGGGTGTGTGTGTGTGTGTGGCAGTGTGGGTGGGTGCTTAGTATAGGATCAACCAATATTTTGGACGGTTGAAATTAAGTGGATTATGAATTATTAATTCAATTATTAGGTTAATGATGGTTGGATTAATGATATTATATTTTATTATGAATAATTGTTATGATATTAAAAATAGCTTTAATAATATTTAATATACTTAAGAACTTATTTTTTTTGCATTATATCTCTTTTAATATTAATATTTCAGTATGATATATTAATATAATAAAATAAGTTCAATAACGAACTAATAGAGACAAGAATTTGGATGGAGAGAAGATTATGTAGGTGTATTTGATTAAGGGAGTGTTTCCGCGTATTTTTTGAAAACGTTTTTCAGCTTTTGGCTTTAAAAAAATATTTTTGAAGTGTTTGGGATAGCAGTTTTTTATTATGAAATGGCTAAAAAAAAAGTGCTTTTAAACCAAAAGCTAGAAGCACATTGGAGGTGCGTTTAGCTGCTTTCTTTTTTGTAAATAAATTCAATTTTATTTTTACTACTTTACTCTTATTATAGTAACCTTATAATTCAACTCTACCTTTTAATTTATTTTAAATTGTAGATTTAAAGTTGATAGCGAATTTTTAAATAATTTAAATTTTACAATAATTAAATTTGCACTTTTACATATTTAATATTTTAGTTTTTCATATTTTATGTGATATATCATCTAATTATATTATTTCTTGCACATATTATTATTTGATTAACTAATAAATATTATATTGCAATATGCAACTTTAATTACTGTGTATGAATTAATAATTATATTACTTAATGGGATTATTATTAAATTAATATATTTTTAATATTTTTAAAACTATAAATATAAAATAATAATAGAAATAAAATTTATATTTTTTATGGAAAAATAAATATTAATGACAATAACAAGTGAAATAATATGCAAAAGATAGTATATTTTTAACATATAAGGACAAACAGTCTTTCATCAATTAACTTTATTTTGAAATTGATTTTCTCCAAACACTATCCAATTTAACTTTTAACTATTTTTCACTTTTTCACAAACATTACCCACTTTGAATTCTGTTACAACTTCCAACTTTCTCTACAAAAATCACTTTTTTAAGAATAAGTTTTTGCAAACACTCCCTTAGAAAGGAAGAAAATATTAGGAATTTTGGTGCTCTATCTATACTCAAAAGACAATTCATCCGAACCGTTTAATCCAGTATCAGTTCAAGAAGTTCTTGGTCCAACCACTAGGCCAAGCGGTTGTTTAAGAAAAAAAGAAGAAGAAGAAGAAGAAACAATTTTTGGCACCTTTTTAATGTTTTCACATTCATTCCCTATAAAAAAATAAAAAAATCATGTATATTAACAGTCGAACAAGCCTTGAAAATATATGTCATCTCCCGATCCCAAATAGAACAATTTTTTTTACTAGCTGATCTTTTACAAATAAATTGAAGTCGATTTTATAAAGATGAAATAATGGATATTTGGTTATTCTTAACTATATATGTTCTTTTTTTTAAACCTAACTATACATGTAAAAAAA
Source organism: Sesamum angolense (assembly GCA_034509725.1). Lineage (NCBI taxonomy): Eukaryota > Viridiplantae > Streptophyta > Magnoliopsida > Lamiales > Pedaliaceae > Sesamum > Sesamum angolense. The sequence goes on from JACGWL010000010.1 coordinate 7,689,250, forward strand.
TAAAAATAGAATGCGTGCATATTGAGGTAGAGCCCACATTTGAAGTATTTCTCTGAGACTGGAATTCACCACAACAAAATATAATATTAGGAATAAAATATCAAGTGATAATTTTAAAATAATCCCAAAATGTATGTACCAAGTGACAACAATTCTTGTCATATTCTTATTAATAAAAAGCTTTTACAAAATAATAATAAAATTCATTATTATGGCAAAATTAAAAAAATTGTCACTTAATATATATAATTAGTAACGGTGTTCAAACTATTATTTATTTATTTAATTTTTTTTATCGCTAAATTCGTCTCTTTTTGCAGTGAATGCCATGAAATATTAATTTGAAGTAAATAACCAAAAAGACGTATCATCATTCAGCCTGGAAAATGTCCACAGGCTGCGCCCGCGCCATAACAATTGCCTGAAATTTGGCCACAAAATGTGTATTAATTAATTAAGTCAATTAAATTAATTAACAAAAATTAGGCCCCCACCCATAGATCTATTGGGAGGACTGTGAGTGTAGACTGTCCTTCACGAGTAGGGATATTGACTATTATTCCTGTCCTTGTCCAAACTAACTTAGTCATTGCTCTTGTTCCGCAAAATTAGGACTACTCAAATTTTGGGAAATTCTTTTTTTTTTTTTTTTTTAGTACAATGGGGTCGGGAGGTTGGGACAACCTCCATTTGAATTGAGGTCTTCTTATTTAAGGAGGAACGTAATGTCAACTGAATTATTCGGAGAATATTGATGTAATTTTACACTAAAGAATTTATATTGTACTAATGTTATGTGATTATATGATTCAATATATTCATGTGATGTGTATAAGATTTAAATCCAACAATAGTTAAAAGAGAACTACAAGTTATAAACCACATAATCTTAATGGTTGTAGATTGATGTAGTCGCTATTAATGATAAATTAATTATAAATTTGAGGTAGGAAATAATTTAATTGTATTATGGAAGATCAATACAAATGCACATCGATCAAAATAATAAAAAACGAATTCTTTCTATTTGCAAGGTAGTACAAACACGGTGTAGAGCATAGAGGTAGGAACATATGATGGTGATGGTTCGGAGGAGCAACGCCCAGGAGGAGAACTCCCCCCAAGTTGGAGAACATGAACTTGAATCCTCCCCCAGTGAAAGGATAGGGTTAAAGCCTGGAGGAAGATGTGCAATACATTTATCATGTGATTGGTTCGACCGGACCAAGTTCAGACAAAATTTTTTCATAGGTGATGTCATTGTCCCAATAGTTCAAATGGCTCAAAGATGCTTAAGAAGGTGATGGAAGACGTCTTTACCCAAGCTGCCAAGAGAAGTGTGGCCTAATTATTGCTTAGTCATCTATGGGAACCTTCTCCCGGTTGTTCCCCTTGCCAAGGCCAAGGTACCCCATCAGCCCACAAGGACAGCAAATCGAGAGAGGAGGGTCCCGTAGACATGTCTATCGAGGAAAAAGGGGCCAACATCCATGCTTCCCCCTGTGCATGCCATGACCAATTGGAGAGATGGACGTACAAACACGAAGAAATAGTTAGGTCGACTCATTCATAACATCAACAGATCTATACCTTGGAATTAGAAAAATGAGCATGATGTGGCGTGGAATTTAATTGTTATTATGATGCGTAAGGAATTGTTGGCTCTAATTTCAAATAAGTTTCATAATTTTTGTATTAAAAATGTGCCTCACAGGGGAGACGAGAATTTGATATTATACAGCCCTTAAGCTTCTCGTATCAATAAATATGAAACATATGCCTACATCACAAACCCCCTAAACTAAGAGCCTGGGACGGACACATGGTCTCATCCCCACAGACGACACATTTGTAACATATGTGGGGTATATACCTACATCATAAACGCCCTTCCCAAAAAAAGGATTGGAACAAATCACACGATTTTATTCTTACGTACGACGCTAAATGATGTGACGTGTGACTCAATTAGTAACCAGTTGTATAAGGTATTATCCATTCTGACTTTCTACGAACCTCACGATTCTGTCCTAAAGTTTGGAGTTTATAAAGCCTTTCAAACTCCCTCATCTGTAATCGATGTAAAACACAAATCTACACAAGAGCAAAAATAATGTACAAATTGACATGCTCATTTCTTCTTCTTATAGTTATTATTATTTACAAATATATATATTAAAGAGACTTTACATTTTAAAAAATCAAAATTAAAAATGGGTGGAAGATTCAAGAAGCCATAGACATAAATGGCTTGTGAGCTGAGGAAGGCTTATTCAAAACACACTGTATATATATATTTTTTTGATGAATGGGGTTAACATGCATACATGTGCCAACTTCCATTTATTAATTAAGGAAAGAAAAAAATAAATCAAATATTTATATTTTTTAATTAATTGAAAGGTTTCATGAATTCACCACCAAAACATCCCTTCTTCAATACAGCCGACTTACCGACCACACACATTTCTAAATTTCTTGTAATTTGTTCTTTTGTCCCCAACAACATTCTATTCAATGTTTCATCCTTCACAAATTCCATATCTCTATCAGAATATATGTGACATCAATTATTACAACAATCCCTACTTATACTTTACTATTTACTTTTTCCCATAATTACGTATATTTTAGTAATAATTTCCTGTAGTTGATTGTGTTTTATTTATAAGAGTGTCGAAATTACATTTTTTCTTTTGTTCCATATCATTTTAATCGCATTATTTATGAAATTCTAAAAAGTAATCTGATAATGCGAGAAATTTTCACTTTTAATTCTCCTATCAATTTTCTTCGGGAGATTGGTGGAAAAGTTATATGCAAGAAGTGTGATTGTTTCCTCCATTCTGAAAAGATTACGGCTGTGTGGTGTTTACGTGGTCTTTTTTGTTAGTTTTCTGACTCAAATTGGCAAAATGACTGAAAATAAGACTTTTAATTACAAGTTATGAAACTTTTTTCGAAAATTTTGTAAACAATGGACGAGAAATACAATAATTTTCCCAAATGAGCTTATCTTCACAAATAGTTTAACTTTTTTATTGATGGAGTTACGTTTCATGTATAACCCCAAGAAAAAGTAAAATGTTAGTGATGCGACTTGTGATTAAACCAGCATTCTGTTGAGTGAGGTATTGTTCGTTTTGATTTTGTGTGAACATTATAAGTTTGTCCTAAAAAGACGCCTCACTAAAAAAATGGAATTTTGAAACTTATAAACTATTCAAAATCCTAATCCGTAATCAATATAACACCGCTTGACTACATTAATTTTAGAATGTCAAGGATAGTCAAAATTGTCGTAACAGTATGTACTAAGTGCAAATAATTTATAATTTGTGAGTCTTCTCACACACTCAAGTACTCATGTTTGATATATGTTTCTGACTACATTTTTGCAAGCCAACAACACCATAAACATAAACGATGTAAGATTTACAGGAACGAACCCAACATTACATTAATCGCCAAGCGTACAATACAAAGGAACTTGCTCAGGACTTGCACACACGCTCTTGTGCAACTTAGGGACGAGAAGGAATTTAAGGCAATTTTCCAGCAAAGTGTCCAGTCTTCCGACAGGTGTCGACGATTGTCGTTAAGGAGATAGGTTCAACTATTCGTGTGTTGCGTAATGCCAGCGCGTGTCAATATTATCATTTCACGAACGCGATTATATGTTTGTAGTTTATACCACTTTGATGGTACCTATCCAATATAGGCAAAGGTCATGGAGTTTACTGACTTAGTAACTGTAAGTGCTTCATTTTTTTGGCCATAAATCTTCGTAAAAAGTACTTCAACATAATTTTGCCTGCAGAGTAGTGCGTTCAAAACCATAGGCGTCGGTGACCGCACAGACTGCAGGCTGGATCATGAGTCATGACTAGGGGCTGTTTCACAAAATTTTCCTAGAAAGACCCCTACCTCAGGTTTCTCCACACCTTAAACGTTGACTTAGGAGTCATTCTCATTTTACTGATCCTGGTAGATCATCATCGTTGTAATGAATATGACAAGTTGAGGGGGAAAAAACTGCTTGCAAGTGTCAACGGTCCGATCAACATCTTGGATATTTATTTTTATTCTGCAAGTAAATGTCAACATGACTATAAACGGCATCAGACAGGTACCAGGGGAGATGATAACCACAGAAGAGAAAAAATAACATCAATTTTCAAGTTGAAGTCCTAGGTTTACTGATACTAATTTTCTCTATAACAATAATAGAACTTCAATCGTACAACGATCTCTGAGCTTCTTGGCCCTCCATCAAGGTTCCAGGGCAAGGGAAAAATTCAGTGAAGACCCACCGTCACAAAGATCTTGAAATAAAGTGAAAAGCAACTCAAATTTACAGTTTCAACGTTGCATCACCTGTTGATATTACTTACCTAGTCCACAAATATGCTAGTTATCTACTGCTGTTTATCAGCTGGTACAACAGACTGAGGCTTTTCAGCTGGCCGAGGAGGGTTCTGTTGTTCACCTGGAACGCCAGGTTTCTCCTGTTGAGCTGGCACGCTTGGCTGTTCTTGTTGCACAGGAACACAAGGCCTCCAAACAGTTTCCTTTCCCACGTCCATTAAGGCAATGCCCTTAGCAGCAAGATCACTCCTGATCTGATCACTTCTTGAGAACTCTTTGTTTTTCCGGGCTCGCGTTCTTTCCTCAATTGCATGAAAAATTTCAGCTTCAGTCAATCCTGCCCTTCTCAAAGCTTTATCTTTCAGTTGTTGCAAAACCTGTACAACAGAGTGCCCAATAACACAAATTACGACATTAGAGTCATCAAAAGTGTCACAAGTACAAATGTGAAACAAGTAGATCGAAATGCACCTCAGTGCAACTCAAACTGGAAAGCAATCCAAGAACATCCAGGACTTCTCTGACTTGCTTCTCTAGATCAACAAGAGACTTGACAGTGGATAACTGCTGCTGCTTCTGCTGCTTCTTCTGAATGTAAGCAAAAGGAAATACCCTAAGAAAGACATGATTTTGTGGGCATACACAACAGAATGAGAATGTACAGAGAGAGACTATTGAATACGGATCCCTGCCTTGAGCGTGTTTATAGAACTGTTGATAAATCTCAAAGCTTCTTGAAGAGCAGCATTCAGGATGGATGGTGTGTGCAAATCATCAGCTAATTTTGCCTCAAACTCATTATGCAGCTTAGTGATGCATTCTTGAGCGGCGGGGCTGATGCGGACTTTGGCATTTGTTGCACTTTCTTCTTTCAGTGAGTATACTGCCTCTTCACAATCTTGCAAAGTCTGCTAGTACAAAATTGACTCATAAAACTGTATACTAACAATGTCCCAACCTTGAGCAGTCAAATCAGAATATGTTATTCTAGACTTGGCTGTACATGCATGCACTGCATCAGAGACTAGCCACCAAATTTGTTATGCATAAAGCATAATATATCAAATCAAGAATGCGCTGAGCTTCAAAAAAGGCTCATGGATAGCCTGATAGAATTTACTACAAAATTATATATGACTGAAACAGAACTATAATGAGACGTCATAATTATTTTCTGCTGCCAAATGACATAAAACAGAGTAGCTGATCAAGAGCACAATCTATTAACCCCGATCTGATATGTAGGTTATTTTTCACCAACTGTCAAACAAAATCCACCGATGATGACCCAAACAAAAACGATGACAAGAGATGGATGTGCAATTCAAGAATAGAAACAATCATTCAAGAGCCACCTAACAATATTCCATGAGAGAAAATTGGCATGTTATTAACCTGATATATATAGAAAACAGCTTCTGAAGAAATTTCTATCTGTGATGTTGAATAATTGACAGGAGAACGATAGTGAGTTCCCAGCAGGAAATGCCTCAATGCAAGTGGATGATATAATTTTGTAACCTGCAAAGGAATAATTTATCAGGATAGTGATGATCCAAACAACAAAGGCAGAATGTTCAAAACTATCAAGTGAAGGAATTAATCACTCTCATCTTTTACCTCACGAATGGTGAAAAAGTTACCCAGTGATTTAGACATTTTCTCATCATTCGCTGTAACAAAACCATTATGTATCCAGTAATTAATTCTACTCTCTGAGCAAGCAGCACAACTCTGAGCAATCTCATTTTCATGATGAGGAAAAATCAAATCCATCCCACCACCATGAATATCAAATGTATGTGTCAAGTAATGAGCACTCATGGCACTGCACTCTATGTGCCATCCTGGTCTTCCAGGACCCCAGGGGCTGTCCCATACTGGCTCACCAGGCTTTGCCGCCTGCAAAAAGAATATACATATATAAACATATATATATATATTGAGGCATAAAAGAGTAATTACACCATCAAATTGTAAAAGTTTTTTCACCTTCCACAAAGCAAAATCAGCAGGATTCCGCTTTCTGTCATCAACAGCAACTCGTTCGCCAGCTCTATTGTCTTCTAGCTTCCGTCCCGATAGAAGACCATATTTTGGGAAATTATCAACAGAGAAGTAAACATCTCCATCAACAGCATAACCACAACCATTGCTAATAATCTACATAAACAAAAAAAAATAGCACAAGAATATTCAATGAATTCAGAAAAAAGGATGCACCAAAATGTAGAAAGAAATCAAACTTCTATCTTCCATAGGAAAGGTCATAAAACTACATACCTGCTCGCATGACCATGAGGAAAAGAAATTACACATATTCTACATAATTTTCTGTCAAATATAACAATTGTAAAGATGTCTTATTACAATACTTAAGCTAAAATTCAAATACTTAGATTTCAAATATAAAACAAAAACATGTCTAAAACATCAAACAAACCTATACATAACATATTGTTTGCTCCAATTTATGTCACAGTTACTGAAAATGTAATGTCCAGATGCATGAACAAGATCATGAAAACACTTTATCCGAAAGAGAAAATATATGTATAATGAGGATAGAAGAAGACCGTGATCTCTATTAAAATGAAAGAAAACAAAGGTGAGAAGATAACCTGAGCTATCATGTCCTTGATTTGCTCCATATGATCAGTAACACGAGGCTGCTGGGTAGGAAGAAGGCACTGGAGATCAGCCATGTCATTAAGAAACTCTTGGCAAAACCGCCAGCTTAATTTTTGGATCCTCTCCAACCTCATTTGCTCTACGAATAATCTGAACATGTTAATCCTTTAGGTACCATTACATAAGTTAGAATGAAGAATATAATTGCCCCCTATCTACAACCAAGAATCATGCTCCTTCAAGCACAATTCATCAGGCATGCATATTAGTTTTTTTAATGTAAAAAGTAAAAACATGCAGGAAGGTCCAACTCCAACTGATGAGTTTGATCTGGCGTTGAGAATATATTTGACATGAAACAGCTTGAATGTTGATATCAATGAGAAATAAATACCAGTTCCCCATCCCATCTTCAATTTGCTCTATTTATGTCCCACAGATTTGAAGGATCTCTTATTAAGTTGAAATACAATCACTAACAAATGCTATCCTTGTTCTGTTTCCATAAATCTCCAGTTTACTCTCCCTTATTTATCATTACTGCCAACTTTGACAGAAATATGAAAATTATTGTCATTTTGCAACAAATCGGAAAATGAACAGTTTATTATCCACTTGGTAGTTCATCTCTATAAATAATCTGAGCACTTGAGAAATCAGTAACAGCATCAGTCAAAGACATCTCACCTTGTCATCAACATCAGTGAAATTGCGCACATAAACAACCTCGTAGCCCAAATATCTCAGATATCTACACAAATCAAATTTCAAACATAAATTCAGATGGAATGCACGTGTAGGATAACATCAAAGCAACACCATTTGGTAGGACCAAGAATTCACAGAGTCGTATTACACATATAACCGTCCAATGCAAGTCCAAGAATTAAAAAAAAAAATCCACTTTCTACGATCCCCTTTCTTTTAGACAAATTACAGCTATGAGTTGCCTCTTAACATAGATAGCCATACCTCAAGACAATGAAACAAGCTTTAGCATGTTCGATCTTTCGTAAATGTGTAATGTGATTAAAAAATTAAAGCAAAAATGAAAAAGCAAGTTATACAGTCTTATCAACCTAGAAAACGACTGAAATTTAGCACAACAACTAGTCAACTCCAAGAGTACTCACAAGTTCAAGATGCAAAAGCATCATTGTACTAATCCTGGCAATTTAGGTTGAGCATGCATTTATCGGTTGCTATTTTCTGTCTAAGCATCAAAGCAAATTGCTCGAAATGTTTTCACAGGAAAAGCCTCATTATATACCGAATGAAAGTACATCCACGCATAAGCACAATTCAAGGAATTCACCAATTACAGCCCACAATTTCTCTAAATTTTCTCGTTTTCCATTAAAGTCCCTCGACTTGCAAATCCCCATTATTTATTCCCACTGCCATGCAATAACCAGAAACAAACACATCTCCAATTTAAAACACACACGCAAGAAAAGAACTCAACATTGTAGATACATCTTCCAAATAAATGACAAAACAAATTTAATTACAATTTATGTACATAATGAACACATACACAACAAAACCATTTATCCAAACGAATATGTGAATCCAGCTTAGTTTCCATAGTTAACCTAATAAAACTGAATAAAAAAATCTAAAATGAAAACCTGTAGAGAACATCGAACGCAACATAGGCACGCGCGTGGCCAATATGACTGAGGTCGTAAGAGGTAACGCCGCAAACATACATTCCGACTTTGCCCTCAACTATGGGCTTAAAGATCTCCTTTTGCTTTGTCATACTGTTGTACACTTGAAATTCCGGCCTCTTGTTCGCCATTTCTTCTAGAACTAGCTAACAGAATATTGAGAAAAAAAATGTATTTAATGGATCGGGTTGTCTGGAATCAGATGACATTGGAAGGATGAATATTCCAGCGCAATTTGGAAGGTGGGACCGGAAGAGTAGGCTAACATCTCATTTCAATTGTTAATTTAACATCTTTGAAGGATTTTTAGCTCAATCAAGAATCTTTAGTCCATATAATTTTAACAGTCATTGGAATTCATACAATCACAACAAGCATCACCTCATAAATGCAGCTCCCTCCTGTTGTGGATGTAGAACTAATTTTAGCCTCATTGACATTTCCCTAAATGAATACCAGAAAATATAACTAATATAATCCATTTCCGTAAGTTGAACAAATAACTTGCTGAAAACCTCGGTGTCCTTTATGGTAGAATTTTTTCCATCATTATGAGAAGTCGTTAAGAGTAAGACATCTAGATCAGTATGCCATTTATAGAAGATTAAAACTAAGAAAGTTGGTTTCAATATAAATTCTAATTTAACTTTGTTCTTTTACTTACATTACTAATAAAGAAATACCATATGATCGACCGAAATCATGGTATTGAAAATTCATACTTATAAATGCTTACTATATTAGATAAATTTAATCAATTAATCACCAAATGAACCATGAGAGAAGCATCCATAACAGAATAAAACTAAACCACCAGAAAAACACAAACAAAATATGGAGAATAGAGTAGATAGAAAACTAGATTTTCAACAGTTAATTTGGAGAACAATGTGATCGTAATTAAAGTGTGCAATTGGTATTATCAGGAGAAAAGAAAAACAATAACAATCTTGACGACTAATGTTTAGAAAGTTCAAGATTTTCTTAAATCTTCTGAAACTCTGTTTTCTCTTCTTTGTGCATAATGTATCAGCAGATAGTAAATTAAGGTAAAGAAGCTTCGCATAAGGTTGGCCATATTACACTATGTTAAGAGAAATGAAGTTACAGAAGTGACACGACCTAGTTGCAGTGGATAACCAAGAAAACTTTGCAAAAACAATCTAATGACATTATTAAAACTTCTAACATATGGAAGTTTTTAAGTGTAACAATTAACTAAATCATTATTAGCATTGACTGATTTTGTCAGCAAATTTTACTTCCATGGAACATGTCTCAAATTCAAAGAAACAAAGGAGTCATTTTACTTGCACGACAGTAATAGAATAAGTATCCTACTATACTTCACCCATTCAGAGGGAAAGTAAAGAGTTTGTAAAGATAAAAAAGGTAATCATATTCATGGTAAGTTAAAGAATCATATAGAAACTGTTGCCATAAATCAACCAATCGAAATTTCCAGAATATAGAGGCAATATACTATCACTCAGAAGAGGCAACAGAAGTAAGCATATCAAAAAGTTAGATACGTGAACACAGTCGAACAATCAATGAATTGCCTTCATGGAGATAAATACATACTCTGCTAGGCAAGAATACTTACCGATACAAACAATTTGTTCTTCAATAATCTCTTCCCTTGAGAATTCCACAATCTTATATCTTAGAATAACTTGGATCTGTAGCAACATGTAAAAAAGATTGTAGAAACACTACAATAAAGTATAAATTTCATAACATAATAGAAGAACAATGACAAGTAATTTATGGGTTCACCTAGTCACTTTAATCCAAATGTTTTCAGTTTTCACCACAAGATGCTGACAAGTTGTAAGTGAAAGCAGAAAGTAAATTCTCCAATCTTGAGAAAACTTTAAGTTCAAGCATACCAGATCATCTCATTTGCAAAGATAACTCTAGCTGTTTACAATCCATTTATACATTCAGACAATTAGAATGTCTCATTTGGAAACTTAACAGGATTGGTTAATAATGCGCTGAACAATATTAAATTTCTATCAAATATCAAAATCAAAAGTGTGCACCATGTCTAGGCTTTTTCCCCAAACTAGGTGGGCGCACAAGGCCACCTCATAGTTGTTAAAGGCGCATGACGCGTCAAGGCACAAAGGTGCCCTGGAGCCATGGTGTACGGCACGACGCAAGCCTTTTTAAAGCACGGCACATATTTGCGTAATGAAATATTCTTAATATCTTTTAACATCAATAGTACACAAACAATTAAATATAAATACTATAAATTATATTAATGTAAAACAACTAGTGAGTGACTTTCTCTTCCTTTCTCTTTTATTTTCTATTTTTCTTTAAAAGAAAAGTAAGTTAAAGGTTTAACAAACCTTACATTTTTTCCGTTACTTTATTTTAGATTTATATTCCTTTTTTCTTTTCTTTTCTCCTTTCAAACGGAAATAAGAAATAGAGAGAGACGTGCTCTCCTCATTTTCTAAAAACCCTAGTCCAACGCCACCACCGCCTTCGTGTACCCCCCCACTTCCACCGCCTAAGGTCTGGCGTTCTGGTGCCCTCCTTCATGGCACCTGAACCCTCACCCAAAAGGGTTGGGCTGCCTGCTCCTGCAGGCAGAAAGACCCCAAAGCCCCCCCCCCCCCCCCCCCCGCCACAAGAATGGCGCTAGTTTGGCACCTGGCGGGCCATGTCTTTCCGCACTTTTAACAACTAGGGGCCACCACCGTGTCATCTCCCATACATTAAAGTAACAAAATGCTGGCAGATGTATCAGAAATAAAATATTAGATTTCAATTTTGCCCCATATGCCAACTCGCTGGTTCAGTTAATGCTGGTTACTGACTTGATTTACCCATTATGTTCTGCAGAACTATATTTTGATTACAAACAGAGAATTCATAGTAAAGATGAAACAATCAGAAAACTACAACTCAATCAACCTGGAAGTTGTGATACTCACAGGCCGGCTTCCGAATCGAGCAAAGAAGGGCAAGGATACTGTGAGAACCTCAAAATTAAAGCAGGCCTTTCAAAATTAAATGCAAAAATACTAGCTCAAGAAGTGTATATCTTGTGATGAGTGATGAATAAAATAGTAGCTTCAGGAAAATTTTATTGAAGTCTGTTTGCAGATCGACTATGTTGTGTTTGTATATATGAGGAAAGACAGCTCAACAGAAAAAAATGAGGGTACAGAAAGGAAATTCTTGAAAACTATTAAAAGTTTCTTAAAATAAAATTTAGGGTAAATTACAACGAGTTCCCTTGAGGTTCGGTATAATGACAAATGTTCTCTCGTTGTTTGGAAAATGCCAATTACCCCCCCCCTCCCCCCCCCCGCGTCTAAATACTAGCACAATTCATTAGTCTGCTTTAGGTTATCATCCATTTTTTGAGGTGAACTAACAAAAACACCCTTGTGGATTATGAATTATAATTTTACTTATTTTTAAAGATATTCTGAAACCTTTTTATTGTTTAAGTGGACAATTTTATTTTTTTAAAAATTTTCCATCAATCTCTTGGGTTTTTTACAATTTTTCAATTGTTGTTTAAAAAAATAAATTCAGTAAGGTCAGTTGACAATTCCAAGCCTCCATCCAATGATTACATAATTTTATATTTGGTATTAGTAATTTTCCAACAACAAGGGATATCCGTAATTATGTCAAACCTGGAGAAAGCTCGTCGTAATATACCCTAAAATTTTAATATTAAAAAATTCATCAAATAAACTTTTAATATTATCAATGAAAAATGTAGATTTTTTTGAAATAATAATGTTTTATTAAGAAATATTTCCTTGTTTCTATATTCTTTTTTATTTTGAAAAAATTTGTCGTATTTAAGACAAATTTATTTTCACAATTCTGATAACCTAAACTTCTGAGATGGAAACTTGCTGTAGCATTTTATATTTAATTCCAAAACTAGAGATGGAAATAGAGGCGGATATAATACAAAATTAATTTTTTAACCTACCATAGCCAAATCCATCTCTAATGTTAATATTTTATAATTCAAACTTAATATCAGAGATGGCAACAGACACGGAATGTTATAATCCTAATGTTATTTCAGGTCAAGTATAATTCGTAGCTAAATCCGTCTCTGATTTAAACTTTATATTCAAGATAAAATTGCTTACAAATTAGAGACAAATATTATTCTATTCTCTACTGTTTGTTTCTGATGCACTGTTTTCTTGTAGTACTAACTGCTAAGACAATTTGAGAAACAAAAAGTATTTCATGGATCGGAGTACGGTTGCAAACAGGTAGAGCCCGGGGTGAGAGTTATTAAGTCTCAAATCCTACCCTCCTAAATCAGAAAAGACAACATAAAAGTTCAGTTCTTTGCACCAAAAACTTCTAGCTTTCATGCAAATAGTTCTTGATACTTAATGCTTATTTTGGCTGCAAGAACTTCAGAGAAACATCAAACAATTCTATTCCCACACGCCACTTCCTCGATGAAAACCCAAAGGAAGTAAAGAAGAGAGATGTAAATAAGTCAACCCCAAGAACACATAATTTAATAGGATACAAGCACCCCACTCAACAATCCAAAAAGCTGGAAATTTGCAACCAAACATAAGCATGAATACCCAATACACACTGTACATACACTAATACTTCAGTTGTTTCATATATCATCCTCAGAAAAATTTATATGATTTTCTTAGATATCTACACTTTCTGCTACATTATGTCAACATTGATTAGCGTCCTGTCACACATATCACCTTTTCCAACAAAGATACAGCGGAACCTTCCTTCTAGCCTTAAGTATGATGGGAAATAACTAAGAAGCGTCTAGGACAACATTCAAACATGCAAATACAGAGAACCATTTCATCTCAAATACAACAGAATTAGTACCATAATTTGTTTCTTTAGCATTGTCAAATTGTCAAAACATCTTCAAACAGTTTTATCACCAAAGCATTTTCAAAACAGTTTGATTGGCTCCTCAAATGCCATTCCTCATGTACCCATTTCTAATCACAAAGGAAAAAAGGGAAACGAGAAAACAAGTCGCAACTCGCAACTCACCTGTTCGTTCTTCGCGTATGACCGGAAATCTTCGTAGACGTCACCGGCCGCGGCTGCGCCGGTGGATGGGGTTGGGTTTGATTTCGGGGGTGAGGATGGCCGTTGGGGTTAGGGCATTCCTGTAAGAGGAGGTGATTTTCTTATTTTTTATTTTTTAGTCTTTTTAATAAATTACATTAATTATAAAAATATATAATATTAAAAGGGTAAATTTGCATTTAAATATAATATCAGTTTTAATTACAACTATAATATCTCAGAGTATAGCTGTAATTTTGTAAAACATAAAGAGTATTTATGTATCTCGACCTAATTTTAAAAGGTGTCAATATAATTTACGCTATTAAATAAATGTTTATTATGAAAATTATTAAAAAAATATATGCTACAACAAATTGAGGAGCTCGAGCTCAAATCAAACATCGGTCGAGCCAATTCAACTCATTTTGCGCCCCCTAGATTGGAGTGTTTAGAATCAAATATGACCACTGAAAAAATGATGATTATTTCAAGTAATTTTTACTTCATAAAATTTGTTATATTTCTCGAATCCTAGATCTCAAACCATGGAAATGTTTGAGTCTCTTATGGTTTTTTGAAGCAAAATGACAAAATTCAAGCAAACCTTTATCTTGGCGAGAACACTAGTTTTGTGCGCAAGTGTCCAACCTTAATTCTGCTCACACGTTCTACAGATTTTATTATGATGCTAAAGACTTTCAAAAACGGTGTTAAAATATATGATACAGGTATTTTCATAAAAGAATTAGAAACACATTTTTGTCTAACCAAGTTCTAGGTTGAATTCAAACAATTGACCCCTGGAGATTTAAATATAAATTATATCTATCTATTCTATCAATATATATATTTGAAGGGGTCCTGACTTCAATCCTTGAATTTTAATTATAAAAAAATTCTATTTGGTAGGTTGGTGTTCATGACATTTGTTAGAATTTTATTTTTTTTTTTCTTCAATGCATAGAGAATTTAGTTTCATTACTAGAATTAAAGAATATAGTTAATTAACTTTATTTACATCCGTTGAAAGGATGATTATTTCAAAGTAATTTTTACTCCATAAAATTTGTTATATTCCTCGAACCTTAAACCTCAAACCACGGAAATGATTAAGTCTCTTATGATTTTTTGAAGTAAAATAACAAATTTCAAGCAAACCTTTTATTTTGGCAAGATCGCTCATTTTGTGTGCAAGGGTTCAACCTCAATTTGTTCATGCGTTCTACATATTTTACTGTACTACTAAAAACTTCCAAAAATGCCGTTAAATTATACGATGCATGTATTTTCATAAAACGAATAAGAAACACATGTTTGTTTAACCAAGCTCTAGGTTGAATTCAAACAGTTGATCCCTAATTTAAGTATAAATCATATATTAGTGTAATTGTATGGTTTGCCGATGAACTAAAATACTTATCCCATCCTCAATTCAAAATTCCACTATTCGATGACCCTTTTTATTTTACTTCATTTTGAGCCATTTTTAGGATTTGTATTTTTTTTTTCTAGACTATTAACATAAACGAAAAAGGGATTGTGATCACATATTTACCAAAAACAATATTATTAATTATAACGATTTTACTGTTTAATGAAATCCATCAATATATAAAATACCAAGAATAAGAGATGATTTTGATCATTAAAAATTCCCTCATAAATATGCTATTAATTATTAGAACTCACCCAATAATGATATTAAAGTAAGATTTTTTTCATCAATCACGCCCATATTAAATTTTAATTAAATTTCTATCAAATCTTGTCCAAAAAGCCCTTCGCCATACAAAACCATAGAGGAGAATGAGAGTGTATCAAAGAGTTGGTCATTGTAGATCACATGTCACCATCAATCTTGATATGATACGGGGTTAAGAAAAATTGATTAATCACATACAAATATAATATACTTATTTTGTGATGGGTTCAATGCAGTCAAGTTTGATTCAGGTAAGAGTTTTCCTTATCCTAGTACTATATAAATGTTGTATAGGGATAATTACACCGCTATCCCCGAAATTGATGTAATTACATGTAGACCATTGTTTGAGAAATTACATATATATGGTATCCCTGATGTTCGCTTCGTATAACAAATAAATTTGTTGGTCAAAAATCACTGATTTTACTGATATTAATAAAAAAAAAATTTAATGCAAATCTGCATTTGTCCTCTACTGGCTATTACTCACTTATTACATATCAAAAAAATATTTTTTAACTAAATTGAGTCAGGGTTTACCTCCAATGTGTAGGAGTGTACGCGGTGCGGGTTGGGGCAGGTTAGGTAATTTTTTGGCCCAACCCAATCATTGCGGTCTTTAGAAAGCTTTACCCAAGTCCAACCCAACGATTATCAAAACCGCATTTTGCGGTCTAAATGGGTTGGGGCGGTTTTTGCGGTCTTTAGTATATAGACAATCACCTATACAATTATATTAGTATTTTGGGACAACTTATGCTTTTGTTATGATTATTTTGTCAAAATAAATATATTTTTCTGTAGAGCTAATTATGAAATATGATATATCAATTACAATGTGTAAAAAATAAGCACTTATACATAGTTATATGTTTATTTTAAAAGAATAAAAATATTATTAAAAAATTACCATTTTTTTATGAATAAGATTGTGAAAATTTTATTATTTTGAATTAATTATATAAAAAACTGATCATAATAATATATAAATATTAAATAAAAAATTATTTAAAATAAAATAAGATGATAATGAAAACAAATTATAGCAAAATTGTGATATCATCTATTTCAAGTTCTTGCCTTTATCAACGGCATAAAAATATAGAAGATTGTCAATAATCAAGAATTAATGAATTAATTGATCTCATCTACATATTTATACATATATATTATACAATACCAACTTGAATGTTTATGCATAATCAAAGCTTTTGTATAAACATATGAAGAATTCTAGTATATTATTAGTGCTCACCTTCATCTTCTTCTTCTTTTTCTTCTTCTTATTATTACTACTACTACTATTATCATCATCGCGGTCGAACGCGGTCTATGCGGTCTACGCAAACATAAAACCAAACTCGATTGTTAAAATGCGGTCTTTTTTTAACTAGCCCAAGACCAACCCAACCCACCTTTAGCCCGCTAATTGCTGTGCGGTTTGAGTTGGGTCGATCGGTTGGGGCGATCCGATAATTTTGTTGAACACCTCTACCAATGTGGAACCAAGAAATTTTGGACCATTAGAAACAAATTATCGAAATTGATTTTAGCAGGACCAAAATTGACACCCTTGTACTTGCATAACCAAAGTTACAATTTTTCCAGTTTCCTCACTATATTAAGGAGCTATAGCCTACAAATGTGTTGCTATCCAGCTGAAACTGACGCCTGTTGCCATTTGGCTGCTACTTTTGTTGCCTATTTTTCCGCATTCACAACATCCCAAGGAAAAATTAGGCTAAAATGCATTTTACCCCCTGTGTTTTGTTGAAAAAGTTAAAAACCCCCTTGTGTTTTGAAAATAGGCTAAAACCCCCATTGTGTTTGTGAAAGTCAGCAAAAAACTCCCCATTCTGTTAACAATTAACGGAGAGTGGGGGAAACGCGCGGTTGGTGCATTTAGGCGTGTTTTTCTGCGGTTTAGGTCTATATTTTCTATTCTTTTGGACTAAAATACCCCCTTATGAGTCTATGTAACCTTATAAGGACATTTTGACTTATTTGTCTTTTTTTTTTTCCATTTCTCCCCAAAAACAAGTGTGAAACTTCCTTTTTTTTTTGCCATTATATAATATTAATAATTCAAATTATGATTTAATTAAAAATAATATTTTTATATTTAAATTAAAAATAATTGATTAGATCTAACGATCATTATTTGATCAAAAAAATCCAACGGTTACTAAAATAAGAAGTAATATATATATTAAATAAGGGTATAACGGTCATTTTAAAAAGTTAACGCCGTTAGTTACATTTAACGGAAAGGGGCGATTGAGTTATATTTAAGAAAACACAGGGGGGCTTTTAGCCTATTTTTAAAATAGAAGGGGGTTTTCAGCGGACTTTTTAAAACACATGGGGGTTTTATGCGTTTTAGCCGAAAAAATCCAAATCAAATTTGATTGGACTTGAATTAATTATATGGAAATACTAGAAAAAAATTGAGTTTTTGTTACACTATTAATAATCATGGTAAATTACTACTATTAACCACGGTTAAGTAAAATGAAAACAAAAACTTATATTTTTACCACATTTAATCAATATTCGACATGATTTTTAGTTATAGCCAAATATTTATCATAGTTTTGACCGCACTCGCAGGAACAACGACAAACTATGGCTTTTAGCTATAGTTTCGTAACCAGCAAACTATAATTTAACAACGACAATCGTGGTTAATTTGTATTTGCTATGGTTTTTTTCTTTTAGCTATAGTTTTTAACCGTAACGAAAAATCATATTTTTTATAGTGAAAGTACAGACAATATTGATGTATAGTTCATAAGAAGTGACTAATCACGTTACAAGTGTATCACATGTACTTTGTAATTAATATGGTTCGGCAAACTTGATTTAGGTAAGAATTTTCTGAAATTTTTTGTCCGATTAGATTTGGCCGAACTAAATTAATCACAGATACACCTACTACATGATTGGTCATTTTCTCTGAACTATACACCAATCACACGGTATGTGTATTGCATTTGTCATATGATTACTTCTGATTTGATCGAATTGAATCGGGGTTAGAATTTCCCACTAAGTAGTTAATGTGAAACTGAAACTAAACATTAGGGGCTCTAAGATCACAAATTAAACATTATAAAACTAAATTGATACAAAACTCAATTTTCATGATCATTAATACTATTATTTGTCCTAAAACAAATCCAAACTGAACATTGTGAAACTAATGAACATGATAAACACATAGATCAGTAGCACCAACCTCATATGAAACAAGATCATCTAATACTGTCCTATACCACTTACATCCACCCCCCCCCAAACCCCCCAACCTTAAAATCCCGGAAATGGATTGGAAGGAAGTATATCTCATTATTTGTACTCCCAAACAGTGTCAAGTGCCCCTGTCTATGATCACTCAGAAGTAAGATCAATCCATCACCCAAAACCCCTCTTCTTGTAAATAGTAAAGATCCCAAATCAAGTGTCTAGCATCATGTCCAGTTCAAGATTCACTCTCTTTCCGCCCCTTAATCTTCTTCAAGAAGAACCCTCCAATCAATGGTACTAAAGGGTTCTTCTTCATCTTCTTTTTCGACTTCAAAGGCGCTCGTTCGCCATCTTCAGCCGTGCCATTGTCCTTGCTGACTATCACTTTTGTTAACAACGGAGGACTCGCAAACTTGACCGATCTTTTCTTCTCAAACTCCAATCCATCTTCATCGTTCCCCGGGCTGCCCACCGTGATCTCCATATTGCTCGTGTTTTCGACAAACTTTAGCTCTTCAATCTCCGGTTCTTCATCAATATCTAAATGGGGTACTATGTTTGTTTTCTTGGCCTTGAGTTGATGTAGCTCCCTTTTTGTCTGTTCAAGTTCTTGCCTTAGGGAAGTTAGGCAGTGAGCCATGAGACTGCCTTCTTGTTTTGCTTTTTGTAGGCTTTGCTTTGTCTCTTCCAGCTCTGCCGTTACTGCTCCTAGCTTGGAGGGCTGGTTCTGCCCATTACTTGCTTTGCTTTGCATCTGATCACAATATGAACAACTTTATCATGAACACCTGACAACAAAATTCTTTTCCTGGAAGTTGAATCATCGTGTAGTTGATGATGTATGTTGATGGTTAATCGTATTTTACATCTTCTGAAAACACTATGGGTACCAAACATTCCCTAAAAGAAACTGACGTAACCTCTTCAACTTTTAATAAAGACGCTCGTGAGCCACCATAGTTAATTTTTTCATGTTTTTTATTATTATTTTCTGATGGAATTCTGATTTATTTATAAGTAAATTATACTGAGCTCCCCTAAAATTAGATATAATTATAAGTATACCTATTTTTTGAATAATTACCAATATTATCCTGATTTCAACGACCATCCGACAACTACTCTAATTCGTTAGTCTACATTAGTCCCCATTTATTTTTTATGGTGAAATGATCAAAATATTCTTCTAAACTATGAATTATAATTTTTACTTATTTTTTAAAAAAATTTATCAACTAAGTGAACGATTTTGCTTAATTTTTTTTTAAAATTTCCATCCACCTAGTCCTTTTTTATTTTTTATTTTTGACAATTTTTAATTTTCTTAAGAAAAGAAAAAAAAAACAATAAAGGCAAAATGGAGAATTCCAGACGCGCATTCAAGAAATCCATAGTTTCATCAAATATCCAAAATATTAATAATTTTTCAAATAAGAGAAAGTATTCGTAATTATGTCAACTCATTGTAATTACTCTTTATTTAACCCATTATTTGGTATATGCCACGGTTCCATGCATAGCTAATTAATAGAATGTTCAATTGGCTAGATTAGCTACGAACCAAAATACCTAATCTTTTGATCATTATACTGCTGACAATCTTATTAATATTATACAAGTCTCAAACCATGCATCAGACTTGTTACAATATTTGTATTTAAATCCTAAAATTTTGGGAGCAAAATCAACAAAGTTATATCACATTCACACACATTGGGGACTGAAGATGGTACAATAATGTCATAAGTTTTCAGTTCTTCAGGTGTCACAGACAGCAAGAAACCATCAAATACACAAGAAAAAAACTAAAGGACCGGAAAGATGTAAGAAATGACCTCTTTGAGCTTGTCGCCGTAGACTTCTCCAGCCAGTATTTTTTCGCCAAACAACATAACGGCTTCTCTCACGGAGCGAAACGGCTGTCGTGTGTCGATCTCCACTCGCCCCTCACCACCAAACCTTCCTCCCCTTGCATGGCTCCCAATTGGCTGCCGACTGTCGGGAAAAACCTCGTACGTAGCTACCCTAATAATAATGCCTGTACACGAACTATGTAGGACAAGAATGTAGCAAGCCTTGGCTGCTTATATACAGCTAGACAGGCAGGAAAGGAGTACATGTAAGGTAGCTGCCGAAGATTAGTTGTGTTAGTAGTGGTGGTAGGGAAGGATTGCAGGGCGGAAAGTTTGATTAATGGAAGGAATGAGTTAATAAAAATCATGGGGTGTTTGTTTAATTTCTTCGCGTCCACTTCACTAGACATCTGTTAATTGATGCTGATGGGTTTGGGTGGTGGTTGGCCTATCTTAATTCCATCCAAATCCACTCCTACTCTATCATATAACTTGGTTCTTGTATATTTATGTACTATCGATTTCAATATTGTTGTAAATGTTTTAACGGCGATATTGTACTTTTCGTTCCATAGGATAGAAGAATTTACATTTTTAGTCATTTATTTTGTGAAAATATAGAAATGGTCCTAATGTTAAATTTATTTTTTTTGCGACACATTCGGTCCCGCCACCCGAGTTCTGTTAAAAAATAGATAACAAAATCATTTGCCCTGTACGTGATTGTTATTTTTTGACGAAATGTGGCTCTTGCGACTAAATAAGTCAAAAAATGAAATGTTGGTTCAAAAAGCGTAGATCCCCGTATCTTGTTGGACAAAAAATGTTAAGGCAAAATTGCATTTTTCGCCCCCCAGGATTCGGGAATCTACACTTTTGGTCTCAAAATTTTATTTTTTTTTATATATATACATTTAGTTCTCAAGAGTTATTTTTCATCGAAAAATAATGGCTATGTTTCAAGACACGTGATTTAACTGTCTGTTTTTTTTATGAAAGTTGAACTATGATATTAAATGTGTTTAAAAAAAAAAATCCAATTTTAAAGCCATTTTAAATTCTTGTAAATCGAAGGACCAAAAGTTTTGAGGCCTATTGCATGAGACTAGGAATGCAATTGTTTAGCCATATTTCAACAAAGAGTACTAGAATTGGCCTTATTGATGTGGACCTGCCTCCACCCTTGTGGATCTCCAGTTGTTATATTCTACTTTTGAAATACACACATACATATACATGTACATATATATAATTAATTAAATTATTTTCTTCCTAAAATTTAAGGACAAAACATTACTTTAAAAAACCTTTATTACTTGGATAATAAAAATATTAAAAATTGAATAAGTTATGAGAAATTATTCATAAAAGAATGAGAGAAGAAAAATAGATATGAAAATTAAACGAGAGAGAAAGAGAGATGAGAAGTTGAAGAGAGGAAAAAACTGAAACTGAGTAAAGTAATTTAAAAAATTATCTAAAATGGCGGATAAAAAATATGAGGACACTAAAAGCGTGCTTTTCAATTATATAAAGGTATAGATTATTATTTTTACAATAATGACTACAAAATAATTTCGTATTATTAATTTAATTAGGAGAGAGTTTTTTCGGAAAATTCTTCATTTTGAAATATTAAGAATTGTTCTAAGATATTCTCCAATTACAACAATATGTGAATCTATGTTATATATAAAAATATAAATCCACAAGTATTTATTTTTCATTATGAAAGGACAAACACCTTTATATTATCGATTATATGTAGGATATTAAAATTCTAAATATTATAAACCTGCTTCACGTAAAATTAAGATTAAGAAGTTTGAATGCAAACGAGAATCCTATCACACGAAGATTTCATAACCCGCTTCACATAAAACTAATTAAGCAATGTGAATGCCCAATTTCGAATAAGATTCGTCGATGAGGTCTAGTTTAATTGACGAAATTGAAGCCCCATGACGCTAGAAGTCATGGGTTCGAACCTCGTCTTATGCATGGAATGTTGTTTCTACTCAATAGTAGGTGTATTGTTTCTACTAAATAGTAGGTGGTGTTTCTATTGTAATAGTAGAGACGTTGGTTTGATTTAATGTATTTGATATTACTGATCATAGTATCATTGTTGTAATGATTAATCAAATATTGATATGCAGCAAAAATAATTATAATTAATTTATTCCAATGAATAATAATTCATTACTCTTATTTAAAAAATGCGAATGAAAGTCCCATCACATCAAGAATTTTTATAAGCTCCTTCACATAAAGTTATCGAAGCAATCATGTGAAGGGTACTTAACATCCTAAAATTTAGAATCCTAAAACTCTAGACCTACTTCACATAAAATTTAGAAGCCTAAAACTAGATACATAATACAATTTCAGTGAAGAATATAGGATTCAGACGGTCGAACTAGCAGAAAACGAAATTGAATAATACATAATTTTAGGGTAAATTACATCTACCTCCCCTGAGGTATGTCATAATTACGAATACCCCCTCGTTGCTTGAAGAATTACAAATACCCCCTAATTTTAACGACCATCTAACAATTACCCCAATCTATCCATTTTTTATAGTGAATTGACCAAAATACCCTTATGAATTAAAAATTATAATTTTATTTATTTATTTTTTTAAAAATATTTTTCTTATCGACTAAGGGGATAATTTTTTTATAATTTTTAAAATTTTTTCATCCATCCCATTCAATATTTTTATAAGATTTTAATTTTTTAAAAAATAAAAAAAAATACAGTAATGGCAAAGTTGACATTTCTATACCTCCATCCAAGGATTACATAATTTTATCAAACATCAGGGGGGTATTTGTAATTTTTCAAACAACGAGGGGGTATTTGTAATTATGCTAAACCTCAGGGGAGGTAGTTGTAATTTACCCTAATTTTTATTTAAAAAATTAAAAGGAGAAAAACTCAACTTATTGATTTGTTCTATAAGAAGCAGGATCGATGCAATCGTATTCAATTCAAATAAATGTTATATTAAAGAAGTTAGAATATTAACTAAATATAGTATGTAATTGTTCTAACAAATTTCTCAACACGAGCTCATTCCATTAATTATTCATTATAAATTAACTTTACTCAACTGATCACTGGCTGTGAAAGGCATCAAACTTAGTTATTAATTTTACAAGTGTAATAATAGTGGAACAGATCGAATTTTAAGGAAATTAAGTGTTAGTTACTCAATCTTATAAGATGTAGTGAATGATAAAAATGAGCATTTGAAATTAACTAATGGTTGGAAACAACGCTTTTAGGGATAGTGTATAGAAAGAAATAACGAAACAGTTTATTCAATCACGTTCATTGAATCATATATATAAATAACATAATCAATGAAACATTATCGTATTGAATAAATGAAAGCATTAAACGAGTTGTATGACAACTCAATATATCACTGGATACATCTTAGTCGATGACGCTTCCATCTGTGAGCTCATCATCCTCGTTAGGATTTTCCATTGGGCGCTCTCTTGGATCTTTCTCTGGTTCCTCAAGATGCATTTCTACGAGTTGGTGTAGAGTCTCTGTGAGCTCTGTCATTTCATTGTAAAGTTGATGATTCTCTTGATTAAGTTGATTTAACTCATCCTCGTTCTAAGCAAATTAATTTTGCACCTAATTAAATAGTGACAAATGTCATATAATATATTATTTATCAATTATAATATTTTTTTATTTATATTTGAAATTTACTAAATTAATTTCAAGTATACATAGCCAATTTAATTGATATTTTAATATATATTTTGTCATCAAATCAATGGCCGACAAATGTCAAAATGAAATATTTCGGCCAATCAAATAATGCTTCGCAGTCAAAGATTTCGGCCAATCAGACCGCGCCACGTGGAGCAATTGCATGTACGCTCCAATCAAATCAAGACAAATATTGATTATATTTATCTCTTTATAAAATGCAAATATTAAAGAGATAATATCAAATTGACCAATCATATTATTCCAAATATATGATCCAAAGATCTTGGGCTCCCCAGAGCTTCCGGTAGCACATCCGAGACAGCAGAGGGGTGCATTCGGGAACGCGGACACAGGTGGTGCATGGCTGTCGTCAGCTCGTTATTTATTTCTTTAAATTAAATTATAAAGAGATAATACAAAATGTGTTCAAGTAGATCATAACTCTACCTCTTTGACACCTATATAAAGGGGTCCTTACACCCTCATTTGACAGACAGAGCTCGAGAACGAAGAGCAAAGCAGATGAAAATTGCAAATAATTATCTCTACGCGGTTCTTCAAAGCTCAAGAATATTCAAAGGCGTTCAAGGCAAAGATCGAGTCTTTCGTCAAAGGTGCGCCACAAATTATAGCGTTTAATTCAGGATTATATGCACAAAATCCTCGAATTAACGTTATAAATATTAAAGTATCATCTCAAGAAGATCCAAGTGGCAAATCCACTTTCAAATCATCAAATTCCAGTCAAAACTATAGCGTTTAATTCGGGATTATTGGCAAAAGCCCTCGAATTAATGTTATAGAAATTCAAATTCAAGTCCAAAGGAGATTCACGTGAAGATTGCCCTTTAAATTAGCAAATTTGTCAAATATATAGTTTGGAGGGAATAATCAAGGGATAGAATAGAGATTGTACTCACATTGATATTTTAATCCAAATATTTATTTGTGATAATTTATTTGTATTTTAATTTTTCAGACACGATAAAATTAGCGCTTACACTCGTGTTTAGCCTACATGATTTCCATCTCACATATGAGTTTTTGAGTTCTCATCTTTTAGTCCCTTGGTTTCCTTTTAGACCAATGGTGGTAGTATGCCTACCTAGATAGATCATTATGTAGCTCTTCCATTTTGTCGAGTCTGTCACACAATTGCTTTTGCAATTCAACTATCAGATGTGAAGTGGCCATCTGAGTTTGAAGAACGTGATCAACCTGGCAGAAATGTTGAAGACGCTACAACCAAATCACAAAAGTAAATGTTGCTTGCCTTGAAGAAATTAGACGCCCTTGTATGAAGTGTTTCGAATACAACATCACTCCTACCAAGATAAGATGATTCTGTGTTTTCTGTATTATACTATACTGAAAAACTTCTCAAATAATACTC
This sequence comes from Sesamum angolense, assembly GCA_034509725.1. NCBI lineage: Eukaryota > Viridiplantae > Streptophyta > Magnoliopsida > Lamiales > Pedaliaceae > Sesamum > Sesamum angolense. The sequence goes on from JACGWL010000010.1 coordinate 7,714,930, forward strand.
AATTTAATAGAAAGAAGCTGAAGGGACTTAAGTTTGAGCAGAGAAAGAAGAGAAGGCTAGACTATTTTTATGTTCGCATATTGAAGTGAGATTTGGCTCAACCTTTATATAGGCTTTAGCACCAACATCAACATAATGCACTGGTATTCTAGGTTTAAAAACCCCATCATAAACTTCTTAAACGTTTTTTTGTTGTTTCAAAACTGCCCATTAAAATATTTAAAATAGATTTAAATTTCAACTAAAATAGTCTATTGTTACAACAAGTTCAAAAGTTAGGTTCTACAGTTTTAAAATTCATATTTAAAAAAGATATGAGAAAATGTTAAAATCTGCTACCATTCTTGTTCAAATTTCAAAAGTTATTTTTGCTATAACAAGATATATATTTGAGACAGAGACATTCACTCTGATGCCCGCACCAGATTCAGGCAGTGGCAACGTAGGTGTAGGGTATCCCGTGTTTACTCTAACCTCAATAACACTTCAAACTCCAAATCTACTTAAGACTTAATACAAGATGTTCATTGCATACGTGAACTTCATTATTGAATATGCGTTTTCTTATTGTAGCTATGAGATGCTTTGTGCTGATGGCTCACATGTGCCCACCAGATGTTAAATGTGTTATTAGGTGGTAGTTAGGTGGTTGAGGACTAGCTCATTCCGTCACGCGCGTCTATATAAACTGGAAGTGTACCATTTACATTCATGTTTTTTTTTTCTTCAAAATATAGCAATTTACTCATTCAAGTGCTTTTCTCTTATTATTTTTAATTTTTAATTATAAAATTATATTTATAATCTTATTTAATAACAATTGAATTTAATTGACTATAAGGTCCAAATTCAACTAATAAGATTAATGTCCTAAATTTTACTATATTCGAATAGAATCCAATGAAGTTAAGATTGTTTAGTTATATAATATATTATTTATGTAAATTTTAATAAAAAGTATGATAACTAATATTTATATATATACTCACACGCAGGAAGGGGGGGACCGGAGAAGTGATGGTGATGGGAAGGTGGTGACAATGGTGGCCGGAGGGAAAGAGGGAAGGGGGCGGCTAGGACAATGGAAAGGAGAGGGGGGCGATAGAGAATAAGGTTTAGGCCGCAGTGATAGCAAATAATGGCGAGAGAAGGGAGTGACGGGGAAGGGGTGGAAGGGAAGGGAAGGGGCGGGGCGGGGGCGGGGCGGGGGCGGGGGCGAGGGTGTGTGTGAATAAATATTATATATAATATTATTATTAAAAAATATATTACATATTTAGAAATAAAATAATATTTTATTTTTAAAATCAATTAAATCACACACAAGGCGCGAGCAATACACTTTTTCTTAAGAAAAGATAAATTATTTTATTTTTAAAAATATATAAAAGTAATTTGATTTTTTTTTTTTTCCAATAAGGGTTGCTTTCCTTTCTTCAATTAAAAAATATATTAAAAACTTGACTTTCTGTTTTTGTCTTTGAGATCAATGAGAGATAACTCGACTTATCTAAGTATCTTTGGCCCGTGCATGAAATTGCAAGAACTCAGAACAACTTATATTGATTCGCCTATATATAAGCCCAGTGCTCCAAAGGAGCAGAAGCGTTCCCTGAGGGGGAAAATTAACTCTCTGCGACTGTCCCCCGTTTGCCTGCATTGATCACTAGATTGAAAACCCCTTTCCCTCTTCTTTGTTCTTCCAATCCAAAACCCTAGATACATAATTAACAACCCAAAATTCAGAATCAACCCGTCAAAATTCATAAGTTCTAACCCAGAAACCACCTTCTGTACATCCTCGTTCCCTAAATTTGATGTTCTTCGCCATTTTAAGTTAAATTCTCGCTTGCCCAGTTCTTCCCGTAAAGCAGTGCTGACAAGTAGTTTTTCTTCGTTGGGTTGGGGTCTTTAGGTTTTAGTAAATTCATCGGCCATGAGTCCAGTTCAGAATTTCGAGCAGCACGCTCGACATTTAATTGAGCCTGACCTCCGTACGGGAACTGTCACTCTTTTGCTTTTATATATTATTCTTCCGCTTTGAGTGCATGTGTATGTGTATGTGTATGTGTATGTGTATGTGTATGCTCTGTGTATTAGTTTTGTGCACTTATTCCCTTTTTGTGTTCTGTTGGTGCAGCAATTCAAACGAGGCTGCAAATGGCGATGGAGGTACGGGACAGTCTGGAGATATGTCACACAGGGGAGTATTTGAATTTCTTGAAGTGCTATTTCCGTGCATTTTCTGCAATTCTATATCATATTACCAAGCCCCAGTTTGCCGATAACCCTGAGCACAAGCTTCGTAATATTATAATTGAAATTCTCAATCGCTTACCCACAGTGAGGTTCTTAGGCCATTTGTTCAGGAGCTTCTTAAAGTAGCAATGCATGTACTAACAGCAGACAATGAGGAAAATGGATTAATTTGCATTAGGATTATTTTTGACTTGCTTAGGAACTTTAGACCGAGTTTAGAGACTGAAGTTCAGCCATTTCTGGATTTTGTGTGCAAAATTTACCAGAATTTTAGGGCTACTGTTAGTTACTTCTTTGAGAGTGGGGCAATGATGGCACCCCCACCAGCCCCACCCACCACCTCCGGGTCTGTGGGATCATCGTTGAGTGGTGATGATGTAAAGCCTATTGAAGTTTCTGATCAAGTGGGTCCTTCGGGTGGTTATGTTGGGGCTACAGGGCAGCTTAATCCAAGTACAAGGTCTTTTAAGGTTGTCACAGAGAGTCCGCTGGTAGTTATGTTTCTATTTCAGTTGTATGGTCGACTGGTTCAGACTAATATCCCTCATCTATTGCCACTGATGGTTGCGGCAATTTCAGTCCCAGGTCCAGAGAAGGTCCCATCCCACTTGAAGACTCATTTTATTGAGCTGAAGGGCGCACAAGTCAAGGTAAGATTTGACTCCTTTTTGAATCATTTTCTGAAATTTCCCAGTTATTCAGTTATCTCTGTTGCTTCTACTAAGAGTACAGGACTACTAGCATAAGCTCCAAATGTAAAGTTGATTGGGCTGATGTATAAAAAACTTATTTACTTCTGGTCTGAAAGTATATCTCTTAGTTATTATTTATCCTTTATAAAGGCAGCAGATCGTGTGGAATGAGTTCTCTGTATAATCATTTCTCCCCCCACCAGTTTCTCCTGAACTATACAAAGGAATGCATTTCCAGCTTTGCCACCTCCTTGGCATCTTATTCATGAGCTATTTTTTCATTCTTTATGTGCAGACTGTTTCTTTTTTAACTTACCTGCTGAAGAGCTTTGCTGACTATATCAAGCAACATGAAGAAAGCATATGCAAAAGCATTGTGAATCTCCTCGTTACGTGCTCTGACTCAGTTTCAATTCGGAAGGTTGGCTTTCTCTTGCAACATTATCTGTTATTTATTGTTTACTCACCTGGAAATTGACATATAAAAATTGTTGACTTCAGGAACTATTGGTAGCTCTGAAACATGTTCTTGGGACGGATTTCAAAAGGGGTTTATTTCCTTTAATCGATACGCTTTTGGATGAGAGGTATACTTTCTGACAAAGAGTTTATGGTAACATTTTGATGATCTAAGCTTCCTCTAGCGGTCTAGCCCCTCCTCTGACAGGGTGGTTGGAATTTTTTGTATATGAATTATGATGTGTATATTGATTCCTCATGTAGATATGTGTTGCATGTGAAACTGCAGAATTTGCATGCCATATATTTGCTCTGTATTTGTTCAGGCCTTGTTTTTTTTATATATATACATGTATATGTATCTGCTGTTAACATCTAAAGGCTCTTACTGATGTGGCTAACAGCCTAACATAGAATTTGCCTCCTTTATCATAATAGTGTTCCGGGGTTGTTAGGATGCGGAGGTTTGTTAACTTAGAGCGCCTCCAGATTGTTTACAAAACTACACGCTGAGAATAAAATAAATAGAAGTTCCCTTTTGCATCAAGCCATTAAGTGACTGTTTATCCTAAACATATATGGGGCTTTTCGTTTTGTTTCCAGTTTTATTTTCTATTCCAGCATTTGCAATAGGGTGAAAACGCTTTATTGGTTTTTGTGTAAGAAATGAAAATATGTTTGGATTGTATTTTTGAAACCTAGGTTTATAGGTGTGACAAATGGGAAGTTGTTTGAATTTGATTTGTTATATATGTATTATGTACTTATTGTATTTTGAATTTATAGTATATATTACTTTTATCTCAAAAAAAGTGAAGATGACATGACAACATGTCTTTTCGTGTCCTATTCTGTAGCTAAAGATAAAAGAAATGATGATGCCTAGAAGTGTATATCAGAAGGTTGTTTCCAGTGGACTTAGGCTGCAAATTTCCATTGAAATTAGGCACTTTCTATGGGATTGGGCTAAACAAATAAGCTTCCAAAATGCTGAAATACTGCAAAATTGGAATGGTCCTTTTACAAATAAAACCAAACGCCCCCAACAGTAATTGCTACAGTAACTTATTTGGTGAATGTGGTTTATAAATTGACAAATGTATTTAGTTTCTAGGTAGTATTATGGAAAACTTTGTGGGGTTTCTTTTTTCCTCATGATATCAATCTTTTTAATTACATACTAAGGTAGATTTTAGGTGTTCTATGCAATCCTCATTCCCCAACTCCAACTCCACCACCTTCAACCAATTCAAAACCATGTAAAGGTGTAGAGTATCAAATAGGTGTTGCAAAAAGTACATCGTCTTTGACAAAATTAAACCTTTATGACTCCAAAAAGAAAAAGATAGAAAAGAAAAAGGAAAGGAAATGCTAAAAGGGGCAGTCAGGCTTGCTTATTTTGTCTTCTCACAACTATACTGAAAAACCTATTAGGAAGGGACAAGTAAGGGTGATATCTTCTCTAAAACCATCACTTATTCTTATACACTACTCCTTTGAGTCCTTGCCAGGTCTCTTTATTTTGTGTTATTACAATTCAACAAAGTTCCTAAAAATTTATGATTTCTGGTTTATGTTTGACATCTTGCCTTCATTCATCTTCATGAACTAACTATTTGGCTGCATCAGGGTTCTTGTTGGTACTGGCCGAGCATGCTTCGAGGCATTGCGGCCATTGGCCTATAGTCTTTTGGCAGAGATTGTTCACCATGTTAGAGGAGATCTTTCGTTGTCTCAGGTAAAACTGTACTTTTCTTGTTGTATTTGAAAGACTCCTGGAATTTACTTACTTCTTGGATCAGCAATTTGTTCCTGATTCACTGTTGTTTAATGAGAAAGAGATTTCTTTGTGTTAACATTTTTCAGATTGGATATATTGAACAGTAACTTTTGCTTGGAATCTTATTTCAGTGAATATTCACTTATAGTTCTTGTGTCTGAATGTGGTGCAGTTATCAAGGATTATTTACCTGTTCTCGAGCAACATGCATGATGCCTCATTGTCCTTGAGCATTCATACTACTTGTGCTCGACTGATGTTGAATCTGGTATATGCTCAGAATGAGGATTTGGAATTTTTATCTAATCAATAACATATTTATTGCAGATTATAATACTTCTCTTGTTCTATTCTGAGTTCTCAATATGTTTTATTAACTTTAAGGTGGAGCCAATATTTGAGAAAGGTGTAGATCAAGCATCAATGGATGAAGCACGGATTCTGTTGGTATATCTCTTTTGGTGGTCGATTACATTATGTTACTCGTTGTATGAATATTCCTTCTCGATAACTTATGCCACTTACATCTCAGGGCCGAATATTGGATGCTTTTGTTGGGAAATTTAACACTTTCAAGCGCACTATTCCCCAGGTACTTCAGCTTTCTATGATACTAAATTGCACTACTCTATCCACTTTTTGGGTTTCTTTTACAGAAGTACTTTGCATGCCCATGAACCAATTGGACACCCTTGTTTCTTAGCAAAACTTTGTTCATAATTCTTCTAGGGTGAATTACCCTAAAGCTCCAAATACAACACCTCCCCCCCCCCCCAACCAAAAAAAAAAAAAAAAAGAAAATTACAAGTACATCCCTTGAGGTCAGAGTTGTAATTATAAGTACACCCACTATTTAGGCAGGGGATGTTTGTGTATTTGGTCCTTGATAGGGGTGTCAATGCAATTTACCCATTCTTTTACAAAGACATGCTACAAAATGAGGAAACCTTCTAATGTGTCCGGTGACTCTGTTTAAGATGTTCATGCACTGACTCTGTATAAGATGTCCATGCACTGTATGTGAAGGAGCCTTTTTTTATGTAAAAGGAACTTGTATTCTCTACAGTTCAGATAGCCATAATCCTATAAATCAAGAAACAAACAGAATGATCATCTTTTAAAATATTAGAAAAGGAATTGAATTCATTTTAATGCCCTCTGCTAATTGCTTGACTTCAGATACCCCTTTTGCAGAAAAGAAAACTCTAAATTGTCCCTAGGGTGAACTTCCCTTTTCTAAATCAGGTGATGGCTGTTAATTGAAGGTACTAATTGACCGAAATACCCGTTATCTACCTAGGAACTGCGGTAACAAATGTGGCTGTTAAGACTAATTTCTGGAAGAATAGTAAAGGTTTTAGAAAGTGATAGGGAATGGGTTTAGAGGTGTAGGAAATTTTGAAATTACAAAATCACAATAATTTATAGATACTAATGCTGCAGTGAGGTCAAGAATGTTTTAAATTGTAAAGGATGTCTAATAACATATTTATCTGGTTCACAAAATTATAGTCTTTTTATTATTAATGTTAGATAGAGGAAGTGACAGACCTACAGAATCCAATTTTGTTTCTAACTATATTTATGTTGCTGCCGGTGTTGGATAGAAGAGTTGACAGAATTATTGTATATTCTATCAAGTTTATTTGGCTGGTATTTATTTTAAAGTAAGAGCTACATGCCAAATTATCAACTTATAATTGATGGATTACTTGCAACAAAATCTTAGATGTTTAGTTTTATATATAAAGGTGAGACAATCATGTACGTTTGTTAAAACAAATCAAATATTTACAAATATATATGAAGCAATGCATTAAGTTAAAACAAATAATTCTATTTGACATCTTGTGCTATTACTAGACAGTCATATAATTCTATATTGCCTGATGATTTGTTTTCTTTCGGGACCCCTTTTGTTTGTTTGGGTAGCTACTTGAGGAGGGAGAGGAGGGGAAAAATCGGGCTACATTGAGGTCAAAACTTGAAGTGCCAGTACAGGTAATTTGATATGTTGCTTGGTTTAGACTTGTGCTGTTTATTTTCAATTGATCCTTTTCTTGTTTTTTTCCTTAAAAATTAGTTTCTTTTTGGTATGAGAAATTTGACAGCTTGTTAATTACATTTCTTGAGTTAGAAGCTTTTACTTGATTAAAAATTGCCACTTTTTGACTATGTGATTATGCATTATCTTTTTCTCTATTCGTTCTAGAATTTTGAAGTGCAGATATTCATTTGTTATTACATGATTTTGAAGTATATTTTCCTTTTATTTTAGGATTGTGAAGTGTATGTAGGCATTTACAGAACCTTTCCTAAATGTGAACTTTTAAGATAAAAGTGAATATTAGTTTTTTCTGGTTAACAAAGTCCACCTTCTATTTGTTTTTATGCTTAATCAATTTACGGTCCAGAATTCAAGTACCTAGATGCTCAGGCGGTGATTCTATTTTTTCCCTTGAAATTTCAAGGAGAAAAAACTTTTTCTGCTCTTATATTTGAATTTGTGGACCTTCACAAAGCCATTACTGGAAATTAAGGTTTTGAATAATTTCTAATTGATACCTGCAATCCAGAGTAATTCTTACTTTCATCTTGTAAAGTTCCTTAGTGCCAGGAAATTGTGAAATTTAGTTTTGTATTTATAGTGGGATTTGCTGGTGAAAACAAAGTTTACTTAATTCAATACATGCATCGCTAGTAGCAAATTGATAACCGTATTTAATGTTTAAATACTTGAAATTGGAATGCTACATGTCATTGTCCAAATCATTGCTTTGACCATTTTCCCTCTTTAGTGCATTATGGGTTGGTATACAGGCATATTAAAAAAGAAATAGTTTGTTTAGAAACAAGCTTTTACAAAAAGATTGTTGACACTTAACACTCATTTCACTCTATATTCACGTAAAAATTTTACTTTCAAATTCATTTGCTCTGGATATTCCAATTACTTGTTTTAATCTGCGTAATTGCTGGAACAATCTTTTACATTGATTTCTTTAATTTAAAAAAAAAAAAGTAGCTTATTGTATTAGGATAACCGAGTAATTTGTTTTCGCATCAATTAACGAGCAATCCTGCATTTAGATTGCTTTTTGATTTCTTTATAGACTCCCATTCTTTTCTAATTGCTGGCTTTGCTGCAGCAGGCAGTCCTTAATCTGCCAACATCTGTTGAGCATTCAAAGGAAGTCAATGATTGTAAGCATCTGATAAAGACCTTAGTTATGGGTAAAACTTCCTCATTCCTTCTTGTACTTTGCTGATAAAAATGCCATGACACTTTATAAGAGCTTATATGACATTCTGGAGGGGTTAAATGGCTTCATGTCTGTTTCAGTTAATATAAGCGTTTTATATCCTTTGTAAATCATTGTGACACTCCTGCAGGAATGAAAACAATTATTTGGAGCATCACTCATGCACATATACCAAGGTCACAGGTTTGTATGCCACTGCCAGTGAATCATACTATTTGATGCAAGGTTTAGCCTTATTTATACGATTATATCAATGATGTAGGTTTCACCTGCCACACATGGTACCCCACAACAAGCGCTTCCATCAACATCATCAGGTTCCTCTGCTTCACAAGCTTTTAAGGGGATGAGAGAAGACGAGGTATCACATTTCTACGATATCTTCTCATTCCTGTATTAATGTCATGGTCTTATTCTTTCGTGTTTGATAGGTCTGCAAAGCTTCAGGTGTTCTGAAGAGTGGTGTGCATTGCTTAGCATTGTTCAAGGAGAAGGATGAAGAGAGAGAAATGGTCCATCTATTTTCCAATATCTTGGCCATCATGGAACCACGGGACTTAATGGACATGTTCTCATTGTGCATGCCAGAGCTCTTTGAGTGCATGATTTCTAACAGCCAGCTAGTTCACATTTTTTCTACTCTTCTGCAAGCCCCCAAAGTTTTTCGCCCTTTTGCAGATGTTTTAGTTAATTTTCTTGTGAACAGCAAACTTGATGTTCTTAAGCATCCCGATTCTCCTGCTGCGAAACTTGTTTTGCATCTCTTCCGCTTTTTATTCAGTGCAGTTGCAAAGGCTCCATCAGACTGTGAGCGTATTCTTCAACCGCATGTGCCTGTAATCATGGAAACTTGCATGAAAAATGCAACTGAGATTGAGAGACCAATTGCTTATTTACAACTTCTTCGAACAATGTTTCGTGCACTTGCTGGAGGTAAATTTGAACTTCTGCTTCGTGACTTGATTCCTATGCTGCAACCATGCTTAAATATGCTGCTTGTAATGCTTGAGGGACCTACTGGTGAAGATATGAGAGAACTTCTGTTAGAGCTTTGTTTGACATTACCTGCACGGTTAAGCTCTCTACTACCTCACCTTCCTCGTCTAATGAAGCCTCTGGTTATGTGTCTCAAGGGAAGTGATGACCTCATCAATCTTGGTTTAAGAACACTTGAGTTTTGGATTGATAGCTTGAACCCTGATTTTCTAGAACCAAGTATGGCAAATGTTATGTCTGAGGTAATTTTGGCATTATGGTCTCATTTAAGACCTGCGCCCTATCCTTGGGGTGGCAAGTCATTGCAACTTCTTGGGAAGTTAGGTGGTCGGAACAGACGTTTTCTCAAAGAGCCTTTGGCACTTGAATGCAAGGAAAATCCGGAGCATGGTCTTCGATTAATTCTCACATTTGAGCCTTCTACTCCATTTTTGGTGCCACTAGATCGCTGTATTAATCTTGCTGTGGCTGCTGTCATGCAAAAGAATAGCTCTGTGGATGGCTTCTACCGGAAGCAAGCACTTAAATTCCTTCGTGTATGCCTGTCTTCTCAGCTAAATTTGCCTGGACTCATTAATGATGACGGATCAACATCTAAGCAGCTGTCTACTTGTCTAAGTTCTTCAGTAGATCCTTCCTGGAGAAGATCTGATACAGCTGATCTAAAGGTAGGAAAATAACATAATGTTTCATATGCTTAGTTTTGATCTTGTTATATCTTAAATTTATCAGGACTTTCTATATACCTGTGTTCCCAAGTTTATAAGAAGCATAATGATTATCGGTTTCTTGCTATATTCTCATGTCTTGATTTTAATTCTGTAAAAAGTTGTTAAGAACTATCAAGTTTGTCCTCTGTGAAGAATAATAATTTTCCTTGTGTCCTAAAATTTTTTGCCCTACTGAGGTGCTTCCTATACTCTATTCTTTCTTTTGTTTGTACCATTGCTTTTGTTTATTTGTCTAAATTGCCAGAGCAATATTTACCATTGTCTCTAACTTCTTGATAGTAAAGGTACTAGAACTCCATTCAGAATTATTTCTATTGCAATTTTACCATTAGAATCTCATATGCAGGCTGACTTGGGTGTCAAGACAAAGACCCAACTTATGGCTGAGAAATCTGTGTTCAAGATTCTCTTGATGACAATAATTGCTGCAAGTGCAGAACCCGAGCTACATGACCCTAAGGATGAATATATCAGTCACATATGTCGCCATTTTGCTATAATATTTCATGTTGAGAGTCCAGCTGCTCAGACTTCAATTTCTGCCACATCTGCCGGGGGTCCAATGATTTCATCCAGTTCCAGTATGAGTTCAAAGTTAAGGCATAATACTTATCTGAAAGAGTTGGATCCTTTGATCTTTTTGGATGCTTTGGTAGAAGTATTGGCAGATGAAAATAGATTCCATGCTAAAGCTGCATTAAATGCATTGAATACATTCTCGGAGACACTTTTGTTCCTTGCTAAATCTAAACATTCTGACATACTGATGTCCAGAGGAGGTCCTAGCACTCCTATGATCGTCTCCAGCCCCTCAATGAGCCCTGTATATTCACCTCCTCCAAGCGTTCGGGTTGCTTGTTTTGAGCAACTTTTGCCTCGACTTTTACATTGTTGCTATGGAAGTACGTGGCAAGCACAAATGGGAGGAGTTATGGGGCTTGGTGCTTTGATCGGAAAGGTCACTGTTGAAGTTTTATGTCTCTTTCAAGTACGTATTGTTCGAGCACTAGTCTATGTTCTTAAAAGACTTCCAACATATGCCACTAAAGAACAGGAAGAAACAAGTCAGGTGCTTACGCAAGTTCTACGCGTGGTAAACAATGTTGATGAAGCAAACAGTGAAGCACGTAGGCAAAGTTTTCAAGGTGTTGTTGAGTATTTAGCTTCAGAATTATTTAATGCCAACTCATCTATAAATGTGAGAAAGATTGTCCAGTCTTGTTTGGCACTTTTGGCAAGTAGGACTGGCAGTGAAGTTTCTGAGTTACTTGAACCTTTGCACCAGACTTTGCTACAGCCTCTTATCATGCGGCCGTTGCGGTCTAAGACTGTTGATCAGCAGGTAAAGTTGTATTTTTGATGAAGATGAGTTTTGCATATATAATTACTTCTAATGCAGGCAACTTTGCAGGTCGGCACAGTAACTGCTCTGAACTTCTGTTTAGCTTTGAGGCCTCCCCTTCTTAAGTTAACACCAGAGCTAATTAATTTTTTGCAAGAAGCTCTGCAAATAGCAGAGGCAGATGAATCTGTGTGGGTTGTGAAATATATGAATCCGAAAGTGGCGACATCTTTGAACAAACTCCGAACTGCTTGCATTGAACTCCTATGCACTGCCATGGCATGGGCAGACTTTAAAACTCAAAATCACTCGGACTTGCGAGCCAAAATAATTTCAATGTTCTTCAAGTCCTTGACGAGCAGGAGTCCTGAAATTGTAGCTGTTGCTAAGGAAGGGCTACGCCAGGTTGAGCTCACATTTTGATATTGTATTACAACTCTTCCATCTTAATTGATGAACAAATAAATATCCGAACATAGGGTTGCATTTTGTTCGAGTAGTTTTCTTGGCTAATTATATAATTTTTTTGTTGATTTGCTTGGTTTTCACACTCCTGGCTTATTTCAAAGTTAAGGTTCAGTGATGTTTAAGAGAAGTTCTGTTTGCAGTTGCAAAAGCTGTTGCTTGAATTATCTGAATTGTTTTTGGATATGGGGCAGGCGTAGAGGATATTCTGTTTTCTTATTTTTGGATGAGGAAGACATATTGAAGGAGATGGGCGGACTTTCTTTGAATGTAACAAAGAGGACTTTCTTATTTATACACTTCTCGTGTTATTCTTTGGTAACCTTGCGCTTCAACTTCATGTTTCCCGCCGTATTAGCTATTCTCAAAAGCTTAAAGATATGGCGGCAATTGAATGTGGCCTTGTCTCATCTCTGTTGCTGAAGATGTGCTGTTAACCATAAGTTGTCAATGATTGCACAAGTTTGCTTGGGTTATTCACCCTACCCATATTTGTGCTTTACAATGTGGGAAAAGCGCTTTATGATGCTTCTGTGAACCTTGACCTGAGTGCTTGATTATAAGACCAATTGAATCTTTAGTCTTGTACATGCTTGATTCAGTTATGTGAATCTTCTTTTAGTATTGCTGTAATGACTTAACAAATTAATTTGTTTTTGCTACTATCTTTTAGGTTATTCTGCAGCAAAGAATGCCAAAAGAACTTCTACAGAGCAGCTTGAGGCCTATATTAGTTAATTTGGCGCATACCAAAAATCTCAGCATGCCTCTTCTGCAAGGTCTTGCCCGACTGCTTGAACTTCTATCTAACTGGTTTAATGTTACCTTAGGTGGTAAATTGTTAGAGCATCTTAAGAAATGGTTGGAACCTGAAAAACTTGCACAGTGCCAGAAGTCTTGGAAGGCTGGCGAGGAGCCTAAAATAGCTGCTGGTGAGTGTTTCTAAGGCTTCATCACCATTACTGGCCACAAAAGTTGGCAAAGAGAACCTCAATCAAGCATCTGCTGCCTTTTCGTAATGATTATTTACTTCTTTTGCAGCTATCATTGAGCTCTTCCACTTGCTTCCATCTGCGGCTGGAAAGTTTCTTGATGAACTAGTAACTTTAACTATTGATTTGGAAGCTGCCCTTCCACCTGGTCAATTTTATAGTGAGATCAACAGTCCCTATCGCTTGCCACTCACGAAGTTTCTTAATCGTTATCCCACTGCTGCTGTTGATTATTTTCTTGCTCGATTATCCCAGCCCAAGTATTTCCGGAGGTAACAAGTCATTCTAGGTTAAGGTTTGGAAGAAGGTTTTATCTGTCTTAATTGGGTTCAATTCTAATTATGCAGGTTCATGTATATAATACGATCAGATGCTGGCCAACCTTTGAGAGAAGAACTTGCAAAGTCACCAGAAAAGATAATAGCTAATGCATTCCCTGAATTTTCGCAAAAAACTGAGGCAACTCATGGATCTTCCAATCCTTCTAGTTCTCTATTGGGTGATGAAAGTCTTGTTACACCTAAATCTGAAGATTCTGTTCAATTGCTAACCACCTCCGGTGCAACATCAGATGCTTACTTTCAGGGTCTTGCTCTTGTTAAAACTCTTGTGAAATTGATGCCTGGCTGGTTGCAAAGTAATCGTGTTGTCTTTGATACATTGGTTTTATTATGGAAGTCCCCGGCTAGAATATCCCGTTTACAAAATGAGCAGGAATTGAACCTCATGCAAGTAAGTCGGCTTTCTAATACAACAATATGGAATTCTTTATATCTTGAAAAGCATGTTTTCATTCTTTCTGAATAAACTTAACCTTGTCAGTATCTTGTATATCTTCTTTTCTGTCTGTTAATCTTTTAGGCTTTGGTTGTTGCATTCTTCTTATTTTGTCTTGCCCCTTCCTTTTGGCTCTACTATTGTTACACGTGATCTCTAAGTGTCTTGAACAAGTCCAATGATATTCTTGTTTCAGTTATTTCTAGCAAAAAGAAATTGAGAGGAAAAACAGGAGAGAGTGTGTCAACATCGTCAACAACACAAGTTTGCTTGAAATCCTACTGTTGCCTTTTTGCATATGAGCATGCCTTAAAAAAATATACTTTTGATTGACTAAGGAGACCATCTATTAGAACTAAGGGTGGGAGGACGTCTAAAGCACACACAACCAAGATCCCGAGGAGTGACAGGAAAGAGAGGTTGATTAGGGAAGAGGCAGTTAGAGGCATATCTCTATGCAGGATAACAGAGGTCATACGATCTATACGAAAACAAGTAGGGAGAACATCCCTCAGAAAAATGAACAACTTTTTTGTGAACCATAATTGTATGGGCAACATCTCGAAGGTGGCGATGTTTACACTTTGTGTGAGGACATGAAGTTTAGTTTAAGTGCCATGTGATGGACAAAATGTTGAGACATCTTTTTGGTCACACTCTCGCATTATGAGTTTGAAGAACACAAATGATAGTTGAAAATTGGGTTTTTATTTAATTATAAAACAAAGTGATTACATGAGGAACTTGAGACCTATCTTTAAGGAAGTAAATCCAAGTCATTGTCGAGCAATCATCAACAATCTTAATATAATATATAAATCCACTCAACACGACTAGGACCCCACACCACACATTAGAGTGGGCGAGATCAAAATGGGAAGAACTATGGTTCTTTCTACTCTAGACGGAAAGGAAGCAAGATGATGCTTTCATGAATCACAAGACTCATATTATAACTTTAGAAATAGAAGACTCAAAATCAAATGGTAAAAGTTGTTTTGACATAGCTAAAGAAGCATGCCCAAGACGACACTTGCCATTGTAAAGGGGAGATAGATTGCAAAGGGTACGGCCTTCTACAGGTGTAATCGTAGCATCCAAATAGTATAATCCACATAACTCATGGCTGCCACCAGTCATCCTCTGGTCTGCAAATCCGGAACACTCAATATGAAGGAATGACAGTTGCATAACAAATTGTGGGACTAGTAAGTTGATAGACATGATGAACTACTGGAAAGACAGGAGCAAAGTGAACATTATTAAGTGTAAGATGTTTAGTGGAATTAACTTTACTTGAGCCACAGATATGGGAATGAATACTATTGACTAGACGTATAGAAAATAAGGGACTGGACATATAGAAAAGTGTAACAAACTTGGTACCAGCAGTCATATGAGTTGTTGGACTAGATTCCAACAACCAAGACTCGCCATGAGAAGCAACAAAAGCACTTAGAGATGGAGTAATAACAAGTAGCACTTTGGAAATTTTGGTTCTCTGATGCAATCTTGTGATGCATGAGTATGGAATCTAGGAAGGACACATTATCATAATGACAACCGGATATGTTCATTCTAAAAAATATAAGGTGTGACATGATGTGGTTGGATATGACTATATACGTATTATGTGGATGCATATGTACATATGTGTGTATGTGTTACTAATATATATATTCATATATCAACTGGGAAATGACTTAAAAAAATATTATAATTAAAGTTTATTAATGTCTAGTACTTTACTTTTGTCCAATTTTGTTGTATAACCTAGTTGTTATTGGTCCCTCCTTCCTGTAAAGTACTTTTTTTGTTCGGGTATGCTTGTCTTATTTTTTACCCAATAAAAAAAAAGATTTTATTGCCAACAATACGCCTTTTTAAGTTTAAGTAGTTACTTATAGAAATAACAAGTTACAAATAAAGTCCTATAAAAGGGTAATTTTGGCAGAGAACATAAACATATTGGCTTTTCTTGTTTCATAGGAGAAGTAAATCTTGACATCCTTTGTGGAATGGAGAGAGTGTAATTTTCCAAATATTGTAAAGGTCAAAATAGATATACGTAACTAAATATTAATAACAATGCATGTATACATGTGTGTGTCTGTGTGTGTATTAGTAGAATTTCAAAACATTAAGCGTCAATATTATGAAATCTTGAATGGGATACAAGATCATATCTAAAACATGGGTTATTTTAATTAAATAATCATATTTTAAAATTTTAGTAGGTTAGGTCATATTTTAATTGAAAATAAGAGAATAAATATATTAAGGAAGATAAATAATTGAATATATAATCCGAAAATAGTTGGCATGTTTTTAGATTTTTATTTCTGATTTTCAATTTTGGCTCTGGATTTCTGCAAATTATGAAAAAGTACCTCTTATGAAATGGACCAGGCTTCTATTTGCATCCCATATTGTATCTGCATTTCTCTGTTACTTATTATGAGGGTTGGCAACTGCTTTGCCTATACGAGCTTTAGTGTGTTGGCTTATTTACGATGAAAATTGTAATAAACATTTGCAGGTAAAAGAAAGCAAGTGGCTTGTCAAATGTTTCCTGAACTACTTGCGTCATGACAAAATGGAGGTCAATGTATTATTTGATATCCTCGCAATCTTCCTGTATCGGACTCGCATAGACTTTACTTTCTTAAAGGAGTTCTATATTGTCGAGGTATATGAATGTGTTACATTATCTTCACTACTATATGAAGACTCAATTATCTATTATTTCTGTTTCATGGTTGCTTTTGAGGCCAATTATTATTTATGATATAGGTTGCTGAGGGCTATCCGTCCAACTTGAAGAAAACACTGCTACTTCATTTTCTGAACCTTTTCCAGCTAAAGCAATTGAGCCATGATCATATGGTAATCGTAATGCAAATGCTCATTCTTCCAATGTTAGCTCATGCTTTTCAAAATGGCCAAACATGGGAAGTCATTGATGCGGCTACAATTAAGACGATCGTTGACAAACTGCTTGATCCCCCAGAAGAGGTACATTGTCTATTTGATTAGTTGGACTTTATGGATTCTATTTTCAGTTTTAACCTGTCTTTGAATGGGGGTTGTTACTTGTTAATCTTAGTACTACTTTCCTTGTGATTGCAGTTTCAATTTTTTTATTTTTCTTTTATGGGATAAAGATATGTTTTGCAATTCAAGTTGAAATTAGTGGAAGGGAAGGTGGTGTACTAGGATGGACTTAAGAGGACAATGTCTTGTCATAGAAGAGTTGGTGTACAGACCAGGATGCAAGGGATTTCTCTCTCATTTTGAAATTTTATGATATTGCATTGAGATGTCTCGATATTAAATCTTACACATCAAGTGAAAAGTTTTCCACTTAATATTACAATAATGGAACAAAACAATGTGTCAGTTGCATTATGTTATTATAATCGGAAGCATAATGACGGCCTTAGAGTATTATATGCAAGATTATTTTATCTGGAGGTTGAGTATAACTTTCACTTGTATTTTCCTAGATATCCGCGGATTATGACGAGCCCCTGAGGATTGAGCTTCTACAGCTTGCGACTCTTCTTCTCAAGTATCTGCAGAATGACCTTGTTCATCATCGAAAGGAACTTATCAAATTTGGCTGGAATCATCTCAAGCGCGAAGATAGTGCTAGCAAGCAGTGGGCATTTGTCAATGTTTGCCACTTTTTGGAGGCGTATCAAGCTCCTGAGAAAATTATACTTCAGGTCAATTTTTTTAGCATTTTTTTATAATTTCTCGCTCCTGGTGTCTACAAATGGACTCTTTCTGATTATATATAGTTGGGTGTTTAGAAAATCAGATCATGGGGTTTCTGGTCGAGGATGTATTTGAAGTGTGTCGATTATGTTCTTGTGTTTTTTGTATAAGAATTTGAAAGTTAAAAAAGCATAGAAAACTAGGTTCAACTTTGAAACTAATATCATATATTTCAGTTGGCCTAGATTACTGTCTTTGCAGGAACAAAAAAATGTCCATGTTAAAGGGTGGAAGTATTTGAGATGGCTCAGAGAGAAAAATACAAGACAGGTTAAAAATGAGGAATAAAAATGAAATTTACATTTGTTTGTGTGAACATCACATCCTTTAAAATCTTAGGAGATGGAGAAATACAAGACAGGTTAAAAATGAGGAATAAAAATGAAATTTACATTTGTTTGTGAACATCACATCCTTTAAAATCTTAGGAGATGGAGATTGAACTTCTCTCATGCCGATAATTAGTACTTTTGCCATAAAGGCATAATGTCTGATGAGATGACTTGATTGATTTGGGTGGTGAAATAGAGTGTCTTTGTGGCTATTCTTATGTACTAGGGAGTGTACTGTGGGTAAAACCCAGACCTGAGAACTCTAATAATCTAGAGAGAAGTAGGTACCATCAATAACTGCTAGACGAAGACCTTGACGTGTGTCTCCTGTGTGCTTGGCCACTTGAAAGACTGTAGAGTGTTTCAAAAGTAGAAAGGAAAAGAACACACAACTTCATCCCATACAAAACTTTATTTCAAAATATTTGAGTTGGCTTCAGTTGCCAGTCTTTACACCGTGTTGTGCTGATTTAATTGCTTATTATTTTTTTCTTTTTAAATCAATGTAACCTTTTGTTCTTATCACTTGAAAAAACTGATGCATGATCGAATTCGGTGTTATGCAGATTGAATAGCTGGTAGCCTGACATGTTTAAATGATATGTAGAGTTTGCAAGTAAAATTTTGGGTGTGGTGCATGCAATCACTTACTATGCTACTGATATGGAATGTGTTTGTTGAGAAATTGCGTTAACCTATGGTTTGACGCATTCATTTCATTTTGTAACTCTTCTGTGTTCTTGTGATAGTTACTTCTATCAATTTGCTATCTTCTTAACATTTGGAGCTGCAGGTGTTTGTTGCTCTTCTCAGGACTTGCCAGCCGGAGAATAAAATGTTGGTCAAACAAGCCCTTGACATCCTCATGCCAGCACTTCCACGAAGATTGCCACTTGGTGATTCACGTATGCCTATATGGATACGTTACACTAAGAAAATTTTAGTTGAGGAAGGTCACTCAATTCCTAATCTTATTCACATATTCCAGCTCATTGTCCGCCACTCGGATCTTTTCTACAGCTGTAGGGCACAATTTGTCCCTCAGATGGTAAATTCTCTCAGTCGCCTTGGGCTACCATACAATACTACAGCAGAAAATAGGCGTCTTGCTATTGAACTTGCTGGACTGGTTGTCAATTGGGAAAAACAAAGACAAAGTGACCTGAAGAAAGGGGCTAATAATGATGGCACCAGTCAGAGTACCGATGGGCTGCATCTTACCTCCGCTGGAGGGGATCCTAAGCTTTCTGTTGATGGATCTACATTTTCTGAAGATTCAACTAAGAGAATAAAGGTCGAGCCTGGTCTGCAATCTCTGTGTGTCATGTCACCTGGAGGTGCCTCTTCAATTCCCAACATTGAAACTCCCGGATCTGCTGGGCAACCTGATGAAGAATTCAAGCCTAATGCAGCAATGGAAGAGATGATTATCAATTTTCTTATAAGAGTAAGGTTCTATCACACTTGAGACTTGACATTATTTGTATGTAAATATAGTGTGCATACAGACAAGCACAACCCCATCCTCATACACACAATTTAATATCGGCATCTCTATTCACTTAAACAATTAATAAGTTTGTGAATTCATTACTTTCTCTTCTCCAAATCAGAGCACTTTTATTATTGGAATGCGACTCCCCTTGAAGTTATCAGCTTTTACAAGTTATATACTGCATGATAGTGGTGGATTTTAGCTGGTTTCCTTGATTATTTTGCAATGCACTCTCCCTTTCCAGATTTGGTTGCCACATTTGGTGACAGACATAGTTAACTAAAATGTGGTATGTGCTTTCTGAGACTCCCAAAATTTGTTTCCACTTAGCTATATCATTGATGGATAATTGCTTTAATGAGAGGAGTTTTCTTATTACTATAGAAGATATATGGTGCTCATTCCAGTCCAAAGCAGGACAATGGGCGGTGAATTCATAAGGAGATACGTGTGGTATGAAACTGAGCAGTAGATCAGGTGTTCCTTATTGATTTTCCTTGAATCTCTACTTCAGATACGCTTTGTGTAAACTTGGTCTTAAACAAGAGCTTCTATGATTCTAACTCGGCCCTCCTCCTTTTATTATATTATATCATTTAGTGTAAAGAATGTGCTATTGTCTGCTTACTGTTTTGTTAATTCTTTGTGTTTATTTTTTTCTGTTATACATGGTCTTAGTGTTTGTTCCATAATCAGTCATATGTCATGAGACAACTTTCACAATTAGTTGGTGTAAATGGGCATTATAACTTTTCTTTGGTTTTATTATGTAGGTTGCCCTAGTAATAGAACCTAAAGATAAGGAAGCAAGTCTTATGTACAAGCAAGCTTTAGAGCTTCTATCTCAAGCTTTGGAAGTGTGGCCGAATGCTAATGTCAAATTCAATTATCTGGAGAAGCTGCTCAGCAGTACTCCATCATCCCAATCAAAGGATCCATCTACTGCCCTATCCCAGGGTTTAGATGTGATGAACAAGGTTCTGGAAAAGCAACCCCATTTGTTTGTGAGAAATAATATCAACCAGATCTCCCAAGTATGTCTTTGTAGGATTATGATTTGTTGTGTGGCTTGATAAAAGGCCAATGCTCCAATATTACTATTAACTATTCATATACCTTCGACAGATTCTGGAACCATGTTTCAAGTTCAAAATGCTCGATGCTGGAAATTCTCTGTGCTCCCTGTTGAAGATGGTTTCTGCTGCATTCCCTCCTGAAGCAGTGAGCACGCCACAAGATGTGAAGATGTTGTATCAAAAAGTAGAGGAGCTTGTACAGAAGCACCTTGCTGTGGTTGCTGCCCCTCAGACCTCAGGAGAAGATAATTCAGCTAGCATGATTAGCTTTGTGCTTTATGTCATTAAATCCTTGGCAGAGGTGCACAAAAACCTTGTTGACCCTATCAATTTGGTCCGTGTCCTTCAGCGCCTTGCACGGGATATGGGGTTGTCTAGTGGTACTTATACAAGACAAGTACGTTTCTTCTTCCCATAAGCACACTTACATAGCATGCTTAGTTCTGATGTGTTTGAGCTGATATTTTGCCCTATTGTTTAAATTTCTATAGAAATCTCGGAATTTCGGGGATTTGGAACATCTGAAAGCTTTTGATAGTCAACTATCCATTTATTTCTACAGGATGTTTATTGAAATTTTCCTGAATTCTGTGAAATTTTCAGAATTCCCGATATTCTAACAGATTAAATGATGCTGATAATTACTAAATTAATCATGAAAAATAATAGAATATTTTAAATGCATATATAGTTTAAGTTCTAAGAAAGGTTAAAAAAATATAATTGTATTTTAAAAAATGGAAACTTATTTTCTTACATTCTAAAAAGTGAGGAATTTAAATTTGGGAAATGAGTTGAAAGTTCTACCGATAGTATTATTGAAGAAGAGAGGTGGGAAAGGGATTAGCGACAGAGAGTTTGGTCCTCCTAGAAACTTGATATGTTTTAACTGATAGATTTTATTAATATTATGTGTATGACGTTCTTTTTATAAAATCTGGAGGATACATCTGACCAAACAATATTTATTTTTATCTGTATCAGGACACTCTTCAATTACATCATTTTATGGAATTTGTTGCATCTTTACACACATATATGTATACGTATTTTTAGTTCAAGAGATGCATGGTTATGTTAATTTTTTTGTTGATTTCTGTAAATTTAGTAGAATCAAAATTGAAATTTTGTTTATCCTTGAATATCCCATTTATCACTTTGAAGTATGTAGATTATAACCAATTTTTCAAAGCTTGCCTAGCCAACATGTATGGACTCATAGCTAAATTTGAGGATAGCCATGCACTTTCTACTTAGTATCACTAATTGTAAATGCTGGTGATCAATTTTGACGTTCCTGAAATTATCTAATTCACTTCCATGAATTTGGTAGTTTTTTTTGCATCTTCTCATTCTTCTCTGATCAAGGCTTCTTATTTTCTGTTCCAGGGTCAGAGATCAGACCCAGATTCTGCAGTCACTTCCTCTCGTCAAGGTGCTGATGTTGGAGTTGTGACTGGAAATCTAAAGTCTGTGCTGAAACTTATCAGTGAAAGAGTCATGATTGTACCTGATTGCAAACGCTCTGTTACTCAAATTCTGAACTCCTTGCTGTCTGAGAAGGGCACTGATCCATCTGTGCTTCTCTGCATTTTAGATTTAATAAAGGGTTGGGTTGAAGATGATTTTGGTAAACCTGGAACACCTGTTGCATCTAGTACCCTTTTTACTCCTAAGGAAGTTGTTTCTTTGCTCCAGAAGCTTTCACAAGTTGATAAGCAGAATTTTTCTCCAAGCAATGCAGAAGAATGGGACCGGAAGTATCTTGAACTTCTATATGGACTTTGTGCTGACTCAAATAAGTAATTAAAATTCTTGGTATCTATCTTTATTTAAACACCTGATGTATATGCAATATGTTAATGTAGTTGTCTTGCAGATATCCTCATTCGCTACGTCAAGAAGTGTTTCAGAAAGTAGAGAGACAGTATTTACTGGGTTTGCGGGCAAAGGATCCTGAAGTGCGGATGAAATTCTTTGCCCTTTATCATGAATCCCTTGGGAAAACATTGTTTACAAGGCTGCAGTACATTATTCAAATTCAGGATTGGGAGGCTTTGAGTGATGTCTTCTGGCTTAAGCAAGGACTTGATCTCCTTTTGGCTATATTAGTCGAGGACAAACCTATTACGCTAGCTCCAAACTCTGCAAAGATCCCACCTGTTTTAGCATCAGGTGCAGCTCCTGATTCTACTGGTGTGCAGCCAATGGCAACTGATATTCCTGAAGGCTCAGATGAGGTTCCTCTCACACTAGATAGCCTCGTTTTGAAGCATGCTCATTTTCTTAATGAGATGAGCAAACTTCAGGTGCTGTTTCTTATGTTACTTATTCCTAACTAAGGCTGGCTTATTACTTTATTCTCAGTGATAAAAAAAACTTGTGTTCACATGAAATTGTGAATCTGGAGATGGTACACTTCACTTATAAAGGTCATGTTGCAATCCATAATGGGATGTGGCATTATGCTGTCCTAACATTTAGTTTTGGCTTTCTATGTTTCTGTCTCTAACACTAATGTTTTGGCATTAATTTATTGTTTTCCCTGGTTTGAATGTAAAATAGGATGTCAGTGTATATTACTATTGATTTTCATTCTTCCTTCCAAAGTATGGGTGACTAATTGCTTTCAATCTCTTTTATACTGTAGGTTGCGGACCTTATTATCCCACTGAGAGAGCTGGCTCATACAGATGCAAATGTTGCATATCATTTATGGGTTTTGGTGTTTCCAATTGTTTGGGTGACCTTGCATAAGGAAGAGCAGGTGGCACTAGCTAAGCCAATGATAGCTCTCTTATCAAAAGATTATCATAAGAAACAGCAAGCACATCGGCCAAATGTTGTACAAGCTCTTCTTGAAGGGCTTCAATTAAGTCACCCACAACCACGGATGCCCAGTGAACTAATCAAATACATAGGTAAGACTTACAACGCATGGCACATTGCTTTAGGACTGCTTGAAAGTCATGTTATGTTGTTCTTGAATGACACGAAGTGTTCTGAGTCTCTGGCTGAGCTTTATCGTTTGCTGAATGAGGAAGATATGAGGTGTGGTTTGTGGATGAAACGGTCAATTACTGCAGAAACTAGGGCTGGCCTTTCACTTGTTCAGCATGGGTATTGGCAAAGAGCACAAAGCCTTTTCTACCAGGCCATGGTGAAGGCAACCCAAGGCACTTACAACAACACTGTACCGAAAGCTGAGATGTGCCTTTGGGAAGAGCAGTGGCTCCATTGTGCTACTCAACTTAGTCAGTGGGACGCCCTTTCTGATTTTGGGAAACTGATTGAGAATTATGAGATACTATTTGATAGTCTTTGGAAACAGCCAGATTGGGCATATCTAAAAGATCAAGTCATTCCTAAGGCTCAATTAGAAGAAACTCCAAAGCTTCGTATTATTCAGGCTTATTTTGCCCTTCATGAAAAGAACACTAATGGGGTACCGGAGGCTGAAAACATAGTGGGAAAAGGTGTTGATCTCGCTTTGGAACAGTGGTGGCAATTGCCTGAAATGTCCATTCATGCCAGAATACCTCTTTTGCAGCAGTTTCAGCAACTTGTTGAAGTCCAAGAATCAGCTAGAATTATAGTTGATATAGCAAATGGGAACAAGCTTTCTGGAAGTTCTGTTGTTGGTGTTCACGGTGGCTTATATGCAGATCTCAAGGATATCCTTGAGACATGGCGATTAAGAACACCAAATGAATGGGATAATATGTCCGTTTGGTATGATTTGCTTCAATGGAGGAATGAAATGTACAATGCAGTTATAGATGCATTTAAGGATTTCGGTAATACAAACTCACAGCTCCATCATCTTGGTTTCCGTGACAAGGCATGGAATGTCAATAAGCTTGCCCACATTGCTCGTAAGCATGGGTTGCATGATGTTTGTGTTTCTATACTAGAAAAGATGTATGGTCACTCCACGATGGAAGTTCAGGTGCAGTCAACTGATGCTTTTACATTGTATATTATGTTCTCCCCCCAGTGCTACCAATCCTACTCCACAAGTTTCTTTTCCGAGTTTCTTCTTTTTATTTCTTTTGGATGAGTGGATGGATGGTGGCAAAGGTGGGCTTAAATATCAGTACTTCATTTGTCTTACTTTTTAATTCATTGTTGATTGATTGCTGCAGGAGGCTTTTGTTAAGATAAGGGAACAAGCAAAAGCGTATCTGGAGATGAAGGGAGAGCTAACCAGTGGTCTTAATTTGATTAATAGTACTAATCTGGAATATTTTCCTGTCAAACACAAGGCTGAAATTTTTCGCCTTAAAGGTGATTTTCTGTTGAAGCTTAGTGACTGTGAAGGTGCCAATCTTGCATATTCAAATGCTATCACCCTCTTCAAGAACTTGCCAAAAGGATGGATTAGTTGGGGAAATTATTGTGACATGGTACTGACATTCATACTTGGTCATCAATATTTCTGTTCCCTGTAACTTAAGTTCTTATCATGCTCTTCCTATCACAGGCTTACAGGGAAACCCACGAAGAGGTCTGGTTAGAATATGCAGTGAGCTGCTTTCTTCAGGGCATCAAATTTGGGATTCCAAATTCGAGAAGCCACCTAGCCCGTGTTCTATATCTTCTCAGCTTTGATACTCCCAGTGAACCTGTGGGGAGGGCATTTGATAAGTACATGGAGCAAGTACCTCAATGGGTTTGGCTATCTTGGATTCCCCAGTTATTGCTATCCCTACAAAGGACTGAAGCTCCTCATTGCAAACTTGTTTTACTTAAAGTTGCAACTGTATATCCTCAGGTAGAAATCACTTAGAACAGGCCTTGAATCCATGTTTACATGTTTATCTTAGTGTTGATACCATCCTCTTCCAATTTCCAGGCACTGTATTACTGGCTTCGTACGTATCTGCTTGAACGCCGTGATGTTGCTAATAAGTCTGAATACGGTAGGATGGCAATGGCTCAGCAAAGAATGCAGCAAAATGTCTCTGGGGTTGGTGCGGCTGGGTCTATGGGCTTGCCTGATGGAAGCACAAGAGTGGCTGTTCAAGGTGGCGGCACAATTGTCTCAGAGAATCAACTTCATCAGGGAGCTCAATCTGCTGGAGGGCTTGGGTCGCATGATGGAAGTAGCTCTCAGGTTCAGGAGACTGAAAGACAAGGTGCTGCTGAAAATAGTATGCCTTCTGGGAACGACCAATCATTGCATCAAACTTCATCCAGTAATGAAGGAGGGCAGAATGTATTGAGGCGAAATAATGCCATGGGATTGGTTGCCTCTGCTGCCAGTGCTTTTGATGCTGCAAAAGACATAATGGAGACTCTTAGAAGCAAACACACCAATCTGGCCAGTGAACTTGAGGTAGCTTATTCAATATTCTGGTTAGGCAATTTGCTTGGTCATTTATAGCATATGGTATCTATTACTTCTTATTCTTCAGTTTAGTAAGCAAATATGATATACTTGTTTACATTTGCTTGGGAATTCGTTGATAATGCTAGGAGCAGGAATGGGGGTGCTTAATTTTTCATTTTTTATTAATAGATCATAAGCTGCTGACCTTTGCTTGAGAATGGATTGAATTTTGACATTGTGGTGTAACATTTTTGTACAGATTCTACTCACGGAAATTGGCTCAAGGTTTGTTACATTACCCGAGGAGAGACTGCTGGCTGTAGTTAACGCCCTGCTTCATCGCTGTTACAAGTACCCAACTGCAACTACAGCAGAAGTTCCCCAGTCTCTCAAGAAAGAGCTTTCTGGTGTTTGCAGAGCTTGCTTTTCAGCGGATGCTGTGAACAAGCATGTTGAATTCGTGAGAGAATACAAGCAGGATTTTGAGCGTGACCTTGATCCAGAAAGTACTGCAACATTTCCAGCTACCCTTGCTGATCTAACTGAACGACTGAAGCACTGGAAGAATATTCTCCAGAGCAATGTTGAAGACCGCTTTCCAGCTGTTCTGAAGTTGGAGGATGAAAGCAGGGTATTGCGAGACTTCCATGTTGTTGATGTTGAAGTTCCTGGACAGTATTTTGCAGATCAGGTACCTCATCTGAAGTTGCATTTTTATGATATAATGTTCAGATCGACTTTCCAATATCAAATTATAAGTTGTCCGCGAACAAAATAAATTTTGTTGCAATTGTCTTTTATTGGTCCTGTTTTTTTTGGTTTACGTGCAATTGGTATGTGGGATGGGCATTTAATTGGCACTCGCAAATGTATTCCCGAACCTGTATTTAGTATAATTCTTTGTTGAAATGTCATTCCTTAAGAATCCCCAGGTCCATTCTGTTCCTCAAACTGAAATCAATCTGGTTTGATCTCAGGAAGTTGCACCTGATCATACAGTGAAGTTGGACAGAGTGGGAGCTGACATTCCTATTGTTAGAAGGCATGGTAGCAGTTTCCGGCGTTTGACTCTGATTGGTTCTGATGGCTCTCAGCGCCACTTTATAGTTCAGACATCTTTAACCCCAAATGCTAGAAGTGATGAAAGAATCTTGCAACTCTTCCGTGTAATGAACCGAATGTTCGATAAGCACAAGGAATCCAGGCGTCGCCATATTTGCATTCACACCCCAATCATTATTCCGGTGTGGTCGCAGGTAATAAAGTTGGTCCTAAGATGCTATATGTTGTTTTTTGCTTTTACTGTTTGATATTTTGACTTAGAGATAAAAGTTTATTAACCTCATTTACCAAAATTTTCTAGCTGTAAAATTTGGCCGTCGATGTAGCTACATATTACATTAGTAAAGAGCTTCTTAGAGCGTTGCCTGTGTACAATCAATATTTGGCTGAAAGGACTCTTATTTGCCTCATTTCTTATGATTCTCATTTAGGTCCGCATGGTCGAAGATGATCTGATGTACAGCACCTTCCTTGAGGTATATGAAAACCATTGTGCTAGGAATGACCGGGAGGCAGATTTACCGATTACTTATTTCAAGGAGCAACTGAACCAAGCCATATGTGGCCAGATATCACCAGAAGCTGTGGTAGACCTTCGTCTGCAAGCGTACAATGATATTACAAAAAGTATCGTGACAGAGAGCATTTTCTCACAGTACATGTACAAAACTTTGTTAAATGGAAATCATACGTGGGCATTCAAGAAACAATTTGCAGTCCAGTTAGCGCTTTCAAGCTTTATGTCCTTCATGCTACAAATTGGAGGAAGGTCCCCAAACAAGATTCTGTTTGCCAAGAACACAGGAAAAATTTTTCAGACAGATTTTCATCCAGCATATGACGCTAATGGAATGATTGAGTTCAATGAACCAGTGCCTTTCCGATTGACAAGGAATCTGCAGGCATTTTTCTCCCATTTTGGTGTCGAAGGCCTTATTGTGTCTGCGATGTGCGCTGCTGCACAGGCTGTGGTTTCACCAAAAGTAAGTCCGTGCTCGTGTATATGCCATCATCTTCAACTTATTAATGTTTTTTTTTGGTTAAGTTCAGCTTATTATGTTGATATTTAATGTTTGAAAATTCATTGCTACAGCAAAGTCAGCATTTGTGGCATCATTTGGCAATGTTCTTCCGTGACGAGTTGATATCTTGGTCTTGGAGAAGACCTCTTGGAATGCCACTTGCACCTGTGGGAAGCGGTAGTTTGAATAATGTGGACCTCAAACAGAAAGTCACTACTAATGTCGAGCATGTCATAGGCCGGATCAATGGAATAGCCCCACAATACATATCTGAAGAGGTATGTTTTACAGTGTGGTCATTATATTCTCATACCAATATTCAAATACATTTGCGGATTTACCTCAATTACTTCATAGATCTACTGCGTATAAGATGCAATCGAATGATATATGGGTAGAGTAACGTGCGATGAGTCTAACCAACAACCATAAATATTCTTTATGTTTTGACTAGTGAATCAGAAGCATCAGTACTTTCTAGGTTCCTGGTTATTTTGCTAACCATCTACACACAAACACACATGCACATGTTTCTGTTTGTATATGTAAATGCCCATCTAGAATTTTGCTTCATTGGGGGCTGGCTATGGTTTTGTTACTGAATAATGTGATTGGAATATAGGAAGAAAATGGTGTGGATCCACCACAATCAGTACAGAGGGGCGTTGCTGAGTTGGTTGAGGCTGCTCTTACACCCAGAAACTTATGCATGATGGATCCAACTTGGCACCCTTGGTTTTAATGTATTGTTAACCTGCAGTGTTTGTATAGTTGCACCAGTCCCCATACATTGACATTACTTATGCAGTTAGGGAGTAACATTAAGTAGTTGATTGGGAACTGAAGTGCTGTTTGAATACTTCTACTAAGATGTAAATATATTTGTGCTAATATCAATTTTGTTTGTTTTCTGTCTTTCTATAGTTCAGTTACAACCAAACACAACCTGAAATCAGCTAATATATGAACAAGGCACCAACTAAAAATCACTCCTTCAAACTGTGCATTTGGAGACAATTTCTCAGAGCATGCAATGAGTTATGCCAATTTTAAATATGTGGAGTCTCCAAATATCCATCAACTCATGAGTTTAGAAGGAATTTTAATACATTCTAGGAATTTCATTTCAAACTTATGTCAACCATTTAGTCGTCTGATGAAGAAATATGGACTTTTTGGATGGGATAAAGATTGTAGTAATTCTTTTTAAGAATATTAGCAATTATCATGTGTAATGCACGTGTAGAAAGGTTATTATTAAATAAAAAGTTAATCCCCACACTAGTTATTTTGCGCGACTGAAGTAAAATTAGTGATCTATAAAAGATTATCCAATAATATCACAAACTTAGTTAATTGAAAGGCATAAAATCTCTTTTTTGGATTATCCATCTTACATAAATTCCGTCCAAATGACTAAGGTTCCGACCGGCGCATTACAATCCTCGTTTCTAATTTTACGATGATTTCTTTTTGTTTGTCGCACCAACGCCACCAATAACGACGGGTCTTTTTCCATCACAAAAATCAGAAGCTCATCAAAATTCTACAAGTTTCATAATTCCGTTAATGATTAGGATCGTACGAGACTTCCATTTGACAGCAAACTACTTCAAAAAGAGAATTGTTTATTTTATTACCACAAACAGAGAGCCCTTCATGAGTTGCCATACACGTCGTAATTAATCAATATTGGAAATCAAACTATGAAAAGCAATTTTAGTTACATTAAGCATAGTAATTTGCAATCTCAAGTAGACAGTGGCAGAGCTCTCGTGGCTTTGAGAGCATCGGCATGTGATCTGCATTCTCTATCTCTTTGACTTGGTCCACTCCAGTGTTCTCAATTTGCCAGCGCTGGAAACTCGGGGGAATGGTCTGATCCTCCGGACACACTATGAAAACCCTCTTCACTGACCCAAACCCTTCTTTTGAGAATGGACTCTTGTTCGACAAATCTTGAAGAAATGTACAGCATGGCCTTGCTAGCATATTTGCTAATGCCACATCCTGCCATACATCACTGTTATAAGATTTTCATGGTCTATATGCTTACAATTATTTTTTGTTGTTTAAATACATTGTTGGTTCCGAAAACTTAGATTATGTGGAAGTAGCATTTTGGTCGTGCATTCTTTTGATTTTCTTGATTTCACTCTTTATTTGGTTTGGAGTTGACATCCCTTATTGGAAAAATGCATGCGCATCTCACCTGACTTTTGAAAATTGGGGCTACTATTCATATTGGTTGATTTTCGTCCTTTAATTTTCTACTACAACATTTCGATCCTGCATCTTTTTAATTGTTGTCCTTTCAGTTATTTTTTTTAGCCGAAGTTCATCCTTCACGCCTATGGAAGTGAACTCCCACGGAAAAAATAACTGAAATTGCAAAATTTGAAAAGATGAATGATTGAAATGCTATTCTAGAAATTTAAAGGACGAAAATGTCAAATAATCTAAGCTACCGGACTAGAAATACATTGCGTAGGATAAAAAGAGATTGAGGAAAAGGAATGAACCTCGGGAGAACATAGATTGTAGAGTTTGGAGGAGATGTAGTTAGGTCCCAAGTGCACTGCAATTAGATTCTCCTCCGGGGAACCGAAGGGTATGAACTTATTGTCTAACCATTCTTCTGCTGTCTTTGTCCCCACCGACTTCCCATTAAAATCGAAGATCAATTAATATGGCACTTTTATGAAATTAAGAGATCAAATTAAATAAAAGATGAAACTCTTGTTCCAAAGTTATCACCATCCTACACTAATAAGAAATGAAAATTGGTAAGTATTGGGTGGAATCTTTAGTACTATAGTTGCGATTTGGTCCCACAGATCGTGAATTGAGAATAATTCCGGACAATTCCATAGAAAAATCACACGTGTTACGCACGTGACACGCTAATTTGACGATTTATGAATCTTTTTCAAGAACTGTACTCAATTCATGAATTTCGAAAAGCTTGTGGGATCAAATTGCAAAAATAGATTTGTACAAGATCTATAGGAATTCAATTCTCATTATTAATATTGAAAAGAAAAAAAAAAAAAAGAAAATTAAACACCCACCATTCCAAAATGAAGATACTTCGAAAGATAAATGAAGGAAGCGACTTCAATAATTGAAGATGAATATGATAAGACGTACCTGGTCCAAAACGTAGGATGGTTTATGTATGGAATCAGGCATCACAGCTGCTACGAAAACAGCAACCTTAATCTTCTCAGGGAACATGTCCATGGCGAAGGCCAGATTCATTCCACCGAGACTGTGTCCGACCAGAACCACCTTCTCCTCCGGCGGAATCGAGGCCATCAGCTCCAGCAGCGGCTGCGAGTAGTCGGCAAACGTGTGGAGCTCCTCCAGAGTTCTCTTGTCAGTTCCGGAGGCAGCAAGGTCAAGGGCCGTGACGCGGTGGCCGGCCGCCTCGAGCAGCGGCTTGAGCTTGTACCAACACCATGCCCCGTGGCCGGCGCCATGTACTAGAATAATATGAGTTTGCTGCTTTGCATCTGCCATTAATAATAAGAAGTGTTTGTGCAAGTGTATGAAGTTATAATATTCATGTGGACACCTTAATTGCGTATAATATAGCGCCAGGACAAGTGAGGAATCATCATTCTGGTTGCTTTCTACTTTTATTATATTTTATGTCATCTAATTAAGACAAAAGTTACATGGATTTGAATTTAGTTAAAAAGGTTTTTTTTTTGGAGTGCGTGATTAGACGTGTAATAAAAATATAATGATGGTAGTGTGTAACAAGTGTTCTACAAGAAAAATATAATTATTATAGTTGATGTGATATATTTCTTTAAGGGATAATTGCACTCTCTTATCTTAAGGTTTGATCTAACCATACTTAATCTTTTGTGATTTGAAAAATTATATCTAACACTCCTGATATTTGTTTCTTTTTAACAAATTCGTCCATTCGTTAGTCAAAATTCACGAATTTGCTAATATTAACAAAAAATTTGAAAAAAAAAAACTATATTTACCTCCGATTGACTTATTACTAACTTATTATAGGTCACATAAATATTTTATTGATCAAATTACATTCATACGTCTTCACGCACTAATGCATATGAGGAGGTATATCTTCACTGTTATAAGGGTAGTTTAGTCCGAAAAATTTATTTGATCTACAATAAATCAATAATAAGTCAATCGGGCGTAAATATTAATTTTCATTCAGTTTTTCTATTAATATTAGCAAATTTAGTGAATTTTGATTAACAGAAGGACTAATGTGATAGATGGAAGGAAACTTCAAGAGTGCTACATGTAATTTTCCAAACCATAGGGGCTCTACATGTAATTCTAGTAGATAGTGGGAGTTCATCATATATTCTATGATGCATATGTCCAACTAGGGATTGACAATGCTCAGCTGCGGAAGGTGAACACCCCACTCACAGGTTTTAGTGGTGAGATGATCGAACCGTTGGGGGAAGTGATGTTGCCGCTGTCCCTCGGCTCTCTCCCGAAGAGGTCTACAAAAATGATTAAGTTTCTCGTGGTTAAGGCTCCATCCGCCTATAACATCATCTTGGGGAGACCAAGTTTAAACCTTTTTCGAGTTATAGCCTCCACCTTCCACATGAAACTAAAGTTCCCCACTTTGGTTGGCGTAGGAGAGGTTGTGGGAGACGAACTAATGGCGAAGGTTTGCTATGTAAACATCCTAAAGAGATCAAGAAATAAGTAAGGGATACCCCATAGAATCTCTTTAGAAGAAGAAGTTTGTTCGGTAGGAGAAGTTCCCTCTCTTTTGACTTCACACTTGTAATAGAAGGGATAGATTAGGAGTTTAATGTTTCATTCCCTCCCATTTTGAATAGTTTAGTGAAGGAACTTTGTAATCCGAACTTAAGCAATGAAGTTAACTTTTCCGTCGTAGTTAAATACTTTTAGGATGTGGAGATCCCTGGAGTTTCGAGAGGCCCCTTGAGGCAATAAAGAATTGTCCCGGGACCCTACGATCGAAATTTCACCGAGATCCTCCCCAATAATAATGACCCAGAAAATTTTGCCCCCTTTATGAAGTTGGTGAAAAACTAACTCCGGGGTACAAGCAAAAACATCCATTGAGGCAACGTCCGACGAAATAAGTCGTAAGAGAACAAAACTACAATTGAATAAGTGTAGTGACTATATTAATAAAAATGGAATATTGCCGATCTAGCATACCAAAATCTGACTATGTAAGTCGAGAAAAAAAAAATTCATCCTGTAGACATGTAAAATTTCATGTCTAATTGAATGATGACAAGTGTAAATAATATATTATTTATCAATTTTTATTTATATTTTGGAATTTACTAAATTAATTTCAAGTATAAATAGTCAATGTAATTCATATTTTGATATATATTTTATCATCAAATCAATGGCCGCCAAGTGTCAAAATGAAGTATTTCGGCCAATCAAATAATGCTCCGCAGTCAAAGACTCCAGTCAATCAGACCGCGCCATGTGGAGCAATTGCATGTACGCTCCAATCAAATCAAGACAAAATATTGGTTATATTTATCTCTTTAAAAAATGCAAATATTAAAGAGATAATGTCAAATTGACCAATCATATTATTCCAAATATATAATGTATTTATTTCTTTAAATTAAATTATAAAGAGATAATACAAAAGATGTTCAAGTAGATCACAACTCTATCTCTTTGACACCTATATAAAGGGGTCCTTACACCCTCATTCACCCAGAGCTCGAGAAGAAAGAGCCAAGCAAGGGAAGATTGCAAAATTCCCTCTACGCAATTCCTCAAGTGTCAGAGTTCGAGAAGAAAGAGCCAAGCAAGGGAAGATTGCAAAATTCCCTCTACACAATTCCTCAAGTGATAGAGCTCGAGAAGAAGAGCCAAGCAAGGGAAGATTGCAAAATTCCCTCTACACAATTCCTCAAGTGACAGAGCTCGAGAAGGAAGAGCCAAGCAAGGGAAGATTGCAAAATTCCCACTTTTAAGTCGTCAAATACCAATCAAGACTATAGCGTTTAATTTGGGATTATTGGTGAAAGCCTTCAAATTAACGTTATAGAAATTCAAATTCAAGTCGGAAGAGATCTACGTGGAGATTACTCTTTGAATTAGTCAAATTTGTCAAATATATATTTTGGAGGGAATAATCAAGGGATAGAATCGATATTGTACTTACATTGACATTTTAATCCGAATATTTCTATTTGTGATAATTTATTTGTGTTTTGATTTCTCAGACACGATAAAATTAGCGCTCACACATCCCAAGTGACAAATGTCCAAATTACATACCAAAATTTTCGGTCATATGAGTCGGAAAAAAATCACCCCGTGAGGTAACATCCGTATAATTCACAAAAAAAAGGGCGCACCCAACCTCCCTCAAGGTCTCGGGGGGCTTCGTCATCATAAGTAAGAGTCGTTTACTCTCCATCGCCCACCTTGAAATAGAAAAGAGATGGACCCGTAAAAAATAAAAATAAAATAAATATAATTCTCTATACCCCATGTAGGGATAAAAAAATAAAAATAACTTCCATCTTTGATAGATAAAGACAATTTGGCGATTGATTGCGCACCCCACAAGGCACGAAAATCTTCTAATGTAATGAAAAATCTCACCTCTTGAAGATGGTGCGAAATTTCTCAAGTACATGAAAGAATTCAGCGTAAAGAATGATTAAAACAGACGCTATAACTCTAAGCCACCTCTACTAATAGAGAGTGAGAGTAAAAATTGTCACAAAATACTTGATGGTGGAGTGATTGAGGTCTCCTCTTTCAGCCCTTTTGATATGGGTTCAAATCTCATGAGATGCGAAATTGCACGCTTCCTCCCAGAGCACTGAAGGACTCGATCAATGCCGCGCTCCGCATCGCACCTGGACTCGAGCTCGGGCTGGAACACCAAGCACCCGACACCATCCAGACAATAAAAATAACCACCGCCCCACCACCTACAATTCCAAAAATAAGCCACCTAACAGAGAACCAGGTACACCACCCACTACGATCAATAGCCGAGTCCTGCCAACGACGCCATCTCATACCACCATACAGAGGACCAGATGCTCGATGGACTTGAGAACAGAACGATGCGGCTGGTCGCGTCCCCCAGCTCAAAGCGGCCACATAGAACTTACCAGAAGAGCTCCTCATCAATTCAGAGGATAGGACTGCAATAGTCCACGCCATCGTAGGCTTGTAGGCGCCTCGAGCCACTGGAAACGAGGCCTGAGCCTCAGTCAAAACAAGACCAACCAAACTCCCAAAGACCAACCGACCTACACTAACCCAATAGCTCCTGATTAAGACCTCAGTTAGAAAGGTCTGTCCCTACTACTCTCCCGTGACAATAGAAAGCAAAACCTACTGGAATAGTGAAATAAACATATATATGCATTGAGCATCGCGAACGAAGGTGCTAATAAAAAGGACCATTATAAACAGATGTGTATATAATACTTAACAGTATTATATTATAAGGAGTAAAGAGTAAATTATGCATAAGTTCACACAATAATAATATACACTACATCTAAACACAACATACCACAAATCTCCAACATCACACATAAATATCCAAAGAATACAAAAATTTTATTAAATAAAGTAAACGATATTACATATGATTCCTGACCACCATACTCTAATTCGTCTAATCCAAAGAACAATACTCTATTCCTCTACTCTTAAACTCTTCACCTGAGTGCGCCAGATCGCCAATCGAGGGTCAAAGATCCAATCTACCCAGCAATCAAGATCTCCTCCACGCATCATTCATTGTCCCTATTATCCAACAACAGACAGTCACACATGAGTCCGGCTGCCACACCTCCGAGCAAATAGCCAACATGCCCTGTAATAAAAATTGACGTGAAGAAACTTAAATATCCAATAATTGCTCCTCTCGATACTAGGCGAATGAATAATCGGATAATAATTCCTGCAATCTCACCAGTAACAGTGCGTCAACAGCTCCCTTGTGGCTTGTAGAGACATAGGCATTAGTGTCGGAGATCAAAGCATTGCGTACGTAGTTTCCTGTGATTGTTGCGACCACCCGAATGCGATATTCAAATTTGCCAGCGCTGAAAAATTAGAGTAGTAGTGTAACTGTATTGCCGTAAGTGAGGCACACTATGAAAACTTTGCTGTCAACCGAATGAAACCGAAACCCTTACTTTTTGGAGAAATGATGCAAATCTTGATTCCGAGCAATATCTTGAAGAAGATAGCCGACGAGCAGTGGCTCTTACCAGAAGGCCAATACGTGCGTAATGTCAACTTCATGCCACGACATCATGTTTTCGATATTTTAATAAATCAAATACATGACATGTAACATGTTTGTTTGAGGGTTGAAAAGTGATAGATGTTGCGTGCGTAGCTTGATTACGTAATCGTGTTTAATCAGTGTAAGATATTTGGAGTCATATTCTAGCAAGTAAATCTCTTATATGATTTGTCTGATATAAAGTGATATTTGACTCAAGGGTCTCAGGCCTGAGTAGAATAAATAATTTTTATAACTGTGAGTTCACCTGTATCTAACTCATAGAGCCACCAGAATGTGCAAGTTTGATATCTCAAGCTATTCTTAGAAGACTGACGGACCTGCACATCTCTCTCTGTTGACTCATTTGCCTAGTGAGTTGTAAATATTTGTAAAAAATACCCTTCTACGTCAGGACGCCCCATGAGTGTAACTGCCCTAGTTTGATCAATACATCGTATATTAATTTAGTTATGCCGATTCATCCGAATATATTTCTGTAAACCTATGCTATACATATATTCATGACTTTGTGGTAGGTGCTATAGACTCCCCTCATATTGGAAAAAAGAGATTCACCTAGAATTTACAGAAAATTTATAATATGACATCTGATATATACTCCCCAGATTGAGACAATACATACTCACCTAAGAGAACCATAATCGCATAAGCACTCCCTGCCTCCGGAAACCAAAGAAAAGAGAATACACTAATTGCCCAAGGATACCTACTAAAGGATGATACATTATATTAATCTAATAGCAGCCGCCCCTCGCTCCTCGCCTGTACCGCCGCAGACCCCATCATGCATCGCATGTCCAAGGACGCATAGGGTGCGTTGTGACATGCCAACATGCGTGAGGCTTATGGCATGGAGCAGTGAATGCGGAGATTAGTGGAAATGGAGCATGCAAAACAAGGTGAGAAGCGCTCGCAGAACAACGCACGAGAACCAAGTGAAAATATACCCAAATGAAAAAACACAATGGCTGCGGTATCCAAAGCACACAGTAAGAGTGAGGAACCAATGGACCCCGGGCGCACGAAACGTGGACGGAATAAGGCAGGACTGGAAGGAAGAATACACATCCATGCCCATCGCATCAGCGGGACTAGTAGTGCGATCGGAGGGACGACACCAAACGATGAAGTCCGTACGCATCCACAGTAATGTAGAAGCGACACCAACGTAGTCCACGAGCGCTGCACGGGGGAGAAGGAACTGCAGTAGAACAAAAGATACAAAGCATTCGGGCGCACGACCGGGAGAGAGGGGAGGATGTGGGAGGGCACACAGAGATGCGGGATCCGCGGAATCACAGGAAAAATTAGGGCAAAAGAGTGCGGAATCGAGACGGAGAAGTATGGAACCTGCCACAACGAACCGGAAGAAAGCAGATGAGAATTCGACCAAGCCCACGGAAAGCCAAACCCAGAAATACCGAAAGTAAATAATAGAAAGCACCAACGAACCAATATGGAAGAACGGCAAAGCGAAAGCCAAACCACAAACAAGAGCTAAAAAGAAACAACAGCGAACTGAAACGAAACCGACAAACAGGAAAGCTGAAACTGCACCGACTGCCAACCTGCAAAACAAGTCAAAGACTCCAAACAACAAAAACGAGCGTATACGCGATAACGGATCCAAAACAGACGAAAAAACTGAGCAAAGCCACCGCAAAAACGAGCACCACCAAAAGGCATAACTGCCCTTCACAAGGAAGAGCAACGCAAGTAAACAAGGAGCATCGGAAAGCCAAAGACCCAACACAAAAAAAAAACGACATCCCACACTACCCCCACATCCAACAACAAAATGTAATCAAACCCAAGAAATCCAGTAATAGGCAACGAAATAAACCACAATAACACCTAACAAGCAAAGCCTCCGATAAGATAAAAACTGCATCCACACCGGACCACCTAGCTTAAAAAAAAGAAATCACAAACCGAAGAATGCTAAGCCAGATCCCAAAAACAACCCTGCTCGAAAAAAACCAACATAAACATAACACAACTACCGAAACCTCAACAAAACGACTTAAAGAATGAGAAAATTCGCGATATACGAATCGCAGCCGACCTAGATAGAACATAGAGGACCAAACAGACTCACTATAAAACTTGAAACAACGTAGTGGCTAAAGATATATACGAGGCCATGTGGACCTACTGATGCATGTAAATTCACAACAAAATAGCGAATGCGCGACAATTATAAGAATAACACTTCCAAGCCCAGAATAAACTCATTATAGCAAGTCAAACATATACATTCACTCATTCTTGCATACCACAATTTATAATAACCCCAAATTGAATCGCATTAAACTTTAATAATTTAAAACAATCAATATCGAAACTCTAGAATCCCATAGAATTACTAAACAGATAAGTCCGAATAGGTATGTATTGTTAAACGATAAAGATAAAGCCCACAAAGCCAACACTTAAGCAAACTAACACCAACATTGCTATTTTTCTCAACGCACACAGACGCCAAAACTCCGTGAGACACCACTAACATACAACCGCAAGACTCCATATTCGATCCTGAATCAGATAAAACAAGTAGAAACCAAAACTAGTGACTCAATGCCTAAAAAATTAATGGATAGATGAATGCTAAAGAGTCTACTAAAGATTGACACAGAACTAAGAATACAACTAAAAACATAAGTAAAATTTAACCAAATTAGATCGTAAGAGAGCGAGATAAAGAACTCGCAGATAAGAGAAAAGAAGTAGTGAACCTCAGATGAGCACCACATAGATGTAAAAAAGTATCGGCAAGGATGCAAATAAGCGTAGAGAACCAACCGGCGAAAGAAAAACAAAGTCAAAAGGAGCAGCTGAAATCTCTAGATTCTCACTCCGAGAAAACGAACAAGTAGTGAAGAAACTCAATACGTACTAGCACATTCATTCACTGACTGTGCATTATCTACACGGAACTTGCCATATAAAACGCAAGAACAAACTAATGATAGAAAGTTTGTATTACAAAAACTTAAGACATAAAACCTAATTAAAAATCATAGACAAATATGTAATGAATCAAAGATGAAAACTCTTTTGCTCAAACGTAATATCCCCACCACATCGCAACCCTCAACTATACCAGAATACCAAAGGCAATATATATAAAATTCCAAAGTCAGATAAAGAATGGACAGCACTAACCAGACCCCAACACAGAAAACAAGAGACACAAAACGAACAACTAAAGATACCCAAAGAAGGTAAGAAGAGAAACCCACCAGAAAAAAACAAAGAGTAGCCCACTATTATGTACTATTACAAATAATACAATATTAACTTAATTCCGCTAGAAATATGATCATAATGTGTAATATTATCATGCCAACCCGTTTGCGCCCGGTTATAGACAAATCGCAAACAAAGAAAGAATATAATTAAGTGAAGACACTCACCAAATTCAAATAATTGTCACGAAACATATTCAGGTATAGAAAAAACGTGGAGAACAGTGGTACACCGAAAATGAACATATGCAACTTTAATCCCTATCCAATAATAATACTAACAACAAACATGCAAGAGTAATACATACGAATGCAATATATCCTTCCCAATTTAAATACTTGCTGAGCGGAATTAGATTAATCCAGCTAAAGGGGTAAAATAATTATAACGTTTGTGAAACGTTAAATTCCATAAATTTAATCCTGTCAATATGTGGATATTTCGAAACAGATAAATAACCAGTAAAGCGACGAAATTAAGATCGACTTCATAATTGTTACCACCATTATAAGCCATAGTTAGCGTTACGTTAATTTCTCTCTCTAAAAATTGCACAAAGTCGCAACTCACTAGCATCGTACCACAACTATTTTGGAGTTTTTGGATGTCGTCTTTGGACTCAAACTCAATTTAATTTCAACTCCACTCGACACTAATCGAGTTAATTGAGTCTGGTGAAATGGAAAAGATCCATATACCTTCCTAATATCCCGAGGTACATGAACCTTCATAAATGCCCCCCACAAGCCAATTGTAACGTGTAAGTTATCTCGATATAGTAGGATGAAACTACAGACACACATTAGTAGGTACGCGTTTTAAGCTCTTAAACACCTGCTAATAATAGAGCCCAAGGATTGAAGATAGGATTGCATATGCCAAGTGATCTAGATAATCTATGATGTAGAGAGATATAAATTATAATGTAATAGTTTAGATATTTGATGTCGAATTAAATAATTGTACTTATATCGATTTATTTCAATTAATAAATAAATTCACCCGCCATAATGCGACCCTTATCCTAATAAGAATCGAGCACCAGTCACCTGACAATTATCCGTTAATCTGGCAATGCATTACAAAAACACTCATCATAAATTAAACTACTAGATATTCATGCGCTAAT
The DNA here is from genome assembly GCA_034509725.1 of Sesamum angolense. Lineage (NCBI taxonomy): Eukaryota > Viridiplantae > Streptophyta > Magnoliopsida > Lamiales > Pedaliaceae > Sesamum > Sesamum angolense. The sequence goes on from JACGWL010000010.1 coordinate 7,755,465, forward strand.
GAATCCTTTCCTTCCTCCTAGAAAGAACAACGACAATACGTGCTCCCGAACAAACCAAATATGAAATAAAATGCCAGAGCCCAACATCCAGCCAAATAAAATCCGGCATAAACCAAATCGAGATAAACATAAATATAATCAGATCAGTTGTATGTCGATTTAATGTGGCCCCAACAACAAAAATAACAAGCCACCAATAAATAAAAAAAAATTAATTGTGATTCTGGAAATGAAGAGAGAAAGCATAAAAATAATAATAACTATTTTTCCACCAAGTTTTTTTGTTAAAAAAAAAACTAATCACGTCAGTCCACTGTGATATTTAAGGATTATATAATGTCCTAACAATTTTCACGTGTGTACAACATGTTATGTTTTCCAGCAAAAAAATAACAATATATGGTAAAGTGCAAATTTTGAAAGTTAAGATGATAAGTTGACAAAAAAAAAATTAATATCAAAAAAAAAACGGCATAGTTCGAATAGTAAAATGTAATTACTAGCCAGATCAATTTCTTTCTTTTTAGGAAAGAATTGAATAAAAAATTAAATTTGCATATTAAAAAGTTGGTGCGACAAAAAATTTTCATTACGATAAGAAGTACCTGGTTCAAAACGTAGGATGGTTTATGTATGGAATCAGGCATCACAACAGCTAGGAAAACAGCAACCTTAATCTTCTGAGGGTACATGTCCATGGCAAGGACCAGATTCATTCCACCGAGACTGTGTCCGACCAGAACCACCTTCTCCTCCAGCGGAATTGAGGCCATCAGCTCCAGTAGCGGCTGCGAGTAGTCGGCAAATGTGTGGAGCTCCTCCAGACGTCTCCTGTCGATTCCGGAGGCAGCGAGGTCAAGGGCCGTCACGCGGTGGCCGGCCGCCTCGAGCAGCGGCTTCAGCTTGTACCAACACCATGCCCCGTGGCAGGCGCCATGCACTAGAATTATATGAACTTGTTGCTTTGCATCTGCCATTAGTAAGAAGTGTTTCTGCAAGTATATGCAATTATAATGTACATAAAAGTGAGAAATCATGATTGTGGTTGCTTCTAATTTTATTTTATCTCATTTTAATGAGAAAATATCAGACGGAATGAATTTGGTTTAAATGAGATTATTTCTTTTGGAGTGGGCAATTGGAGGTGAGATAAAAATAAGGAATAATTATATTTCTCCTTTGAGATTTAACATAATTATAAGTAAATTTTCTGTAGTTTAAGAAATAATATTTAACACATTTGAAGTTTGTTTTTATCTAATAAATAAGTACCTTCGTTAGTCGAAATTTACCGAATTTGTTGATGTTAATAAAAAATAAAAAAAAATCTATATTTATCATCGGATTGACTTATTACTGATTTATTGCATGTAAAATAAATCTTTCTATAATCAAATTACCTTCATACGTCTTCAAGCTTTAATGAATGTGAGGAGATATATATCTTCACAGTTATTAGGGTAGTTTTAGTTCGAAAAAAATATTTGACATACAATAAGTCTGTAATAAATCAATTGAGGGTAAATATCAATGTTTGTTTAGTTTTTTTTGTTAATATCAGTAAATTCAATGCATTTTGACCAACATTGACTTATTTGTTAGACGAAAGTAAATCTCATGGGTGCTAGATGTAATTTCTCAAACCACATCAAGTCTACATGTAATTATACCAAATTTCAAAGAAGAAGAGTATAATTATCCCAAAATGTAATGATGATAGTTAATTTAATGTGCAAATATTTTCTATAAAAATAGATTGTTTTGTGTTTGAGATATTCTTTTTCCAAATATATTCCTAAAATTTGTTCTATAAAAAAAAGTATTTGTAGAATAAAAAGGTGAGATCTTTGGAATTATTGGTCAAATAATAAATTTAACGTCCTTGTGACAATCTTATAATTCCATATAAGAGATTTTAGATATATATGAACTCAAATCCAAATTTATCGTATCTTAATTATTTTATAATTCTCACTAATAGCCACATTTTATTGCGAGTTTATTCTTTTTCTTATAAGACCTTTGAACTCTAAACATTCATTTTACGGCCCCTCTTATTCTTGATTTATCATATAATTTAGGGTAAATTATATTTTGCCATCCGAACTATGACCGTTTTTACACTTTGGCATCTAAACTTTTTTTTGTGTCAACTTGCCATCTCAACTTTGCGAAATTTGCACTTTACCATTTATAACTATTTTCACCAAGTTTTTTGTTAAAAAAAACATCGTATACAATGCACATGTGATATTTAAAGGTCATTTGATGTGATATTTTTCACATATGCACAGTATGTGATGTTTTTTTCAATAAAAAAATCATCAAAAAGACGATCATATATGGTAACTTGCTGCTTTATCTACATATATTTTATAATTATTTTTGAATTCAAAAGATGCTGCATCTAAAAACGTTTAATTATTTTTGTACATTTCAATGGTTTTCTGAAATATGATTCACAAAAAGCCTGAAAGCATCAAAATTCAAGAAATCATAAAATCAATATCAATTGATATATATATGAGTTGGAATGAAAGCAGCAAAAATACATCTGTTTTCCCAAGCACAATTGTAAACCAATAACAGAACCAATTGAATCATCAAACAATAGAAACATTCTTAGACAACCATGATGGTGTCACAAGGAAGACAACCATCATCAGAAGCAAAAACAACCTATGCTGCTGACAACATTTCATCTCTCCATTGTCTCTGATTCCTGAGGGAATCGAAGATGCTTCCCTTTAGGTGTTGGCAAGCCTTTCAAACGCAGCACCCCACAACTAGGTGAAGAAGCATCCAACAACGGTGATTCACATTCGCCATCACCGCCACACACTTGCTCCTCGTCTTGAATCTCATCGTCGCTGTTGTAAATGAACCGAATGTGCTTGCCCTCAAACTTTGGCCCCTCCTTCACACTAATCTTGCTGATTCCTTCACAGAGCTCATCAAGCAGGTCATCATTATCTCCACCAAATTCATGCCCTTCTTCTTCTTCTTCATATTGATAATAATCATCCTCATATTCTTCCTCGGGACAATTCTCCCCTTCTTCTTCTTCATCGTCATCCCTAGTGCTGCTTGCATTCACCTGAATAGACCAAATCGACGAGTTATCGTCATCAGTAGAGGGTTTCTCTTTGCTACTCTCTGTGTCTCCGTAGACTACTCCTTGATAAGTCGCCACAGAAGAGCACTCAGATGAATCAGACTTCTCAGAGAAATCCAGCAACAGAGACCTTGTGATCAGATTCTCAGACTCAACTCCCTCTTGTTTCTTCTCATCAAACATCTAAAATCAAGAAAATGGAATGAACATTGTACACTCAGAACTCCAACAACAGAATCATTTTTCACAAAGTTCCATTCTTTTCTTTACCAAGAAAGACTAACAAACATACCTGTGGGATCAGAAACTTCTCAGTGACCGGGGAGGGAGTGACAGAAGGCAAAACATCAGCATTAGCAGAGAGGTTCAAGACTTGGGGCGTGTTTGCAGGAGTTGGGGCAACAAGGTTGATTGGAGAGTTGACAAGGCCTTGAAGGTTGAAGAGTGGCCTATTTTCGAGCGTAATTTTCGACAGTTCAGCCTCTTCTTCAACTCTCTGCAAAAGGGTCTTCACTTGACCCCTCAAGAGGGCCTCACCGGAACCCGGAGTGCGAGCGAACTGCCCTTGACTGCCCGTTCTCTTCTTCGACATTGCCGATGATGGGGTCTCAAGATTTCCCATTGCAAGCCCAACAATCGGCGAGTCATTCGTAATGTCAATGAGGGCCGATCGGTCTTGTTGCTGCTTCTTAGCACTCCTCTGCCTTGATTTCGCCATAACCTTTTCAGATTCCTCAACTTTCCCTGCAAAACAAATCGAAAATTAAACATGTAAAAAAACACAGAATCAAGATAATCTTCAAGTACTCTTAGAAGGGACTCAAAGAAAGTAAACAAAAACCTACTTGAGAGGAGTAAGTTGCTATTGTTGGCAGAAGCAGCCAAAGTTTGTGATCTTGTTACTCTTCTTGTGGATGACGGGGTTTCCATTGCAGAAGGGATGAAATTCTTGAAGTGGGTCGCCGGAAAATTCAGATTTTGTGATCCCCGGAGACGGTGAGAGGCTGAGAGAGGAGAAATGGAGAGAGATTAAGAGCAATAGGAGATGTTATTTTGGTGAAGAACGGAAGGTTTTATAGAGAAATTATGGAGAAATAATGAGGGTTTGGAAAGAGTAATATGACCGTTAGAGAGCGTGTTGAGACGGCGGAAACTAGCCGTTGGGGATTTGAAATGGACCCAGGATTTCGGGTTCTTTCAATATGGTAAGGTGTGACCCATGGGCTGTTGGGCTCGGCCCATTCCATCTTTATTGCAGCATTGGTTACACCAAAACTCACTTGTGCGAATTTTTTTTTTGGCACGGATTAAGTTTGATTGAACTTTGATCGAACGAAATAAATCACAAAGTAAATGTGATACACTTGTTATGTAATTAATTATTTTTTTAAATTATATCCCAATCATACAATAAATATATTACACTTGTTATATAATTAGTTCAAACTTGACTGAACTAATTATATACTCACCCTTGATATAAATGGTAAATATGTACACAAAACTATGAGTCAATTACACTTAAACCTCCTCTGAAAATGCAAACTTACATTTTTTCTAAAGAAAATTGAAATTAACTTGCGCCCCATAAAAAAATTCTTAATTTACACTTAACTCCCTTCCATTAGGGTTGAATGAAAAAATATTGACTTTAGTAAAATATATATATATATATATATAAAATTTTAATTTTGTCCCTCATTTAATATTGTCAAATATTTTTGTATACTTATAAAGAAATAAACAATATATATATATATATATATATGTATATATATATATAGAGAGAGAGAGAGAGAGCGAAACTAAGATTAACATCATTACACTTCTTTTCTTATAAGCACAAACTTATTATATAAAATTTTAAATGAAGGATAAAATTAAATTTTCCGTTAATATTTGTATTTTCTGTCCAAATCCTAACAAAAAAAAATCAGGTTTAAACAGTGGGTTTCGTAAAGGAGCGTAAATGAAAATTTAATATTTCTTAAAAGAGTGCAATTTAATAATTTTAAACTGGGTCTAAATATAATTAATCCTAACTATTGATCTGTCGAAAGTGAATGTTTCTCAAGGATGCCTCACAAATCTGCGAAGAGTTCAATTACTAAAAAGGTTTCATCTTTAATTGTTAATTCTTTTAAATAGTCAATTTACTTATTTTTATGCTCAAAAACTTCTTAGGGATATATTTATTTAACAATAATTGCTACTGCCCATCAAAATACATAGAGAAAATAAGAATCTCTACTCTTACAACTCGCAACTGTTTGTATTTTTTTTCCTAGCTTTTTTATTTTTATTTTTATTTTTTTACCATAAACCATTGAAATTATTTCTAGAACTTGTTAGGATTGAAATCCGAGCAGCTAATCATAAAAGACACCCAACAAGGCAACAACGATGATCTGTGCAATAATTCATATATCCTGGACTGGATTGTCAGAGCTATTCTTCACATGCTTATTTTTCGCAGCAACTCTAGATTAAGATTTAGCAACTCATGTTACATACGTTTTGTTCGGAACAGCCATATGATGTGAATTGAGAAATAACAAATATATCCGAATTTCACCAATTACGCGACATCAGTTCATAACACAAGGATGTTCATGGCTCATTCTTGCTAGTGAAATCAATTGCCAACATCCGTAGTGATATTTACCTGTGCAGCTCAGAATGAAAGATGCTTTTTACCTGTGCAGAAGTTATGATATTTAGCTTAAGGGATTCAACGCGCAATAGCATGATATCTGACATATAGTGAAGAGAAGAATATATTGTAATCAACATGAGTTTCCAAGAATTTTTATGCAACGGTGAAGCCATTGTAACGTCAATATACAGACGTACGAATATCGTAAAGCTTGAAATTACACCTGATGGTGGATATTGACTATAGGCAAGTTCACTTCTTTTCTTCCTCTTTTGGTGCCTTGTCTTCTTCCTTGTTCTGCTGGAACCATATACATAGTGAGAAATCAAGGGAAATGAAAACATGAACTGAAGTGCTGCAAGTAAAAGCCGCCACTTTTGTTTGAGCAGATCACATATGCCAAATATAGTTAGTTGATTTCAGATGTATTTTTGTCATCTTTAAGGGAGAAAGTTAAGCAGTATGACTTCATATCGAATCCTCTCATAATGTTTGAAGATGAATGAAAGAAAAGGATCCACTTCAGCATCTTTTCCAAAGGTTTGTTCTGATTTCCTTAGTTCTAATAAAAAGAAATGTATGACGAATTAGCCCAAAGTTTGGATCTACAACTGTAATTTCCAACACCAATCATACCCAAAGGATAGACAGATGGTTGAAAGAGTAAACCAAAATGAAAAGATAAGAATTTCGCACAAGGAACTAAAGTACACACTTTAAAATGATATAGAGTACCAACAATAATACGACAAATTTCTGCTTTTACAGATAGGTGAGGGAGTTTATCTCAAATTGTTCATTCCATGATCTTTGCATCATCTCATCCTCAATCTAATGTTATGTGTCAAGTCACTCTCGTCCAAACAGAACTTGCCAAACAAAAGATAGAATTGTAAAAACAGTACGTTTCATGCGTGAGAGAGAGGGATACACACAGTCACCACACACTCAGATTGATTAAGATAGAAACAAAAGCATTCATGAAAATCAATGATTCAACCACCTCAACTAAAATCAATTGCTAAACTCACCTCAGACTGACTCTGCATGGAGGCAAGCAAATCTTTGACATGGGGGTCATTTGGATCAACTCCTGGAAGCTGTTAAAGCAAATTACCCATAGAATATAACAACAGAATAGTAGCAGGAAAATGTTTCTTTCATTTTCTTCAGTATTTACTGCATAATTAAAGATCAATCAACTACGAAAATGTAACTAGAAAAACACGAACATATCAACATTAGACTTACTGAAGCAAGGATGGAAGACACAAAGGATTGATCTGCCAACAGCTTATTCATGTCTGTCTGATTTGATTGATCTACTGCACCATCTTGCACGGACAATTGAAGCGCTAAAAGAACCAGGATAAATAAACTATATCAGAAAAAAGTCAGGTGCAGATGATTCCAACAGAATCCTATATATAGAAAGTAAGAAGTAAATTTTGGCAAGAGAGATAAAAAATGCAGAGAGATAAAGTTGAGGCAGTAAGAAGCTTATAGGTAAGATTAACAAACATTATCATATTATAATGAAATAGCACAATGAAAACGGCCTAGCACAACAAGAAGGAAATCCTGCAAGAACAAGTCAATCCCAGAACATTGCTCTTCTGGTACTCTATCACGCACTCTAAGGTCTAAAATTATATTGGAAAATATCAATTCAAATCTGGACATCATGTTCAGGGATTGCTTGATATACTTTTTCCCCCACCCCAGTTCTGAGTTCCAAAATCTCCATAAAGAAATGCATCACCAGGAGACTTTCAGGTTTTTAGCTGTTAATTCTCCAACCTAGAGCGTCTACAACCATGAAAATTGATGGCACGTGGTAGATCTATCTGGTCTGTTTAGAATCTAACAAGAACATTTTTTGAAATGCCAAATCTGCTGCAACTTGTTGCAGTTTATCTTTTAATTCTTTGGTAGAAGGGTCTCCTAGAAGGATATAACAGCAATTGTGCTGCAGGTCAATATATAAACGATAAATAAATTATTTGGCATAGATATGCTCATTCAGCTTCAAAGCCAGAGCCAATTATAAAAGTTCATTAGCTTCATTAAAAAGGACAAGGACACACAAAGACAAACATTCCCATCTGACTACTTTCTAAGTTAAAATAAGTAAATAACATTACACTGAGGTCTCTTAAGAACCACCTGAAGCATTAAAACAGTCCAAATCTGGGACTTCCCAAAATGTTTCACAATTAATCAGCTTCACAAGGAATACTTCACCAATGACAAAGGTATATATAGCGAAAAAACAAAAACAAAATTCACCAGCAAATAATGAGAAATCCTTCTGGTGCATTTTCCAACATATCACTTGCATATTCAGATTTCACTTAGTCACCCAACTAAACCTCAACTTACCCCAAGGTTTCCTGTATTGAAAGCTTAGACTTTTGATACATCTTTCAAATGCTACTAAAGAAATCCCAGGAGAAAGAACAAAAAAAAAATGGATCTTGTTTGGTACAATTTCAAATAGCATTAAATGATTCCATGCAGCAATTCAAGTGGATGGATTTGATTTTAATACCAAAATTGATAACAATTATCTGAAAATTGATGTAACCAATTATCTGAATTGTGTTGCAATAGTTTTGTAGTTTATAATGAAAATGAGAGAGAAATAAGATGTCCTAAGCTAAGGGGAGTAATTATGAACAAATAGTGAAGAAGGTAATGGGTGCACTAGAGAATGGGAGTAAGAAACAGGAGAGGATGCATCCAAAATATGATAAGGAAAAGACTGCAAATTTGTCTTTGTACTGTTTGAAAAAGGATTTGTCATTCAAAAGTGTAATGAAACAACACATTATTTTTCATGCAGTAGCAAAATTGAACTTCTATGTTGTCAATGTTTCATTGGAGAGTCACAAACAAGCTCTAAATCATAGTATCATGTTTGTTATTTTTTCTTCAAAAACTACTCAAACTTTGGAAATTATACCAAACACCCTCTTGACAATGCTCCATTTGTAAGCCAATGTGAACCGGTGACATTCTCATTTTCCCCATGGTTTTAGAAATAAAAGGTTAAAAAAATAATTGAAAATAAATTTAGTAACTAACCATTTTGCCCCGGAATCTATTTGTAACGTTTATAATTTGGGAGGGGTGAATTTATTATGTACATACTTGAAGAGACTTTGTGGGTTTCTTTATTTCTTTAAAATTCAAGAAAAATACTACACTTTTAAGATGGATATGCAGAATGTCCACACTTCTACATTTTATTTCTTTCATCATTATGTCATGTTTCCAGTATGAACACAATTACTTTGTGTGTTCTTGTTAGTGTATGTTATAATTATGATATGATTTGCCTTTGTAATGCTACAAACTATCTTTGCAAAACTTATATTAATCTACGAGGTTATTTATAATATTTTTAATAATAGGGATGTCTAGTGACGTTTGAAAATGGAGATAGATGTATATGTAACATTTATACTTAAAAAATGTGTCTCTTTGGGATAACAATAGCATATACTTTTTTACATATATAGAGAATCATTGAGGAAATCAATAAATAAGTTCCTATAGAGATTATTTTATTAAGTTCATTACTTTGGAAACAGTCTTACCAACTGACCTAATTTATACCCATAGTTGTCAAAGGCGCATGGTGCATCATGGAGGAAGGTGCTCTGGAGCCATCCACATAGTGCATGGCACGGTGCACCATTTTGAAGCATGGAGCAGACTTATAGAAATAAATTATATATTCATACCTTTAGTATTTGTCAGCAGGTTTAAGATTAGATTTTAACTCTTTAGCCAAAAAGTTCAAGGAAGCAAATTATAATCAGAAAATTTTAGCAGGAAAAATCTCAAATTTATTGGTTTAGCTAATTTTTTTGTATTATAGCAAGAACTTGAGTGATGACATCAAATAATAACAGTAAATTACACTTAAAAAAAGTAATCAACAGTTTTAAGAAAAAATTGACAAATAAGAGGTGGAATAGTAGGTTTTGATAGAAAAGAATAGAAGAAAGGACAAACAAGAAGAGAGTAAAGAGAGCAGAGGCAGCAGCATCTGAGAAGAAACAGAAAGAAGACATTACTTGAAGAAAGGGAAGAGAAATGTTACTGCTCCAAAGAGAAACTGCAGAAGATTAGGGTTCTTTTCTTCAGTTTTTTTCTTATAAAAAAAACAAAGAAAAAAACCCAACCCAGCCTCAAAATGCTTGGCTTCAGCCTGGCATGCCTAGAGCCCCAGAAAAAGGCGTCCTACTAGCACATGCAATGGCTGCCCAAGCAAACGCCAGGCCCATTGTTGGCAAATGGTATGGTTTCTTGCCTTTTGCACCATGTGAAAGCTCACTGCCGTTGTTGGCAAATGGTGCACAACTCTGACCTTTTTTGCCATGTGCCATGGCACGCACCATTAATAACTATGCTTATATCATGAGACTTTATTGCCAATAACTTATAGGACAACAGTGATATAGCATTTTGAGATTTGCCATCGCCTTAAAGATTATAGTAGTCGTTCTTTTTACACATTGCTAGACATTTTTCTTTTCAAATATTTATCATACAACACCAGAAAAAAGTTTGAACAAAACATTCAATAAATGCAAGAATAGTTGTAACCTCTATGTATAGAGAGAAATAAAGATTATAAAAAACACCAAAAGCGACTAATCCATCTCCAACTGCTTAATTCCATAGAGTATTTTATCATATTTACTCTTTTTTAACTACATATATTACATTTATACTCCTAAAAGGTTCAGAACATCATCAAGGATATACCGGTCAGTAAAATATAAGGGCTTATGGCCCTGAACAAAATTGGAAGTTCACTAAAAATCTTTGTTGATATTTCCCATCCAAATACGGAAGTCCAGGGTTAAATTGTAAACACAGCAATTTTTGAAGGGTCTAGGTGTAATTTCCATAGTGTGAAGGGCTAAACTCTAATTGTGGTATTTTAGGAGCTCTCAATAAAATTGACCCTTAAAAATATATATGGTCTTTTCACTAATAGTATAGAGCATACACCACACACTACTCTAATAGACTTAACATTATTTAAGCGAACATTCATCGAAGTAAAACCAAGATGTCTACCACTCTTCCATGTAATCAAGCGTTCCTCTTTTGGAGAAGCAATAGAAGAAATGAATTCAAAAATCCCCAAAAAAATAGACAGTTTAAACATCACAGCCAACTAAATAATACCCTCTCCTTCCCCAACTTCTTCCTCATATTAACTTTTCTGAACGACCTAAAATTAGGCTCCATTGCCTAAAAAAAAATTCTTTTCCCCCAAAATCACCATCTCCCTTAAAGTAATTAGACCACCATATTAACTCTTGAAACTACTTTCATTGAAAAAGTGCAAAGACATCCAAACCTTTTTTTTTTTTCCCGATTTCACCTAAAGCTTAGTGCCAAATTTAATTAAGTGAATAATTTTGGCAGAGTCACAGAGGCAATGTCATCAAATTCACAAAGGATGGAGCCAGAGGACAGAAACAATACATGTGTTAATACGAGATATTAATCAATGTTAAGCTCTCACCAAGTTGCAGATCATGATCATCAGCAGATGCATCTGACATGTCAGTGTCCCGCACAGCAACTGTGGAGGAAGAATCATCCATCGACATAGCCAGGGCCTGCTGTAACAATGCATTCTCATCATCCTGCAAGAATATATCATGTGTTAACTGTAGCTTAGTGATCAGATATCATCATGCACAAGAAGTCAAAAGGACAGGAATAAAGACTTGAACATGCAAAGGGAACAGGGACAAGCAAGAAATTGGAGTAAAGGACTAGAAATCTGAAGGAGCTTTATCCACATAAATGAGAACTGACTGGACTGGGGAGAACCTATCTCTTCCATTTTTGGCCATGCTACATGATTTGTCAACTTAGTAATGATCATATGGAGAATATGGCTTCTATAAATATAAGATTTCTCACCAAGTCACAAGTTGTTCCTCCATCTTTCCCTATGAAACAGCCGGCTCTGCCTCTGACAAAATTCAACTTTTTCTTAAAGTTTCAAAATGGCCTCTTGAAAAGACTTGCAAGCAATTCCATACAACTAGCAACTATGACACATACAAGTATTCCAATAGTATATGTTTCCTGCATGTTTTGGGGCTCCCACTCATTCAATTACTTGCTTGTGAACATCAGATATCTTCACTCATGAACTTACCAATGCCAGAAATACACTTACCCCTTGACAACATGTCAATATATAAAGAATATATGTATGATAACCATACTTCCACAGCTCTAGAGTGCTTGTACAAATGTGCTGGTATGCAGGAAAATATGCTTATTCCAGGGATTTAACAAGAGCTCATATCTAAAATCATCAGTCCACTACACTAACATTTGACCCAAACCATGTTATCTTAAATGCTTCAAGACTTAAGCAAGAATAATTGAAGTCGTCAAGGAGTAGGTGTCATTAGTCATTAACCAACGGATTAACACTTTGAAGAAAAGAGGTTTCTGAAGTCCCATTTCACAACTATCATGCAGTTCACACATACAGCAGAGAGACTAACAAGAATTAAGTAAATGAGAGAGTCCAACCATCAGATCATTTGTCTTCTTTTCAGGTTCAGAAGTATCAGGGTTCACATTGTCGGTCATGGTAGTATCTTGTGAAGTGGATTGTTGTTCTCCTTTTTCTTGTTTTGAAGCTTCTTCTGCAGCTTTTTTGGCAGCTGCTTCTTGCCTTGCCCGCTCCTCTTCCATTGATACCCGAAGTGCAAGAGCAAGTTCAGGATCCAAGTTTGGATCTACACCAAATTCAAATCCAGATACTCCGCCAGCTGCAGCAGCAGCTGCAGCTGCTGCAAAACCCTCCCCCCTTCTCCATCACCAGTAAAGATAGGGGTACTGCAGATTGAAGAAAAATAATGGAAATCATAAAATGATAGGCTCATTTTGAATTGACATAGATTGCAATCTGGAAAAGAAAAAAATAAAACCTGATAAGCACATCAGAAAGAGCACTTGGACCCGGAGGAACATGAACAATATGACTGCTGTCATTATTATTTACAGCAGCAAGCAAAGCTTCAAGCTTTTCACTCTTTTCTTGATCTTCTTCACCAAAGTTTACAATGTCAAGCGCTACACTGTTCTTCTTCAACTTTCTTCCAATCAACTCTAACACCTTTTTGTCGTATTTAACAGGACTACAAACACACAAATTAAACAAAACATAAAATTAAATCTGAAAACAATAGCAGAAATTTGACTTCAGAGTACAAAAACAGTGATTTTACCTTCCCACAAACACAATTATCCTTTGCTGCTGCTTCTTGTTTTGGCGATGTTTGAGAGCCAACTGTGCAACCTGGATCCCAGCAGCCAAGTTCATTTCACCGCCTATTTCTAAACCTATATATCAATAAAGCAGAATATTACTCTGTACAGTAATAACAAAATTCAACATAATCAGTTAGGATAGATTATGACTTATTAATAAACAACTCACAGATCATCACTACTGATACAGTTCACTAAACTTCCATATTTTCACACCCATAGATACCAATATCTTGTTTTGCTTTCCTTATTTCATTCTATAACCAAATCACATACACATCCTAAGTGCTTTGGGGACCCCATAACTATTCATCTTTGGCACAACTTAGGAAAATCTCACTTTTCAATTAATAAAAAGAATTCCTTCAAGCACAAAAATAGTAAAATTAAGACAGTATAATTGAACACAAGTGTAAAAGCTAACCGTGCATGCAAGCCAAGATCTTGCCAAGATCACTAGTCGGAGTGACCAATACACGAACCCCTTTCCCAGCCATTGTTAAAATTCCAACTGTATTCTCGGGATTTGACTACAGGAAAAAAGGGGAACCAAACCAATCAATAAATCTTATCACTATGAAATGAAAATAAAGCTCCAAATAGTGGCAAGTAAAATTGAAACCCTGGTCAACATCAGAACGCGATAAATTCAAGAGACCAAACATAAGAAAAAGTTAGAAGAGAATACTTGAGTTTTAGCTCCACAAATTAGGTTAACGGCGTCGGCTTGAGCTTGGAACCGATTGGGAGAGTAATCTCCGTTCCGCATCCACTCCGAATTGTCTATGCAGATCATTGTCGCCTATTTTCAGCAAGATTAAAAATTGACTAGTAAGTAACCAATCGAAATAAAAATTGAACCTAATTCCGATTAAAAGCAAGAAGGGAAATGGAAGGCAAACCTCGAGCACCATGATTATACAAAATTGGAATCAGATAATAGGGAAACACAGAGCCCTAAAAATGGGAGAAATTAGCAGCTGAAACAGGTCTTGCTTTTGTTTTGTGGAAGAGGAGAGAATTTGGGGTTACTTGCAGGGCTGTAAACTTGATATGGAGAATGAGAAAAGGGGGCTAAATTACCTTTTTGTCTCATAAAAAAAGAGAGTTTTTCGTTTTAGTCCAACACTTTAGGCAATTATCAATTTGATCACATTTTTAAATAAAAAATATCTAAATTAGTCGCAAACGCTAATTTTCATCAATTTCTTAACAGTTTGTTGGCCAAATTTTAAGTTGTTAATATTCCAAGTTTTGGAGGCAAATATTGTCCCCAAAATGAGCATTTCCCTCCTATAAAATATGTTTGGCAGTAGCTATAGAAATTAATGAGCTAAAATGCAAATTTTTGGAATTTTATAAATTTAAAATTCAAATATTAAATTAATTAAATCTAAATTTTAAATGATTTTATAATTTATAAAACTAAAATTTAAAGATTATAATTGTTAATGTAAAATTATTTTTAATTAACTAAAATATATATTTAACTATTATAATTATTTAAAACTATTTTTCAAATATTATGATTATGTTAATTATTTAATTATTATATTGTAAAATTATTTTATTTTTTTTTTATTTCAAAATTTTTAAAAGTACAAAAAAGATAAAAATATATTTTTTACATATTTATATACTTTATTTTATTTCAAAACTTCTTTAAAGTATATTTATTAAAATAAGATACCAAAAAAATAATAATGTACTAAATTTTATAAAATAATTTTAATATACTAAATTTTATTTTTCAAATTTAGGTTAAATATTTTTTATGGGTGCATTTAAAAGAAAAATGATATTTTTATATAATATACTAAATTTTTAAAAGATATTTTATATACTAATTATAAAAATTATTTTAATAATATACTAAATTTCAATTATTATTTAGGATAAATATTTTATTAATTATTATTATTTTTATAAATGATATTTATATTTAATTAGTATTTTATATATTTAAAAGAAAAAGAAATCATATACATATCAAATAGAATTATAATTACATATCTAATAATTAAGTTCATTAAAAAAATAAACAAACAATAATTAATAATTAAGTTAATTAAAATTAAGCTAAAATGCATTTCGCCCCCCCCCCCCCCCCCCCCCGCCTTTCGCCATAAACTCCTCCCTGAGTTTCCGGCATTGTCCTGACGAGTTTCCGATCTACAGTGGTACCATTCGAATCCTCTTTTCAAGAGGAACATTTTGATACCTTCAATTTGAGTTTTCGTCAATCGAAGAGACTGGGCTTGAAAATGCCTGAACTTTTTACCTATCCGGACGAATCTTGATCGTAGAACACCACCATTAGAATCGTCTCTTCAAGACGATTCTAACAAAAAAGTTATTTACCCGAGAAAAAGGTTTTCCCTTTCTGTTTTCATTTTTTTGAGAAATTACAATGAACTACCTTTCGTAAATTATCTTTTGGAAAAATTGCATAAAACCCCCCTGTGTTATAACAATTCAGCTAAAAAACTCTATGTGTTAAAAATATAGGCAAAAAGAATACTATATTTGAGGAAGAAGTCACAAGTGGAGATGGTGGACAAGAAGTCACAAGTGGAGATGGTGGAGAAGAAGTCGCAGGTAGAGGTGGTGGAGAAGGTTATTTGAGGAAGACGATGATTCTCTTTCTTTTTTAAAATTTTTTTAGTTGTTGTATTTTTTTATATTACAAATCTTAATATAATAAATTAAATGAATTATGTATTTTTTAATTTAAACATAATTATATTAAAATATATTTATTTAATTTATATAAATAATATAATTTAAATATATTCAACACAAAATCAAATTAACTAATAATATTTATAAATAAAATTGTGCATTTTAATTTTAAAAATTCGGTATTTATATATGTATAATAATTTAATATGATGCAATAATAATTTACATATCAATATTTGATGAATATTAATTATTTAGTAAAATATAAAAAAAAGTTAAAGAATTAAACCAAAAAAAAAAAAGAAAAAAAAGGGATAATTGTATAGAATAGGGATAATTGTGTCCATTCAAATAGGTCAAAGGTTGAAAATAGGTCAAAATATTATACCATTCTCATTTCTAGCAAGTGTAAGCCACTCTCCGTTTTTTTTACGGAGAGGGTTTTTTTTTTTTGCCGGATTTATAATTATAGGGTTTTTTTTTTGCTATTTAATTAACACAGGTAAATTTTTAATAATTTTTGTATAACATAGGGGTATTTTGCAATTTTCCCTTATCTTTTTATCTAATACTATTTATTGACTTAAAAGAATTAGAGTAACTAGCTGTATTTGATAAAAATATGAATCTGACTAAAATGTCCTTAAATATATTTAGTTCCTCCATGAAAGTAAATTTGCTTAATTAATTAGTTCAATTGATAATTGCTGGACAAATATTAATTATATAAATAATTTTATTTTATATTTATTTATATATTTAAATATAATTATGCCACATAGGATGTTCGATGTACATATTAGCCACGTCATTGCCAAACAAATAAGTAATTACATACCACATTATCAATTTCCGCCCAAAAGTGGACAAATCAACCACCTGACTACCAAATTGAAGCATTTTTTAAAATTAGTGTATAAATATGATAATTATCATAGTTAGTGGACCAAAATTGAACGAGAACAAGTTAATGGACTATTTTTTTTTTTCCCTTGTCAAAGCTAATATTCTGACATTGCTAAATATTTGTAGTGAAATTTACCATTTTACAAGAGTCACCTATAATGAGTCTCATACTATCACGTTTATGACCCTTTCCCCAAGTGATTTATCGAGATCTATCCCTTACAAATCTCTTTATACTGTGGGATCGACTCTTTGATCTAATTGATTGTTCTTCATTCTTTTCGCTTATATTTTTTCTAACATTATCTTTATGAAAATGACAACACTACCTTAAAGAAAATGACAGTATTTTTTGATTTTTCTATGATCAAAGTGTCCATCTTTCCTTAATATTCTATGTCTCTCTTTGCAATCTCGATATCTAAATTCATAGCTTTTTCAGTCCTCGCCCACTTAGCATCTTTCATCACCACATTCACCTCCTCCTTGTGTATACAACTCAATATGTTGATCTAGAGGACATGTAATCTTACATTTTTCCTTTTCAACTTTCTGTCCCTCTTTGCGATCTCGATCTCTAAATCCTTAGTCATTTTCAGGCACTTCCTTGCTTGCCACATATTTTGGGCCCCTTTTGACCTCTTTCCCTTTAAGGTTCGTTTGGTTCAAGTGAGAGGAAAAAAAATAGAAAGGGGAGGGGAAGTGAAAGGGGGAGGGCGAGGGGGAGGGAAAGAATAATAGTTTTCCTTCAAGTTGTTTGGTATGATTGGAAGGTGAGTAAATTTCAAATACTTTCCCTTGTTTGGTGCGATGAAAATAGATTAAGAAGAAAAGACTAACTTTTATAATTTTACTAAATTACCATTCTCTTTCACTTTGTATCAGAAAATAAATAAATTAATATTATATTAATACAATTTTAATATATAAAAAATTTAAAAATCTTATTAATAAAAATATTTATCAAATGAGAATAAAAATATTTTTTGTTAATAAAAATATTCATCAAAATTAGTATTGTTCATTTATTCTAAACTATTTAGTTTAAATAAATAAAATTTACTAGCAAGATTGTTTACCTTGTTTACCTAATTATTGACTTCGATGCAGTAGTTTTCCAATGATTCTGTTATTTTTTCTTTGGCAATTATGTACGGTATTACCAGTGAGAAGAAGAAAAGAATTAAAGAGAAATTATATATATATATATATATATATATATATATATATACGGGTAATAGAGTAAATAAAAATAAAAACTATAATTTTTTGTCTTTTGGCCTTATATTTCAACTTTTCATATGCATCGAGTTTTACTTCAGCTCCATCTCTCCTCCTAACCAAACACAAGATTATCTCTTATACATCCATTTTTACTTCCACTTCTCTTATTCCTCCATTGTTCGCTCCAACCAAACACACTCTTAAATAGCTATTGCATCCCAGAATCTCTTATTATTGGGTTAGTTGTTCTCCTTTTATATTCATCAACATTCTGTGCCTCTTTTTGTGATCTTGATCTCCAAATCCTTAGGCTTTTTCAATCCTTGCCCACTTAGCATCCATTCACCTTTTCCTTGTGTATACAACTCATTAAATTGATCTAGAGATCATGTACTTCTACCCTTTTTTTTTAGATCTCAACCTTTTGTCCCTCTTTGTGATCTCGATTTCTAAATCTTTGGCCCTTTTCAGGCATTTCTTTGTTTGTCACACATTTTGGGTTCCTTTCGACTTGTTTTCCTTTAAATAGCTATTGCTTCGTAGAGTCTCTTATTATTGGGGTAGCTGCTCTCCTCTGATATTCCACTAATGCATTTCTACCTGTCTTCTCGATCATCGTTGCAACTCATCTCTTGATAAATTGAACTATGTGATCACCTTGCCTTTGAGGGGGTTTTCTCACCACCTCCAAATGTATGGCCTCTCCTAGATATCCCCTCCATATCAGAACATGAGTGTTCTTCTAAGATTTTCCACAGGCGGCGCTAATTGATCTGGGTCAAATCTCTCCCATGTGGTAGTAATCCGCGATCCAGTATGATGCTATCTCACAAGATAAGGTGATTCGAGGTTTTATCCCAGATGCTCGATCTCTAAAAGTAATACAAAATCAAAAAAATGAAAACAAAACAAAACCAGGCCTAAAATTTTCAGAAGTAATTTTCATTTAATAATGTTTATGAATATTAAATTGAAGTTTTATTACTATTGTTCTTCAATATTTTTTTCTATTTATTTAAAGTTTTAACTTAATATTTTATTTTACAGTATTTATATGCAATTCACTTAGGATTTGTTTGGCTCGGATGAAAAAGTGGATGCATTAGAAAAAAATTGGTATTTGATTAGGGAGAATATAGTTAGAGGGAAAGTGAAAATGAATATATATAAAATTCCTTCGGGGTTCAATTTCGTTTTCGTCCAAATTAAACTTGGGTGGAAAAGTAAAAGTATAATGTCGAAAAGACAAAAAAAAAAAAAAATTATTTTTATTACTCATATATATATAATTTCTCTTTAATTTCTTTTTTTTTCTTTTCGTTGTTAATACAAGTACATAATTTTAAGAACTGACAAGAAAATTGCCTAAAAACCTACTATGCCATCGACCATTGATATTAATTTTTATTTTATTTAAACAGAATAGTTTAGAATAGATACATAATACTCATTTTTCTGAATATCTTTATTAATGGAAAATATTTTTATTCTTGTTTGACAAATAATTTTACTAATAAGTTTTTAATTTTTTATAAACTAAAATTGTTTTAGTATAAAACTAACTTGTTTATTTTTTAATATAAAAAAAAGAAAGGGATAATTATAATTAAATTACAAGAATTAATCTTCTCTTCTCAATTTATTTTTTCCGTACGGATCAAACAACAGAAAATATTTGAGATTTACTTTTCTTATAATTTATCATAGCAAATAATTTAAAAAAAAAACTATTATCTTTTCCTCCCCTCCCCTCCCCTTTCACTTCTCCAGTTTTTTTTTTTTAGTTGAACGAAACGAGCCATTAAAGTTTTATCATCAACGTACATGATAGAATTTCTCAAGAAATCTAATCACATTGAATATTAGTTGTCTTCTCTACTAATTAAGAAGAGTATTAATTAAATAAGGTTACGGATGTCTTCTAATTATAAAAAGAGCTAGAATAGTTGCGGAATTGACATATTATAATAAAAAGATTAAATCTTGATTAAGATTAATATTGAATAGTGGGGAGGGACTATTAATTTGAAATTTGCAAGAATGATGTATTTGGAAAGGGAGAATGTATAATGTGAGGATGTGATTGTTGATAGATATGTAGTTGAGGGAAAATTAAGATTTGTAAAAGACAATATATGTTGATTGGAACCAAAGCATGCACAGCTTGAGCATTAATACAAATGCATTAACAAGACGCAGACGAGGACGAGACGGGAGAGACGATAGGAGCAGGGCATCAAGGACGAGGACGAGGAGAGACGATACGAGCACGGCATGGAGGACGAGGAGACTAACTAATTTCTTCCCACATGGAGAAAGCAATAAAGGGTTGGCAGATTTAGTAGCATAGAAGAACTTAATGAGAGATGCAGAGAGAAATTAAGGAGCCGTGAGGTAAGCACAGAGCGAACTATTCTTTCGCCTTTTACTAAAGAATACCGTGCGCTTGCCTCATTCAACGGCATACTCTAATTTTTGGAGGGTTTGAAACTGTAAAAGGTTTTGGCCCCTATAATATATGTTGGAATATTTGGTCTTATACAAGAAACTGCTGAAACATAGAGTAGAAATGGAAGCTGATTCATGCAGCAGCAGCAGCAATTAAATAGAGAAATCAAATGTGATTAATTGCATGATCAGAGATATATTAATTTCTTTTCTTAACTAATAATTGCAATTGTAGTAGTTAATATTCAGCTCAAAAATCTCCCACATCGGAATGGAACAGAGCATACAAAAGGGTTGTGGGTGCTACAAAAGATTAGGCTCCGGCACTGAGTTAATCATACCTTTCTCGGCCTTTTGGCTAAGATCAAGTGTAGTATCTGTTCTTATCAGTTTAATATCTGATACGTGGACCATTGGTCCACATGATATTAAATTAATTTTTTTAGGGGAGAGCCCATCACGGCAGCTTGCTGCTGGGGCTCTCAAGCGTCGCCTTGGCGTTGCACTATTGCCTTGGCCTGGCGCACCTCACCAATTCTAGTCTACATACATGTCTTCACTAAACATAATTATATAACCAAAGAGCAGCAGCAGCATCATTGTCAAACAGAAACCTACAGCATCATCAATAGCAGTTTGTTAATTCATTTCTCATTAACAAACTGCAAATTCAGTTTTTAATCCACATGCATCATCCCACATCGAATGAGCATTGTGTGACTAGTAGGAGAGGAGCGCATATTTTCCATACGAATCCCAACTTGAAACATACTTACCTGGACGGGGTCGATGGGCGATCAATAAGGCCCATGGCCTAGGTTGGTGATCTCCATTGCACTTTGGAGGGGTGCTCGCCTAAGGTCTGCCTAAATGGTGGAGCCTATGTCATAATTTGTGGTAGCGGGGCTTGCGTTCGCGCAGCCCCCACCCCCAAATCATACTATCAAACATTACATTTATTTGAGTTTTTATTTTGCTCAATTTAGTTTGACACAATGTCGAATTTATATAATTTGTTGATCACTCTATAACTATTTGAACAAGTTCATCCGTGATTTAGAAAGTTGAAGAGCAAAGTACATGTCCGGGCGTTCATTGTCGAGCATGCATTATCGATGAAATCGAACTATTCACTTCCCACCACTTTGAGCCGCACATTCTTTGCAAGCGAAGTATGCCCCGTAGAAATGATGATCTTACGAGCAACTACGATAGAATACATATTGGCGAAAAATACAATTTTTTGGTTGAAATGTTACAATTTTTTTTTTAATGTCGCCAAGTCCAAAAATCAAAAATTTGGTGGGCATCCATTTTTCAAAAATGATCTTACGAGCAACGATGATGATAGAATACAACGAATAAAAAAAGTCACCAACTTCTGTTTGTGCATCCCGACGAAGAACAAAGTACACGTCTGGGCGTCCATTGTCGAGACATACATCATCGATGCAATCAAGCTATTCACTTCCCACCACTTTGAGCCGCACGTTCTTTGCAAGCAAAGTAGGCCCCGTAGAAAGGATGATCTTACGAGCAACGATGATAGAATACATATTTGGCGAAAAATACAATATTTTGATTGACATCAACAAGGTAATAACAATGTTTTCAGACCCGGACCGGACCGGCCGGTTCGACCGGGAACCGGCCATGTGTCCGGTTCGGTCCATGCCCTCAAACCCGGCGTGGTCAAACCCGGTCAAAACCGGTAAAAACCGGTGACCCGGTGACCTGTCAAAAAACCGGTTTTGACCCTTATTTAAAAAAAAAAAAATAACTTCACTATTTAAATTTTTTGGGCTTAAAATTTTGCATATTTATAGCCAAAAGGGTTTAAATTTGGCTTATATTTTTTCAATGTGGGATAATTAGCTTTCTTTAAGCTTTCACATCCTATATTTATAGTTTAAAGTGTTTAAATTTTGCTTTATACTTTCTCAATGTGGGACAATAAGCTTGATTAAGCCTTTTCATATTTATAGTTTAAGGTATTTAAATTTGTCTTATTTTTTCAATGTGGATAATAAGTTTGCCTTAAACTCTTTTATATTTATATAGTCTAAAGTGTTAAATTTTGATTTATACTTTTTCTAATGTGAGATAATAAGCTTGATTTAAAATTTTCATATATATAGTCTAAAGTGTTTAAGTTTTAGCTTATTCTTTTTCAATATGGGATAATAAGCTTGGCTTAAACTTTTCATATTTATAGTTTAAAATATTAAGTTTCGTTTATTCTTTTTAATGCGGGACAAAGCCACATCTAACAATCAATAAGTTTAATAAATTTTGATATATAATATATAGATATGTTACAAATATATATATATATATGTATATATATATATATGTATATAATATATTCCGGGTCTCCCGGTTTTTTTATTCCGGTCCGACCGGTCGGACCAGTGACCCAGTGACCCAGTGACCCAGTAACTTGACCGGTTCGATCTCCGGTCCGGTTCTGAAAACATTGGGTAATAACAAGTCCGAAACAAGTGACAATCCAATTGAATTACCTCTTCGAGAGTTCCATAAAAATTATTGTCCGTGTCTGTATATGATGAGCTTTTCACACACACCCCACAATTCATAGTTGACTTGCCGACAATGTGACACTCAGTATGAAAATTGTAGCAATTCACAAAGTAACATGGGGACGTCCCCACCTCTACGTTAGGACCCTATAATGACAATTCAGAAGCTCATTGTCCTTGTAATTCAATTCGTGGAAAACCTGCAATTCATATAAAGTTGAAGTATAAGGAAGTTTCATCTCGCATAGTTATAAATCAAAGTCATCAACTTATACATAACGTTTGAACCAATCCTTGGAGCCAGTTGCTACAAGTTGATCAATAATTTGGGTCCTCGGAATTGTGGTGCTCGTATAGGTTATTAAGAATATACCTATTTACAAATCCCGTTAATTATGTATATATTTATATATGTTCACAATCACGATGTTAAAAAATAAGTATATCCTTACTCGTAATATGGCGTGATTACTTCATAGTTGCACAACACATACGTCTTGATGATGTGGCGTTCTGAACCCGTAGAGCCATCCCTTCTTTAAAGTCCCACTTGCCCAGCTAGGAATATACCTATCATCGTTGCTCGTAAGATCATCATTTCTAAAGGACTGCTTTGCTTGCAAAGAAAATGCGGATCAAAGTGGTGGAAAGTGAATAGCCTGATTTCATTAATAATGTATGCCTCGACAATGGACGCCTCAACGTACACGAAACAAATATAACATTCTTATGAGGCTGATATGCGATATCAGTCTATAATATTTATAAACATTATTAAATGAAAATTACTTCTTAAAATTTTAGTCCTGGTTTTTTTTGATTTCATTTTCGATTTTGTATTAGTTTTCCTGAAATAATAAGAATATATTTTTATTAGTTGATGGATTTTATTTTATGTGGTTAGTAGAGTCGAATTAAAATATTTTTAAGGATAGTTCTTGTGTCGAATGCAATGTATTTTTTTAAACAAATTAATAGTTAAATTTTTTTTTGAGAATTGTTGATAATGTAACCGTATATAATTTCATTTTTCATACCCAAAATATTCTCGGTTTCCAAGTCATCAGACTTGGTACCCAAAATTTTTAATTTTTATCCGCCTGAATACCCTCCATTAGGTTGACTATAAAAACAAACAATCAACCCAATTTTTGAGAAAAAATTAGGCGGGATCTTATCTATATAAAGGCATGTTTGGCTGCCATTTTATTCAACACACCAAAAATTTATTTTTCTATTTCAATTTTATAAGTAAGGACAATAATACAAAAGAAATTAATCTATTAAAAAATACTAATTCAAATCGTTATGGAAATACAATTCAAATATTTTCTCCCAATTAAAATCATTATGAAAATAAATATGCATGCTAAATGCGGAGTAATATAGAGATAATCACCTAATAATAAGTTAAGAAAACAAACAAAGTCTTATGTTCAATCACCACTACATTTGTTAGTGAAAAATAAACAGAGAAAAAATTGAATAAGCTGTACAAAGAGTGTCAATGTACTTTTGACTCAAATAAAATTGCATATCCATACTTCAAAAAAAAAAAAATACATTTCATTTATTATTTTTTGGCTGAGATAATTTTGTTTATAAATTTATTATAATTTTCTATTTCACTAGTCCCGAGTAAAGCCAAAAAAAACTTTTGTTAAAATAATTGAAAAGAAAAGTATTAAAAATTATATCATAAACCCTCGATAAAAACAGTATGACAACATTTGTATTATGGTGGGATAATTTTACTTTTCGTACTTAAAGTATACATCTTTTTCAGTTTTAGTACTCCAAGTTTTCAAGTCATCAGACATAGTACCCAAAATTTTTAATTTTCATCCACCTGAGTAACCTCTGTTAGGTTGACCATTAAAACAAACGGTCAAACCATTTTTGGAGGAAAAATTAGGCGGGATCTTGTTTATATAAGGGCATATTTGGCTACCATTTTACAGCATACCAAAAATTTTAATTTTAATTTTAATTTTATAATTGAGGAGAATAATGTAAAAAAAATAAAAATAAAAATTTACTCAATTTCTATTAAAAAATGCTAATTCAAATCGTTATGGAAATATCAATTCAAATATATTCTTCTAATTAAAAGCAATATGGAAATAAAAATGCTTACTAAATGTGGAGTACTGTAGAGATAACCGCCTAGTAATAATTTAAGAAAACTAATAGCATCTTATGTTCAATCGCTACTAGCATTCCTCGCGAAAAATAAACAGAAAAATTGAATAAGCCACTCAATGGGTGATAATGTACTTCTGAGGAAAATAAAATTGCATGTACATATTTTGATATACTATACCATTTTTTGTGCACAAAATAAAATATATATATTTCAATTATTAATTTTAGCTTAGAGAATTTTGTTTATAAATTTATCATAGCTTTCTATTTCACTAGTCAAAAAAAAGCAAAAAAAAACAAATTATGAAAATAATTAAAATAAAAGTATGAAAAATTATAGCATAAACCCTTATATAAATAAAATATGACAACATTTGCCTTGTGGCCAAGCAAAAAGAAAAAAATAAAAGTATTTTTTCAGTAAAATTTTTAATTTTTATTGAAATTGGATTAAATATGTATTTTTTAGAAATACTTGTCCTCAAATTTTTGAATAGTTTTATACACACTTCCTGAAAGGGGTTTTATACCTCTTTTTTATCAGTTACCTCATTTTGGGAGGGTTTTGTTTCGCAAATTTAAGCGGCCTTTTACTTTTTCATATCGCATTTTTTTCGTGATTTTTATGTTATGTGTTGATAAATTGTATCACAATACCATTACAAAATATGCTAAAATGTAAAATATTTTATTAAAAAATAAATTACTTTTAAATATTTTTTACATTTAAATTAATTTTGTATTTCTTATTTTAATAAATTGCCTTATGCATACTAAGTATATTGATATAATATAAAACTTACAAATAGATATAAAGAATCATAAATTAATTTGTTCAACTTGTCAATTTAAAAAAATATAAGAGATAATTAATAGATATTAAAATATAACATAAAACTTATATGTCATATTAAATAATTATTTTAAAAAAATAACAGAAATTTACTAAATTATTGATTAAGATTGTTTTCGTATAAAGATTAAATATACAAATAAAAGTACTTTTAACTTATATTATTTAAAATAAAATATATAATATTGATTAATAATTGTAATATATGGTCAATTTTGAGTATAAAATTGATCAAGTATTGAATATGGAATCAAATATATAAATATTTTGAAATAAAATATATACAAAAAAAATAGAAAAAGGCTCGCGAGCTGATGAACAGAAGACATTTAGCTCGAGCTCGAGCTTGAGCTTGAGCTTGAGATTTGCGAGCCGGCTTCACTCGTCTGCCTCCCCTATGCTCCAGTGATATTTTCTACATACATCCCTACGAAAGGAAAAAATGGCCTCGCACCACAACATTGATGGCGTTATGGAAATCTTGATCCGACCATGAGAAAATAATTAATTTATAAAATCCCAAAAAATTATAATGAAAATAATTTGTAGGAAATTTGTCACCTTACCTTGCGTCACTGAGACTAATATATCTATGAGTAGACAATGGTGGTACTGGTGGTGGTGGGGTGGGGGTGGTGCTGGTAAGTTCTACGGGTCTGATAATTCAAAATAAATAATTTATGATTTATAATTTACAACAAATTACCTTCCTTATACATACAACATACATACATTTTAAACCTAACAATAAACAAAATAAACACAATAAGTAATCATATCCTCCTCCTCATCAACATTGTAAATCCAACAATTTCATAACTGGTAAAAAATGACCCAATACATATTACTTAACACCCAATGTTTCCCAACATTTCACACCCAATATACTTGCGATTTAAAATAAAAATTAAAAAAAAAAGCACAAAAATTGGGGAAAAAAAGAAGTTACAGAAAAACATACATAATTTTCAAAAAATTGCAGAAAATGTATTAATTTTAAAAAACAAATATTTTTACAATTACTTTAAGACAAATACAATATTTTAGAACATAGATATGATCAAATAGATAGAATCTTTCTATGTGTTGATATTTGGTATAAATCTGGATGTTGAAATATCAAAATTAAACATCGAATTGGTATGATAGGATAACTTTTGTAAGAAGTATATTTAATATTTTGGAACCGTTCTAGCATATTTCTAGTTATACATTTTGGAATGGGCTTTTTAAAAACGGATACCCACCAAATTTTCGATTTTATGGACATGGAGCCATTTAAAAAAAAAATGTAACATTTCAATCAAAATATTGTATTTTTCGCCAAATATGTATTCTATCATCGTTGCTCGTAAGATCATCCTTTCTACGGGGCCTACTTTGCTTGCAAAGAACGTGCGGCTCAAAGTGGTGGGAAGTGAATAGCTTGATTGCATCGATGATGTATGTCTCGACAATGGACGCCCAGACGTGTACTTTGTTCTTCGTCGGGATGCACAAACAGAAGTTGGTGACTTTTTTTATTCGTTGTATTCTATCATCATCGTTGCTCGTAAGATCATTTTTGAAAAATGGATGCCCACCAAATTTTTGATTTTTTGGACTTGGCGACATTTTAAAAAAAAATGTGTAACATTTCAACCAAAAAATTGTATTTTTTCGCCAAATATGTATTCTATCGTAGTTGCTCGTAAGATCATCATTTCTACGGGGCATACTTCGCTTGCAAAGAATGTGCGGCTCAAAGTGGTGGGAAGTGAATAGTTCGATTTCATCGATAATGCATGCCTCGACAATGAACGCCCGGACGTGTACTTTGCTCTTCAACTTTCTAAATCACGGATGAACTTGTTCAAATAGTTATAGAGTGATCAACAAATTATATAAATTCGACATTGTGTCAAACTAAATTGAGCAAAATAAAAACTCAAATAAATGTAATGTTTGATAGTATGATTTGGGGGTGGGGGCTGCGCAAACGCAAGCCCCCGCTACCACAAATTATGACATAGGCTCCACCATTTAGGCAGACCTTAGGCGAGCACCCCTCCAAAGTGCAATGGAGATCACCAACCTAGGCCATGGGCCTTATTGATCGCCCATCGACCCCGTCCAGGTAAGTATGTTTCAAGTTGGGATTCGTATGGAAAATATGCGCTCCTCTCCTACTAGTCACACAATGCTCATCGATGTGAGATGATGCATGTGGATTAAAAACTGAATTTGCAGTTTGTTAATGAGAAATGAATTAACAAACTGCTATTGATGATGCTGTAGGTTTCTGTTTGACAATGATGCTGCTGCTGCTCTTGGTTTATATAATAATGTTTAGTGAAGACATGTATGTAGACTAGAATTGGTGAGGTGCGCCAGGCCAAGGCAATAGTGCAACGCCAAGGCGACGCTTGAGAGCCCCAGCAGCAAGCTGCCGTGATGGGCTCTCTCCCTAAAAAAATTAATTTAATATCATGTGGACCAATGGTCCATGTATCAGATATTAAACTGATAAGAACAGATACTACACTTGATCTTAGCCAAAAGGCCGAGAAAGGTATGATTAACTCAGTGCCGGAGCCTAATCTTTTGTAGCACCCACAACCCTTTTGTATGCTCTGTTCCATTCCGATGTGGGAGATTTTTGAGCTGAATATTAACTACTACAATTGCAATTATTAGTTAAGAAAAGAAATTAAATATATCTCTCTGATCATGCAATTAATCACATTTGATTTCTCTATTTAATTGCTGCTGCTGCTGCATGAATCAGCTTCCATTTCTACTCTATGTTTCAGCAGTTTCTTGTATCAGACCAAATATTCCAACATATATTATAGGGGCCAAAACCTTTTACAGTTTCAAACCCTCCAAAAATTAGAGTATGCCGTTGAATGAGGCAAGCGCACGGTATTCTTTAGTAAAAGGCGAAAGAATAGTTTGCTCTGTGCTTACCTCACGGCTCCTTAATTTCTCTCTGCATCTCTCATTAAGTTCTTCTATGCTACTAAATCTGCCAACCCTTTATTGCTTTCTCCATGTGGGAAGAAATTAGTTAGTCTCCTCGTCCTCCATGCCGTGCTCGTATCGTCTCTCCTCGTCCTCGTCCTTGATGCCCTGCTCCTATCGTCTCTCCCGTCTCGTCCTCGTCTGCGTCTTGTTAATGCATTTGTATTAATGCTCAAAGCTGTGCATGCTTTGGTTCCAATCAACATATATTGTCTTTTACAAATCTTAATTTTCCCTCAACTACATATCTATCAACAATCACATCCTCACATTATACATTCTCCCTTTCCAAATACATCATTCTTGCAAATTTCAAATTAATAGTCCCTCCCCACTATTCAATATTAATCTTAATCAAGATTTAATCTTTTTATTATAATATGTCAATTCCGCAACTATTCTAGCTCTTTTTATAATTAGAAGACATCCGTAACCTTATTTAATTAATACTCTTCTTAATTAGTAGAGAAGACAACTAATATTCAATGTGATTAGATTTCTTGAGAAATTCTATCATGTACGTTGATGATAAAACTTTAATGGCTCGTTTCGTTCAACTAAAAAAAAAAAAAAAGGAGTGAAAGGCGAGGGGAGGGGGAAAAGATAATAGTTTTTTTTTTTATTTGCTATGATAAATTTTAGAAAAGTAAATCTCAAATATTTTTTGTTGTTTGATCCGTACAAAAAATAAATTGAGAAGAGAAGATTAAATTTGTAAGTTTTATAATTATCCCTTTCTTTTATTTTATATTAAAAAAATAAACAAGTTAGTTTTATACTAAAAATTTTAGTTTATAAAAATTAAAACTTATTAGTAAATTTTGTCAAACAAGAATAAAAATATTTTTTTTAATAAAAATATTCAAAAATGAGTATTATGTATTTATTCTAAACTATTCTGTTTAAATAAAATAAAAGTTAATATCAATGATCGACGACGTAGTAGTTTTCAGGCAATTTGCTTGTCATTTCTTAAAATTATGTATCATTATTAACTGCGGAAAAGAAAAAAGAATTAAGGGAAATATATATATATATATATATATATATATATATATGTCAGTAATCAAGTAAATATAATTTTTTTTTTTTTGTCTGTTCGGTGTTATATTTTTACTTTTCATATCAAGTTTGGACGAAAACAAAATTCAATCCCCTAAGAAATTTTATATACATTCAGTTTTTTTGTAACAAAAGAACATATGCAACTTGTATATGTTTTACAAAAAAATTGTAATGACTTGCTCAAAGCCGTTATAAATTTAGGTTGGCTCTTGTAACGATTTTTGACACGCATTGCAATTGTTGTTTGGTAAATGAAAATTACGTTGTACCTCCTTTTGAAATAAAATTAATCTAATTCTTTGCTTCACATCTTGGAACGGAGTTTGTAATAGAAAATGTGAAAAATTTTAAGTTCTTGGAACATGATGTGTATCTCATTTTGGAATGGGAAGGAAAGGGTTTTCTACCTCTTTGTGGAATGGTTTTTGTACCTCTTTTTGAAATGGGTGTTTTACCTAATTTTGGAATAGGTATTGTACCTCTTTTGGATCGAGATTTTTTTAACAGTTTTATACACACTTTCTGAAACGAGTTTGTACCTCTTTTTATCAGTCGTTGTACTTCATTTTGGGACAGGTTTCGTTTGGCAAATTTAAATGGCTTTTTACTTTTTGTAACGAATTTTCTAATGATTTTTATGTTATGTGTTGATTTATTGTACCACAATACCATTAAAATTTGCTAAAAATGTAAATTATTTTAAAAAAATTAAATTACTTTTTAAATATTTTTTACTTTTAATTAATTTCATATTTTATTCTAATAATTTCTTTGAATTTAAATTCATAAAAAAAAAGTTTTTGAAAATTTTAAATTCTAAATATTTAAATAAATTAAAATAAAGGTAAATATTAATATTGAAATTAGCAAAAAAAAAAAGAATATAATATTATTTTAAAAATTGTATATTAATACAATTTTAGAAAAAAATAAAAGCACCCTAATTTAAACTTAAATCGTTCTCCCCATCAGCAATGTCCGCATCGCCCTGTCACTCATGTGCATCGTTGTTGGGGACCGGGGGATCAATTGGAGGGCAATAGAGGGATGGGTAGATTGGTCATCACATGCATGAGCATCTCCTTGAGCTTCATGACACGTTCTAAGTGATCTGTGAGTGGTGGTGGCAGAGGCGATGTAGGTGTCCAGCAGGGCTATGATGGTCAGTAGATGAGTTGTGGGCCTTTGAACCCAAATCGAATACACGTTTCTTGTTATGGTTGCCACAACCGATATCCACAAATATTGCTCACTAATGCCCACCAAGGCTTCAGAAAACAGTGAACAATCTTGCCCATCGCCGAAGCCAGGGCCAGTTGCTCTAGCAGCATCTTCTGAAAGCTCTCCTGTGAAATGGAAAAATTCATTAGTAACAGAAATATAAATTAATTAAAAATAAAAACGAGAACCATTTCTATAAACAAATTACCACCACTTGCTCTCCATGCAGGCTGCTCGAGTACACATCGCCCTTCTTCTTATAGAATTTGGAGAACAGTTCCATATGCGTCGGAATGTTATCATACTGTATTTTTCGAGGGTTTATGCTACAATTTTCATACTTTTCTTTTGATTATTTTATATATATATATATATATATATATTATATATAATTTTTTTACTAGTGAAATAGAAAGTTTTAATAAATTTATAACAAAATTCTCTTAGCAAAAAACAATAATTGAAATATTTTTTATTTTGTGCCCAAACAACAGTATAATATATCAAAGTATGGATATGAAATATTGTTTCACTCAAAAGTACATTGACACCCTTTGAGTGACTTATTCAATTTTTCTCTGTTTATTTTTCGCGAATAATGCTAGTTGTACTTGAACATAAGACTCTTGTTTTTAAGATTACTAGGTGATTATCTCTATACCTATATTACTCCGCATTTAGTATGTATTTTTATTTTTATAATAATTTTTTGGAGGAAATATTTGAATTGGTATTTCCATAACGATTTGAATTAGTATTTTTTTAATAGAAATTAGGTTAATTTTTTTTTACATTATTGTCCCTAATTATAAAATTATAATTAAAATAGAAATTTTTGGTGCATTGAATAAGATGGTAGCGAAGCATGCCCCTAAATAGAAAAGATCCCGCCTAATTTTTCCTCCAGAATTGAGTTGATCGTTTGTTTAATGGTCAACCTAACGGAGGGTACTCAGGTAGATGAAAATTAAAATTCGTGAGTATCAAATTTGATAATTTAAAAACTTATGGTACTAAAATTGATAAAAAAATATTACTTTGGGTACAAAAAATTAAATTATCTCATTATACCAATATGCCCCAAACGTGCATGAAGCTCAAGAAGCAGCCCAACATGAAAAGAAATTATGAAGCCCACAAAATAAGATTATTCCCCAATGTCCCAGAAGCAAAAGGGGTTTTACTCTCAATTCTCGGAGGAGATCCAACCCGCATTGGGATCTTCAGAGCCTAAAAAGCGTTGAGAAAGCCCATAAAGGCTTACGGAGGTCCATCAGGACCACTCACATGGCAGTCAGGTCAATCGTGGGGAAAGCCCTAATGACACGTGGATGAGCCTTACCAGGACAACTCGGAAGGAAAATCATCCCCCTTAACAAGAAGGAAGGCCGGAGATCTAGGGAGGAGGGTTGGATTGCTATAACCGCCCCTTTCGAGACGGAGGATAACTCTATCCAATGAAGGAATTTTATCCACTAGCTAAGATTCATTAAACACATGAACAAAAAAACACCCCCACGATAGTTGGAGTCTATCCTCTAGCAACCTCTTCTCGAGTTCCAAGGGGACCAGACTCTCCTAACTGGTAGGGGGCGAGAGCTATAAAAAGAGCCCACTCCCCTCTGTAAAGGGGAAGGTTTCTATGCACTTGCACATATAGAAACACCATTGCTCAAAGCACTTTCATGCTGAATTAATGCTCTATATAATGCTTTTTTAGTTTAATTCTAATTGTTTCACCATAAACTGACTTGAGTGTCGGAATGTTAATATACTTTTTGCAAGTTCCTTTCAAAGATTTGTGAGAAGCAGGCCCAAAGATCTCGTGTTGGACTTATTTAAACGAAATTTTTTTTGCTCGCATCATTATTAAAAATAATTTTTAATTGACTAATAGAAAATTAAATATGAGGACCCCACACAATACCCATAATCTATTTAAATTTATTTAAACAAACTTATATTGAACCCACATTAAAAAATATTAAATCCAGCCCAACCCAAAACTAGATAGATTGAGTTGGAACCACAGGTTTCCACTCATTTAACCATATCAAAATATTTGATAGCTAAATATTAGCCGTGGACTAGAAACAACATTCTAACAATCGTTGTATAATCAAAATTAATTAGTATTTATCATACTTTTTCACTTTTAATCATAAATAATTGTTCTAATGCACTAACAAAAGGAAAAAAATTGCAACTTTTATGACAATGAATAATAAATGCTTAAGTGCTCCATTATTTAGATTTTGAAAATATTTATAGTCTGTCTTTGTTTCCAGATCCTTCCGGATATGCTGTTCTCATCTTCTTATCTCCAATGTCTCATCTATAATGGCAAATCATGCCTTCTTGTCCTACGCAGTGACAAATGGATGCATCTAAAATCATGTCTTCCAATTTAAAATTCTTGAGTTATAACCCCAACTCATGTTAGAAAACTAATCAAATTATTCAATATTTGTTTTAAATTGATCGATAAAAAGTCATTGCAGTTCGATAATTAATTTAACAAATCAAATTTTAAATTTAAATTTTCATTTGATAAGTTCCCAATCTATGTATGAGCCTAATTCGATTGCAAACCGTTCGAGCTCAATTGCCGTCCGATTCTACTAAAATGCGTTCAAACTCGATTTGATTATTGGCCTGAGAAAGGTATTTGGGTGAGCTTATAAGCTCTTTAAAATATTTTATAATATGTTTGAGAGGTTATAAGATGCTAAAAGGTGTTTGATAAATTTTAGAAAAGAGTATATAAGTTCTAAAATAAAATTTTAGAAGCTTACAAGCTCTTAGAGCTGCTAATTTATTTTTAAATTCTTAATAAATTATTCAAACTAATTA
The DNA here is from genome assembly GCA_034509725.1 of Sesamum angolense. Classification (NCBI taxonomy): domain Eukaryota; kingdom Viridiplantae; phylum Streptophyta; class Magnoliopsida; order Lamiales; family Pedaliaceae; genus Sesamum; species Sesamum angolense. The sequence continues at coordinate 7,789,505 of JACGWL010000010.1, forward strand.
TAAATTTATCAGTACTAACATCTTATAAGTTTTATGATCTTATTTAATTTAAATATCTCATGAACATTTTTTTAAAGATCTAATGTTTTATAAACTATAAAAATACCTCATAATATTAAGACATATGAATTTATAATTTTTTTTAAATAAATTTAGCCAAACACCCTCTTAAGTCGCAAAATCGTTTTCACGGGATTCGTACGTTTATATTGAAAATTAAGTCCTATTAAGTTTTTTTTTTTTAAAAAACCATTATTTCTATTCTTTATAGACATTAATTTTGTCCAGTTCCATGTAAAGTTCCAATAATATTGCATTAGACATAATGTTACAATCAGAAATTAGGGATTCGTTGGATCTGGACCGTTTTTGGGCTCTATTCATTGGAGTCAATTATACATTCCGATAATAAAAAAGTACAATTTAATTATAATAGAATCTAATATTTAATTATGGAAAATACAATCCACCATGTAAACGAGCAATAATATTTAATTAGTGACATGTTAGGTAAACAATCAAATCACAAGTGATTTTTGGCACTTATCAAACTTTATTTTTATGATTAAAATTTTACACCGTAATCATCTAACTCATTTCCCATTAAGGCACGCATAATCACATTCCCATGAGAGAGTAAATTATATTATCATCCCAGATCAAATAAATCTTGTTATAATTAGATTATTTGTATATATGTTTATATATTAATACATGAAAGAAGGTATTTCTTTATCATTATAAATGTAGTTTAGTCAAGAAAAAATTTATTCGATCTGCAGTAAGTCAATAATAAGTCAATCGATGGTAAACATCAGTTTTTTTTTGTTATCATCAATGGATTCAATGAATTTTAACTACGGAGAGACCTATTTATTAGATGGAAGCAATCCTCAAGGATACTAGATGTAATTTTTCAAATCATAAGGGATCTACGTGTAACTACATCAAATCTCACGAAAAAGGAGTGTAATTATCCTTAAATTTAGTTATCAATATTTTCTCTCATTTTCAAAATTTCGAGTACAAGTCTTAAAGTTGTAGTTACAGTTACAAAAACACCCCCTTATTAGTGGTAGAATTTTACACGAAGATCCTCCCAGACACATCAGGATGAGGTGTATATATAATTTTACAATTCTAAGATACAATGCACCAACAGTACCCCTTCCGAAAGCATATATGTCATATTACCCAAAAAAAAATATTTATGTAATTAAACCTAACATCTCGGAATGTCGACGCCATTTACCCAATATATAATGAGTGAGTGCTACATTTCAGAGTAGAGTGGCACACAAACACTACAAAACACCAGGAAGAACACCACCATCACTCCACCTCCACCTCCAGATTGAGTGAAGAAATACACAGCCAAATCTATTTTCATGGACTTGATCAAGAAAAGGTATATATATATACACATATTCATATAGTAATTTTTGGGTGCATAATCATGAGTTTTGCAGCCTGTATATAGATTTCTTCTTCTTTGGGTGTTTTTGTTGGGCAGTTCAGCAGGGGCAGAAGTCATCACTGTTGATGTTGTTGCAGCTAAAGATCTTCTTCATCACGCCCTCTACCGCTATCTTGATGTCAGGTAAATTGCTGTAGTACTACCCCATGTTGTATCCAACTTAATTTTCTAATTTCGAACATGAAAACATGAGTTCGAGTCCCATTAATGTGTGAATAATTAATTTATTTTAATAGTAAGTTACTGATTATATACATATTTTTTATATTGATGATTAACGTATATTCATTGCTGATGATTGAAATTTATAATGTAATTGTGATCTATTCACGTAGGACTGAAGAAGAATTCAAGAATGGACATGTTGACAACGCCTTGAACATTCCATACATGTTTAATACTCCAAAAGGTATGGTGCTAATATATATATATATATATATATATATATATATATATATATAAATTTATTTAATTTTTTTCCTATAAAATAGTCATAATTGAGTACATAATTGTGAGAAAATTCAGGCAGAGTGAAGAACCCCAAATTTGTGGATCAAGTTTTGGCCGTTTCTGGCAAGGAAGATCACCTTCTTGTGGTAATTCATCATATTTGAGAATATATATTTAAGGGTGAATTATATTTTGATATTTGAATTAGGTTTGTTTTTACATTTTATTATTTATTTTTTTTTTTTAACTTACCATCTCAACTTTGTTATATAAGACCTTTTTTTATAATTCTGTTGTCGAAAAAACATCACATACTGTACATATGTGAAAACTATTACATCACATATCCCTTAGATATCACATGTGCATTGCATGCAATGTTTGTTCGACAAAAAAGTTAATTAAAAATAAGTATAAATGACAAAGTGCAAAAATTCGTAAAGTTGATACGGTAAATTGAAAAAAATAAGTTTATATTTCAAAGTATAAAAATGGTCATAGTTCGAACGGCAAAATGTAATTAATCCTATATTTAATGAGTTAATTTCCAATATTATTAATTTTCAGGGTAAAATTACATCGACACTTTTATGAAATTTTAATCTAATTACACAAATACCCTACTCTTTGAAAAGTTACAAACAGGTAATTGATGTTGTAATTATAATTATAAGTACACTCCTTATTTTATTGACGAAATTTCACAAAAACACCCTCTCATGAGGTGTATCTTTAATTTTACAAAAAATAATAATTGTTTGTGATAATCTTAAGAGGCATCCACGCCATTTATTCTTAATTTTTATGTCAAATAATTTCGAATATATGCTCAAAATTTTGAAAATTAATTGATGCTGTAAAAATTTCAAAATTTCAGGGTTGTCAAAGTGGGGTTAGGTCTGTATATGCAACTACTGATCTTCTTGAAGCTGTAAGTTTAATCACTTTGCTCCCCCCACCCCTCTTGTTTTAGCTCTTTTTTTGTGTCACTGTTCAAGGGAGAGCGCTGGTGTTACAGGAGTGTTTGTGAGAGTTTTTTTTAAAAAAAAAAAAGTTTTGAATTAAAAATAAATAAATAAAACTATATACTTTAAATTTATGAAACATACGAAATTGGATCAAAAAATTAAGCACAGCTGGTTACTAATTTTCAAGAGGTGCAGCTTTCTCCCAAAGAATTTCTACAGCAGTTCAGATGGGTTGTTGAAATTGTGTAATTTTGGGGAAATCATTTTGATATAAATTTGGAGTATAAGGACAAAAGAGTAATTTTTCTACAAAAATGAGAAAGAACTAGAGAAGTAATACAATATAAAATTAATACACTCTTCTGAAAATAAATAAGTAAACACCGTATTGTTAATACATGACTTTTTAATCATCCATTTAGAAAAGAACAGTCCAATCAATCATTTAATTCCATTTAGAAAAGAACAGTCCAATCACTCATTTAATTCCATCCTCAAAGTAAACAGGTCTTAAGGTATTTGGAATGTCAGCTTTTATTTTTAAACTGCTACAAGAAATACTTGTAAAGCAAAATTAATAGATTTTTAATTTATTTTCAAATTTTTTAATCTAAGTTTGTGTAAGAGTTTTCAAATGATGTGAATAATTTAACACTAATAAAATTTAAAATTTTACATACTTAATATTTTGGAATTATTTTATTTTATTTCTATATTATCTTATACCATTCCTATATCATAGAAGAAATAAATTAAATTTCTATGATTAATTAACAAAAAATATATTTTTTGACAATCATACCAGTTTACTTATTGTGTATGAATGAACAATTATATTATTTAGCGGAAGCATTCTTGAATTAAAACGTCAATTTTTCTACTAGTATTCAATATTTTAACAATATAAAAGACAAACATTTATAAAAAAAAGTGAGATATATATTAAAAAAAAGTCGATTACAAACAGTAAGCAAAAATACTATATTTAACACACGGGACAAAATGGCTTTAATCAATTAAACTAGTTTTAGAAGTGGTTTTTTTTTTTTTCCCGAACACTTCCCAATTTAACTCTTGTCTGTTTTTTATAACACTACTCATTTTTTATTACGTTACAACGTTTATGCAATCATAGGAAGAAGTATGAATTATTTATTTTAATTAATTATCATAATTAAAAATAAAAAAATTATGGCGAACATTGATTAACTTCGAGAACTGCTTCACACTGATTAAATGACTTGCGTTGCGTTTCAGGAATTCAAGCATGTATGCAACATGGGAGGGGGATACATTGCGTGGATTGGGAACGGTTTTGCTGTTAAGAAGCCAAATCCAGTGGAACTCTGATTGCAATAATATATATATATATATATATATATATATATATTATCAAGAGATCAAACCCAATAATTTATGGAAGAACTATTTTGAGTTTGATTTCTGTAATATGGTTTTAATTTCTCTTAAATTCCAAACTTTAAAAAAAAATTGTTTAAATATCTATAACTTCTATCGATGTATTTATTTCTACATGTTGTTGGAGGAGATGTTGTTCACTCTATTTGTCGTACTCTAAATAACCTAATTCAACTGCATAAAATGAACTGTACTCATAATGTCCTTATTCTGAAATGTAATGCACCAGAAATAGTGTCTCAACTAAGGCCGATTAGTTTATTCAATGTAGCGACGAGGATAGCTTCTAAATGCATAGTCAATAGACTTAAACCGTTACTTGGCCTTATTATTTGTCCAATACAATCCGCTTTCGTTTCTGGTCATCTTATTGCGAATAATGTGTCGCTTGCCTTCACATTAAATCATCATATGAAAACACCAACGCAGTTGAAGGGGTTATGTAGCACTTAAACTTGACATAGTACGCTTATGATTGAGTCGAATGGTCTTTTCTTAGACCTATTCTTCTTCGATTAGGTTTCCGTATGTAGTTTGTCAAGTTGATCATGTTATTAGTTACTATTGTTTTTTATTGGTTAAATTTAAATAGTACTCAATTTAAATATTTCAGACCAGAGAGAGATACGACAAGATGACCCTCTTTCGCCGTATTTATTCATTTTTTGGGTAGAGGCGTTCTCGTGTTTATTGCAAGAAGCTGAACAGAGGGGTTGTCTAATGGGGATTGCTGTTGCCCCACATGCACCAAGGATCTAACATCTATTGTTTGTGGATGAGTATTTTGTGAAGTCAACGTCGAGCAATCGAGTGAGATTAAATGGATGCTACATCTTTATGCATATGTGTCGGGGCAAGAGATCAATCACACTAAGTCGAGCATAATTGTGAGTCGTCACTTGCAACAAGATACATGGAACCAGCTTGCAGCAGTGCTTGGGGTGAGATCGAGTATGAGGCATGAGCGGTATATGGGTCTACCTGCAGTGGTTGGACGTTCATGGATGGAGTTATTCCAGGCCATTCATGATTGTATTTGGAGTAAAGTTGATACTTAAAAATCTCAATCGTTGTTTGATTTTGGTTGAGTGGACCCTTCTTTGGTCGTTCTTGGTCAAACTAGTATTCTTTTGCCCCCTATAGCCATTAATGCCTACGTGATGGGGGCATTCAGGGGAGTGTAAGCGGGGTACACTCTCTGAAAGAGAGGATTTTTACACTTGAACTCAATCGTCAAACTTTTTTTAGGATCCTTTATCTTTTCGACCCTTCTTATTCTTCCCCTAACCCAATTTTTTTTGGATGCCATCAAAATCTGCAACTAGTTTCTTCACCAGGGATTTCAAGAAATCCTCTTCCAACAACTCTTGAAAGAAGACACTGGCTTAACCTCTAGAGTGGTCGAGGGAACCTCTAGAATAGCGATGTTGAAACGGTGCGATTAGTTTTTCAATGACTCCTATTCCTTTAATATATTTAGTAAAATTGTTATTTTTAAACAAATATATCAAACATTTTATTATTCTTATAAGATTGCTTTAAAAAAAAAAAAAAAGAGAATGATCTAACATATAATGATTCTTTATATGTGAATGGACCAAGCACCAAAAGCTTGAGACTTGAGAAGTTTTACATACATAGGGTGGTGCATTATACTAAAACAGTACAAATCGCCCCCGTCTTCTTCGTTTCTCACCTCCCCATTTGAGCATTAGAATTTATTTGATATACAATAGTAATCGAATATTTTTTATATGTGAGGGGTAATTTAATTTTTTATATATTATTTAATTAAGTGAAAGAGAAGAAAGATAAAATGGATAACAATTAAAATTGATAAAATTAATTAACTTGGACAAAAATTATTAATAGAAAATTAATTTGAATTGAATGATATGGAAAAATCAATATACTTGAGGATATTTTAGTTTGAATATATATATATATATATATATATACATGGAAGTGTTTGCGAGCATTTTAAAAAAGCGTTTTTCAACTTCTGGTTTTAAAAAAATACTTTGAAGTGTTTGGGTTGCTAGCTTCTGTTTCGATAAGGTTAAAAAAAAGTGCTTTTAAGTAAAAAGTTAGAATCACCTTAGGGAATCTAGCTGCTTTGGATTTTTTATAAATAAATTCAACTCTATTTTTTATTATTTTATCCTTATTATAATAACATTAATTCAACTTTACTATTTTTAATTTATTTTTAAAATTATATATTTAAAGTTGATATCGGAGTTTTCAAACAATTTGAATAATTTAACAATAATTAAATTTATACTTTCACATATCTAATATTTTAATTTATATTTGATTTTTGTGTCATCTAATTATATTGTTTCATTCACATATTGTCATTTGATTTAATTGATAAAAAGATTTTTTTGCAAGTTTTATTATTGTGTATGAATAAATAATAATTATATTACTTAGTGGGAGCATTATTATATTAAACACATTTTTTTAATATTCTTTAAAAATAAATATAAAATATACTAATCAAAATAAAATTTGTTATTTTTTGTGAAAAAATTATTATTAGTGACAAACAACAAGTAAAATAATAAGCAAAATATGGTATGTCTTTAACACATAGGGATAAAATAGTCTTTAATCAATTAATTTTATTTTAGCAGTAAATTTTCTACAAACACTATTCAATTTAATTTTTATCTATATAGTGATAGATCAATGAAGTTCTATATATCGGCAGGTGGGATTAAGAGACTGAGTATCCGTTGTCATTGATGGGGGCAACGATGTTTGGCAAGCTATCGAAAGGCAAGGTTGCCGCTTGGTTGCTTCAATAGTTTCTTTTCACGAGAACTGTTTTTTCTAAATTCAAAAATATATTACAGAATAAATTACATAAATAATCTTTAATGTTAGATTTAATTACATAAACATTTTTTGTCCTTTACTAAATTACAGATACACTCTTTGAGATTATACATATATTATAAATACGTTCCATAGTCAGGTCAAAATTTTACAAATACACTTCCTGAAGTAAATTATATCAAACATTAGAGGGGGCATTTATAATTTTTCAAACAATAAAAGGGTATTCGTAATTACGATAAATTTTAGAAGAGTTCGTTGTAATTCCTCTTTAAGCAATTGTCATTTTTATACTTACCATATTGGGTCAGGTGAGAATATTTAGTAATTGGGGCCTAGAAGAGAAAATATCCATAAGTGAATGGGCAAAAGTGAAAATCCAAAAATGAAGTTTTGGTCCAGCGATACAAACACTATACATACGAATCAAGGCCAACACCCCCAACCCTCCGACCCACATTGCGGCATTCTGCTCACACAGAAATTTCACAAATTGTGCTTTACTCTGTTTGTTGACGATCAATCAATCAATCAAATCGTGAAAAATGAGCGGAGCGGGGAAGAAGGTAATGGACGTTGCATTCAAGGCCGGGAAGAATATTGACTGGGAAGGAATGGCGAAGCTGTTGGTATCCGAGGAGGCTCGCAGGGAGTTCGGCACCCTCCGCCGCGCCTTCGACGAGGTCAACACGCAGCTCCAGACCAAGTTCAGTCAGGTCGATTTCCTCAATTTTATGCCTTTTCTTTTTTGCGGTTTAGGTACATCCCGATTCACTTGTGCATGTGTTTATTTTATCAGTAGTGGTGTGTGGAGCAGGTCTTTCATTTATCTATTCCTTTTGGGGTTTTCTTGATGCTTCGAGTGGTTTAATTTTGATCTTTATTGATGAGTTGGAAGAAATAATGAATGTGGTTAATGTTTAACGTTGAGTGGTGGAGTTGTATATAAGTCCTATTTGGCTCTTTCTTTATTTATTGGTTGAAAATGTAATGAATTTCGTGATTTCTAAGTCGTAGCTGAAGCCTCATGTCCATTGTACCAAATGGGACATTGCTCTTGAATTGCTCGATATCACCGCTGAAAGGAGGTTGTGATATCCATTACCTTTCGTAATTTGAATTGAAGATTATATTATAGGTTGAGGTTTAATAAAGATAAATTTTTATACTTTGAGTTTATTATGATAATTCAACTATACTATACTAGTATTTAGCAGCTGGTTTTCCTGAGTTGCTGCTATAGTGATTGGAACATGCGAAGTCGCATCTTCAATTCCACTTGACGTGAATATACTTAGTCATCAATTGGTGGAAAGTTGGAAACAAGGGTGTGTCTGGAAGAAATCAATTAAAGATCTTATAACGTTCTGTTCTGTGCTGCCTTCAGGACAAATGAGAATTTGTCTGAGATGGTTATACATTAGGCTCAATGCTGTAATTTGTAAAGATGTTGGGGCACAAGACAAAAATTACATGAATACAGTGGTTTTCATGCATACCTAAAAGCTGAAATGGACGCAAATGTTCTTCTCCTTGTTAACTTTGAAAAATAAGTTTCACATTATTTCTCCTTAGGGCTCATGCTTTTTTATCCCTACTATCCTACTTAGCTTTGCCATCTTGGTGTTATTGTTACAGAAATGGGACTGAGCAAAATAAGCAATGATCCATTAAGTCTGGTGTACTGTTCATTGAAATTTTACTCCCTGATTCTGTGCAAACTGCTGAGTGTCAGTGGTTATCCATGTGACTCAGATCATCTAATGAAGTTCTGAATAGAACAATTTCGGTCTACGAGTCCTGGACATTTCAGGATGTTGTTTTGGCATGATCATCTGAGTACAAATCACTTAAGACAGTGATTATCCTTTAGCATAGAATGTTTTCCAAAAAAGCAAAGCCACTATTTCAACTTAATATTCTTATTGAGTTTATATACCATAAATATGAGAGAAACCTGCAAGTTTCCTTGATCCTTTCACTTCTAATTCTTGTGCACTGACATGCAACTGCGTAGTTTTTGCTCCATTAGATAAATATGGCTCATTGCAGATAATTTCTGCTTCAATGTAGTTAAGTTATTTTTATCCTAAATGTTTGAAAAATGAGAGTTCTCCGCTATATGTGGAAATTCTAAACTATTCAGTGTTTCCCACTAGCCAAAATATTTGCGTGGCACCTAATTCTTTTCAAACGATTAAATAAAGTGCATGTTTGTAAATTACTGACTTTCTTACTGTTCTTTTCTTTATAAAAAGTGCAGGAACCAGAACCCATAGACTGGGAGTACTACAGAAAAGGAATTGGATCTCGCTTGGTTGATATGTACAAGCAGGCATACGATGGTTTGTTCTGTTTGTTGTTTGTCCATTTTGTTCATATCTTTATCTGCACAGTGTTGATTCTATATTTTAAGTGTTTTTTCCATCTTCAATAACAAACATCTTGAGTTGGGTATATACTTCTTAAACAAGTCTAATATCTTTTGCAAAATTTGTTCCTTGTTTGGATGTTGGAACCTATATGTTAAAATCCTTCTACAGTGAACAATTGGGAAAATAAGAATGAATACTAGAGACAATTCTGTTATATTGGGCTGTCGTTGCAATTGGCAATAGGTGAGACTTTGATTTTTGAAGTATCTTGCTCAGGGATATCGTAATCATATCAAAGAACAAAGAAGCTTCCATATAAAGTAGTCTATGCCATTAAGCAGGTTGAGCTTGAAACTAAGTCAAACATCTTGACCCATGATTCTAATAAGTAATAAGTTAATTGCCTTTGTTATTTTTCATGTCGGTGTATCTGTTAATTGATTTTGGTATTTTTTGATCAAAGTGTTGGCAAATAGCTGGCAACAAAATTTGGCATCTAATATCATATGCTGGAGTTTATTTTGAAATTCTTTTACATAAGTAAGCTGTAACTTATAGACAGGCTGAATTTATGAAGAGCTCATTTGTCTAGAGACTTCACAAGCTATGGCTTTATATAATCTGTTGATGGATGATCTAGGAAAATAGATATCCACCAACATTATGAGTCCTTAAAAGTTAGATGAAAGATAAGTTCTTTGACACTTATGAGTTGTAAAAACATATTCTGATCAGTATTCCAAATAACTGATCCCCGCTCCCAAAAAGAGAGAGAAAGTCATATAACTTCTCTTATGATATCAAATTATCTGTTACCTAGCAATCAACACATATATGATCAACGGAAGTTTCCATTATTGAGATTATGAAGATAAGAATTTTCATTAGCCTTCAGAGTCGTTTCTTGGCAATACCTGGCATCTGGTTGCAGTTATCATAAGTTGATTTGAAGTTCGATACATGATTTATTTTTTACTTTGCAGAAGTTAAAATTCCCCAGTATGTTGACAATGTCACTCCTCAATACAAACCCAAGTTTGATGCTCTGGTGAGGAAAATCATGAATCTTGTATTTTCTGCCACTTCTCTTACAGGATCTTTTTCATACCTCTTGTACTAATATTTGAAATGTTATACCTGGTTAATTATAGCTTCATAGGATTCTGAAGCTTATTCTGAAAAATTAACTTCATTTGAACAATCTTGAAAAATTATATGTAAGCTTTTGCATAGGTTATAGCAAATGTAGTATAAGGTTTCACTTTAAAAATTGCCAATGATTGCCACAAGACTGCAGTTATTTAACTTCTGTCAATTATTCTTAACTGAATGTACCAATTTAGAATTTCCAAACCCCCCTGTTCCGCTCATGTGTCAAATTAAGAAAATGGAGAATCTAATACTGAATTGCTCTCGAGTTACAGTTGGTAGAGCTGAAAGAAGCTGAGGATAAATCACTGAAGGAGTCTGAAAGATTAGAGAAAGAAATTGCAGATGTTCAAGAACTGAAGGTGATGAAGACATGTTACTTTCCCGTTCATGATCCTATATTTTCCTCTCTCTCTCTCTCTCTCTCTCTCTCTCTCTCTCTCTCTCTCATAGAGGGATGCTCGTCTCCGGATTTCTCATACCCATTTTTATTGGTGCAACAGAGGAAGCTTAGTACCATGACAGCTGACGAATATTTTGAAAAGCATCCAGAACTCAAGAAGAAGTTTGATGACGAAATTCGAAATGATTACTGGGGCTATTAGTTTTGACTCACTATAGCGGTTCTTGGAACTCATAAAGGTGAATGTTCCGAGTTCAAAGTGCAATTTAGGAATAAAGAGTAGAATGATTTTGTTTCGTCATTTAATTCAGGGTTTTTCTTCAGATCTGAAAGTAAATTTTATCCTTGGGATTGTTATTACAGTCCCGGTTCACCGATTAAAATGTGTTGAAATATTGATAGAGTGACTTTCATCTCTCAAGGTACATGCATTTCCACACTAAGACAGGCCTTTTACCTTAGGATTCAAATGATGGAACATTTTCTGAATGCGCATTCTTGTGCCTTTGAAAGTTCCTTCTCTACCTCTTCTTATGTATACACTGTTAAGCCAAGTCTGATGTATGGGCTGTTTATTATCGAAGTGTGGACATGATAAATTGTTCATGCCTTAAATGCTTTTTCATTGTGAGTTGTTGGATTTGTGCATGATGAGGCCTTGTGAGTCTTTGACACCTCTAATTCTGCAGTTCAGATGTTCACTTTGGGTTATAATTACAAGTTAGTTTTGTGTCCCTTTCTTCTTTCTCTAACCTCTTCTTCCACCTTACGCCCATCTGGTTCTGTTTCTTCTGTCCTCTCACCTTTCCCATACCGTATCTAATTTTTATCTTCATATCTGTTTTGATTTTTGTTATTTTGTTCAGATATTTTTATCTATTTTAATGTATTCACTCTTTCACTTGTCATAAATTTAATAAATACATTGTATAGTTTACGGCCCCGTTTCCATTTCCTTCTCAAAATCGGGATGGCCTTATCCCTCATCTATCTATACTATTACAAAAGTGAATTATTAGGGCGGATTGAGCCTGATATCAGGTTTAATCCGCCCAAATAAACATGGCCTTAGAGTAATATCTTATAATTTAAGGATAAAATTATATCGACAACAAGAGATTGCGTCTAATTAAATCAAATATTTCTTACTCCTTTACATGTACACCTCCGGCCCTAAGGAATGTTATCATAATGTAGGATATTTATATAAAATTGCACCACTAAATAAATGGTATATTTATAAATACAACTACAATCTTAAAAAAAAATTATCTATAATTTTGTAAAAAATATGACATATTTGGATAATCAGAATTAATTTTAAGGGGGTGTTGGTATAATTTACCCAATGTACTTGATGATATCATTTAATGGTCTTAATGATGTCATCTAATGATCATAATGATAGTACTTCACAGAGAAAGCAAAGAAATGAATGAGACATGGGGTATGTAATGAGTGTTACTTCAATTGAGAAACTTTTAGTTGGGATGATTTAATTATGCACCACACAACACTTTATTAGCCATAAATGTCAAATGATATTTTATTCTATAAATAGCAACCCCCCCCCCCTTCCTTCTGAACTACATGTAATGTGTCCTTTCAATTTATAATTGGCCAATTGGATTTCTATGAGACGATATTTTTTGTGCAGTTCATGATTTTTTGTCTGCTCTAATTTTATAAGTTTTATGAATTTATTCTTCTTGTTAAAAATAAAAGAATTCGAGGCTTATAAGCTGCTTATGAAATTGCTCATATGTATCCAATGTAAAAGACATGCCAATATTATGATGCGGATATTAGGGTTTTTACACTGCCTATTTACTTTCCGCTACTGAAAAAGAATTAATTAATATTTGCAACCAATATACAAGATTTGCACTTGTTCTTAGATACCCTCTCGATCGGCTATAGTCGGTGGATTTCTCGAAGTTCCTATTTAAACTCCACATGAGGTTCCGAAACAGTTTATAACTTTTCTACTCCAAAAATCACGGAGGATGCAGTAGCAAAATCTTAAGAATAAAAAATATACTTATAATGATAATGACAATCTTAAAAATACAAATATAATTTTTCAAAAATAAAAATATTCCTGAAATTAAATTTATTAACTTCAAAAAAATATCAATGTAATTTAATTTCTAAACGAAAAATCAATCCAATAACAAATAGCAGATACAGTGATGAATGATGAACTGAAAAAGACTGAAAATGCCACTCGGAATTATCTAATTAGTCATCAACTTTTTTCTAATTAATTAAACAGGTCTCGTAGTAATGATGGCTCCAAAGATATTTCCAACAGTCGGCTAGATTTTTCGTGTTTGTGTCTCCCAAAAATTGTCTCAAGATTTTAGTTTCCGTACGATGATCAAATTCTTGGCCTTCCTTTGTGTCCTTTTCTAGATATATTTTTTTGAAAAAAATGTAAGTTATTTTGTAATATTGTAAATGAGTAAATTATTTTTTTATAAAAAAAATAAAAAATAATTTACTTCTTATGTATTTTAAAATACAATAATTTACTTCCTTATTTTTTTAAAATGAAACAATTTATCTCTTTAAATAAGAAGGTAAATTGTCTCATTTTAAAAGGTATAGAAAGATAAATTGCGATATATTTTTTTATAGCGGGACAATTTGTTTATTTTCAATTTTAAAGATGGTAAATTGCTATTCACTCTATATTTTTCATTTCCATAAGAATCCAATAAACATGTTAAAAACTTTTTTTTTCTCTTCCTTCAATTATTATTGTCTATAACTTATGACATAGTATGACATATCAGAATGGATTGATATGGTTATAAGTCAAGAAATATCAAACTTATAGATCTTATACGACTTAAATTGTGTATGCATTTTTCATTTTGATATGGGAAAAAATGCAATTTATCTCTTTGTGATATGAGAAATGAGTAAAAAAAAAATTGTGAAAAATAAAATTTCAAATTATCTCATATGTTTCAAAAAATGAAGCAAATTACCCCTCTATATAAACCATTGATATAGGGTAATTTGCTGCATTTTTTCAAATACAAAGGAATAATTTGCTAATTTTTTTTCACGAAGGGGTATTTATTTATTTCACATATTACAGATAGGTAAATTGCATTTTACCCTTTTGTTATGTCTGGCACTATAAACGAATCTAACCTCTTTTCATTAATAATGATCATTGGTTTGTCAGCAGTGTCTTATCAAACAGTCGTACTCTAAATCTTAAGAAATTTCCTTAGGTTGTATTTGGATTGAAAGATTTGAAATCATGAATTTCAAATCCTTCATAATAATTCTTTGGACACGTTTGGATAATTTCAAATTCAAAGGATTTCAAATCCTTCCATTCTAATTTTAAACTAAGTTTTAATTAATATGGATGGATTTCAAATTCCTTTCAAATGAAGTAATTTGAAATCCTTCCTCCAAATCCAAATCCATCAATCCAAACGCACCCTTAAAATATTTTTTGTGTCTTTGAGGTATACATATTTTCTATTTATGAGGAAACGTATTGATAAGATACAATTTGATGTTTTTATTCATACTTAAATATCTAATATTAACAATTTGCAAGAGCCAATAAGGTATTATCGCACCTTAATGAAGGGTGAAAGTTCTTCGAGGAGACGAGGAAGGATTTTGATGTGGTAGTAATTTTTGAGCAGGAGAAAAAATTATTGTCGACATGTTAATACTTTCCAAATTTAGTTTTATAGAGAGAATTTTTTGGTCAAGTTGGTATGTTTTGTGTTGACAAATGAATAGTAATTTTGCCTTAAAAAAATAATAAGTTAAATTATATTTTGCTTTTTGAACTTTGTCCAATTTTACACTTTGGCATTTAAAGTTTTTTGGGTCAATTTGTCATCTCAACTTTGCGAAATTTACACGTTATTAAAATAATCATTTTTTTTGTGATTTTTTATCCAAAAAGCATCACATGTTGTGCATATGTGAAAAATATCACGTCAAAGACCTTTAAATATCACATGTGCATTGCATATGATGTTTTTTTTTAAAAAAAAACTTGGTGAAAAATAGTTATAAATGGTAAAGTGTAAAATTTCGTAAGTTTAGATGGTAAGTTGACAAAAAAAAAAAAAAAAATGCCAAAGTGTAAAAACGGTCATAATTCAGATAACAAAATATAATTTATCCAAAATAATATTATGGATTTTATAGTAGAGTTGGGATTATTAGGGTGTGAGAACTATATATTCAGTATAAAAGTTATTTTTTAAACCCTCATAAATAATTTAAAATTATTAATATATCCATTTATAGCCTCGACTCTTGGATAGATTACTAACACTTGAAGAGTAAGTAGAACTGTAGAAGCAGTAAGCAATTTAGCCTTTAATGCATGCATCATGCATGGGTTGGGTGGGAACCCTTAAGACTCGGCTCTACTCACCCCTGAAAGAATTGGAATAGTTTGAAACTTGATAAATCCACAACGGAGCATAAAAATAAATATATTTAAATTCTAAATTGAAAGAGAATGTGTCCCTTAATTTCGAGCATTCAGCACTCCACAAGTATAAAAGAAGCTTGAAAATGTAATCACAAAATTTTACCCTTTTTATTTGAAGACTTTCTTCAAACTTTTTCTCCTCCAATAGTATGCTCATGCAAAGACCAACGAGACTCCTTTACGTCGAACACACTACACCACAAGGTATTATACACCAAACCTTGCTAGAGGTGTGTATATAGTATAAGAAACTTAATTATACTATTAGATTAATTTATCAAGCTCAAGAGAACCTTGTTCTAACTTGAAATCAGTTCAAGAAGAACAGTTTCAAGTTAGAACAAGAGAATAGAGAGAAAGAGATGTAGGAGAGTGGTCAAGATGATAAGTATGGAGGGGTGCTGTCTTTAGTATCATATACACAAGTCTATACATTATACACACACATGAGACATCTCATGTACTTGTTGTATATATATATATATATATATATATATATATATATATATATATGTTTGTCAAGTTAAAGATATATACAACGGATATCCCATAGTACACTACTTATTAGTATCCCAAGTATTTAAGCAATAACTCCCTCATATAAATAAATAAATATATATATATATATATATATATATAATATATATATATATATCACATATAAATATATACATTCGAACTAGGCTACATGTATATAGCTTATTGGACTTAATTCAGAATAAGTTAAACTCATAGACTTTGGCCTCAATAGAATTAATCCAATCAATTCTTAAAAGTTCAAATAGGATTTATTCTATCTTATCAAATCATTCCTAACCCTATTAATTAACCTATCAAATAATTGAATCTATCTCAATTTATTTAATCTCATTAAATTATCAAGTTGAAACTCTAATTAACTGATCCTATTAATTAATTCATTTGATCACATTAAAATTGATCTTATCAAATTAATTAAATTTTAGACTTTCCATCACATGTGTTCTCCCATTTAAATGTTCACATTATTTAATCTTTTGAATTAATTTAAATTCTTTAAATTAATATATTCCTTCTAGAATTAATTCTACAATTTTCTTGAATTGTGTTTTGTGTGACTCTATAGGTTCACCCTTAACTAAACTTAGGCTTGTGTCAAGACACATTTAATTGGCAAATTTTTTTACTAGATTAATTAAAATATATTTAATTAGTCGCTTTTGAATAACACTTAATTCGAAAACACCAGTTACCATGGGTAGTCGTCTAGCAACGGTCCATGACACTAAGGAATAGGTGAAAATGGCTTGAACGTTAAGCTATCGAGTGCCATATAGGTACGATTCTTCCATCGGCCATCTCCCGGTCTTAATTTAGGGCACATAATTGGCCATTGGTTCTTATCATGAACTAGACATCTATGCTTAAATATTCTTATTATGTTTCTCCACTTTATCAACATTGAAAACCACTTTCCTACTTGATCACCCGTTGTGGCCACAGACTCTAGGAAGCACAACACACATCAGAACATGGGAGATCGTTATCATCTCATGATAGGCGACAATTCTTCTTTGAAAATTCACTAGTCTTCATACATGTTCTGACTGCAGGGGGAAAAGGCTTATAATAACTACATCAAAATATGGTCATTTTTTTACCAAATCCTAGCTAGATACAATCGTCCCATATAGAGACTGTGTTGATCCTCAAATTTGAGGACTAAACCCCTAACTACCAGAGTCGAGGAGTTCAAGTCATACCGATCAAGCATCACGGACTTTCATATGACTACTCCCCACGAGTCAGTTAAGTCAACTTGACAACATTTGTGATTGTTTCTTCTTCTTCCATTATCTCCCTTAACTTTCTTCTATTAATATATAATTGCGTTCCTTATATGTTCTTTATTTAACTTTTCAAATCATGTAACTCGATTCAACTTAAACTAAAATTAACTTGTACTATGCACTAATCTTCTAGCACGCATAAACACTTTCACTATCTTATTTTTTTCCATGTGCTAGTTAAATGAGAAGGGGATTTGATCTTACTAGTTGACAACTACTCCAATTTTATACTAGAAAATTCCATAAACAATGAAACAACTTTTAGTATATTTTCACTAATATAGATTATATTGAACAGGCTCAAGTACGATCTCTATCCTTGTAGACGACAAAAAACACATCCTCTTTTTTCCCCATAACGCAAGATGGTCTCATTTCTTTTCATTAGAGGAGCATGCTTCTCCCTCTAAAGAAAGTCTACCACCAAGATGAAATCATTTTTAAAAAATATGCAAAGTAAACTTCAAGAATTCAGAAGATCAACTCTTGACGAAAAAGTGGCAAAAAACTCTTTTGCTTGAGAATTCTTGGTGAATGTTGTTGGGGAAGACGAAAGTTTTGGGACAATCATATGACCTTATTCCTAAAGCTGATTTCAAATAATTTAGCAAAATTTGAATAGAGGAGAATCCGAGAAATTGTCCTCGAAACATATATTCTACTTTATTGTAATTAAAATGTATCTTTTTTTAGTTAAGAAAAATCAACTGAATTTTCGATGAAAAACATTAAGAAAAAAAACCCGTTCTCTTACAAATATATATCTAAGTTATATATTAAGGGAGATCACCCTTATTTTTAGTCTTTTTTATTTTTATTATTATTCACTAACTTTCACATTCTCCACTATGTATGTACAAATTATAAAAAATTATTTTTTTTAAATAGTTGTTTATAATTAATTAATAATTTCTTCTCTTTCTCCTACCCCAACTTCTCTCTTTCAAAATATTTTTTTAGGGAAAAATGCAATTTACCCCCTGTGTTATGGGGAATGAGCAATTTACCCCCTGTGAAAAAAAAATTAGCAATTTACCCCCTTATGTTTATTAGAAATAGAGCAAAATACCTACCTCGGGCCAGCGGTGCATTACACGCGCCTCCTTGCATCTGGGTATATTTTTTAACTAATAAAATATTAATTTATTTGTATATTTAATTTAATATATTTAATAATATAATATTATATATATATATATATTTATATAATAGTTCTTTTCTTCTTCCTCCAATCGACGAACCGCCGCCGCCACCGTCGCCGGAGCCTGCCGCCGCCGCCGAACCCAGCTCCGTTCGCTCGCGCTGCCTCTGCCGCTGCCCCGCCGCCACTCCCTTCCTCCTCCCCATCGCGCTCGTGACCCCTTCCCTCGTCCTCGCGCTGCCGCCGCCTCCTCCGTCCCATGGCCGCGACCTTCTCCCACTCCCACACCCAGATCCGCCCCCCCCCCCGGGTGTCCTCCTCTTCGCGTCCTCCTCCTTCTCCCTCCCCTCCCCTTCGCGTCCTCCTCCTTCCCCTCCCTTCGCCTCCTCCTCCTCCTCCGCTCTGCCTAGTTCGCCTCTCCTCCTCCCTCCCCCTCCGGCCGGCATCTCTCTGCCTCCCTCTCTCTCTCTCTCTCTCTCTCTCTGTATATATTATATATAGACTATATATATAAATATATATACAGGTTTATTATAAAAGTATAAATGTATATATATATATATATATATATTCAGAATTAATTATATATATTTATTTTTATTTTTAGTCACTTAAATTTTAACCGTTGATTTAAAATTGATAAATCTACACCGTTGATTTATTAGTTAAATGTGGACCTTAGATTAATCAAGATCCAACGGTTATTACATGATGATTTAAATATTATTTAAATTTTAAATTAAAATATTAAAAAATTTTGAAAAAAGCGCGTGTAACATACGAAAACGCGTGAGGGGTATTTTGCTCTATTTTTAATAACATAGGGGGGTAAATTGCTAATTTTTTTTTCACAGGGGGTAATTGCTCATTTTCCATAACACAGGGGGGTAAATTGCATTTAACCCTATTTTTTTATTATAATCATTTCAAAATAGTTGTAATTTATTTATTTATTTTATAATTATTGGAATCTGAATTCTCGTACAGGGCCACACCGACTTTCTCGATGATCACATTGCAATTAAAATTATCTGCCGACATTAAAAATTAAGTGCCAAAAATGAGTTACCAATCCAACCCCAAAACCCTTAACTCTGCTTCCAATTCTGTTTGGACATAATCACCTCAACTTTAACTATACTCATTATTATACTTAATCATTTATTCATCCATTCAATTGTTCGTTATTTTATTATTATAAGTTTTCTTTAAAAAAAAAAAAAGAAAAACGTATGATCGTTGTTTTAACTGTTTAAATTAAATTAATTTAAATTAAAATTCATAAACAATTATTATCTATTAGTACAGCATAAATATTAAGTTGGATGGAAATGTAAACGGCCCCTACTGATATTTTATATTTTAAAAACCGAAGCCAAATATCTTTCTATTACGAATGGTATATAATCCACGCACTTTGATTGATTTTTTTAAAAATATAATAATTAATTTATATATAACTGTATAATATATATTTCTGTTAAATTATTTCAAGCCCAACCAAGGGCATTTGTGCTCAAGGCCAAATCTCAAGAAGCTCCGATGCTTTACCAACATCTGCAACAAGTTCAAACTATCAAACTGAAAGCTCATCGCTATTTTACAGGAGATATCAATAGCAACAGAGGAAAACACCACTAAAATCAAAAGTCTTAAAACATACAAATTTCTCCAAAAAAATTTCTTGATGTTCAATGTTGGATAACGCTTTATCCAAACATATAAAGAGCTGCTCTTCTTATGATTGCATTCATTAGCAGGCATCACAGCTTGGGAAAGAGATTGAGAAGCCAAACGAATGCTCTTCCGAATAAGAGAAATTACAATAAAAGGAAGACAGACTAATACATTTCTCATCATCAAATGCAAGAATTAGCTTCTCTTCATCAACAAAAGCATCCTCTTTGGCGTTTCTGCAAAATTCTGCTTCTTCCCTTATGTGCCAAGTTCATAATTCAGTAATCGGACCATCGGAGACCATCTGAAATGGATGCTCGGGCCGTGTGCTTCAAGACAAACCGAAGTTCAAGAAACTCAAGCTAGCTTCACCTTGAATATATGTAACAATCACCCAAACGTTTTAGAGGGTCCCCAAATTCAAGCCCAGAAGGACTTGACAAGAACCGCTTGGGGGAGAAAATCTGCTTGCCCGGTCCGATCAGTGAAATCGCCATGACTGCGAAATGGCAACTAAAGAGATTACCAGACTGCAAATAAACTGCAAAGGGGTGTGTCTCAAGTTGCCGGCACCGGATACCAACAAATTACTGGCCGCCGCCCCTCCACTTGATTTCTTACTGCACATTTTCAGTGTACAATATATATACATTAGTTAGTCACAAGAACGTAGAGATCCAAGAAATTTGGGTGTTCATGCAGCTTGAACATGCACATGGAAGCTAAAAACTTTCACATGCCATAACATTACATGTCGGGCTCACTACTTCAGATTGGATGGATCATTTCATAATACCCATGTGCATACGGGTCTGAACTACTAAAATTTTATGATATCATAAACTGAATTACCAAAATCATACACTCACGTTGAATTGACTTGCACTCGATAACATCTAATTTCCATTAGTGGAAAGTGGCCTAGTTCATGTATCACCTTAACTCGGATGAATCACTCTACACAACCAAGCTGTTCATAAAATCAAACCAATTACAAAGTAAACATGCTGTGACTCATGCACTCCGTGAATGCATTGATGATTAAATTAAATTTAATCAAGTTGGTCCGTGTTAGACTTCCCCATCAAATAGATAGAATTTAAAATAGAACACTCAATATTTTGAAAAGTGACAAACTAAATCAGTTTTGGCATAATTATATGACGGAAAATCTTAATTCGTGACATATAAGTTTATTCGAATTAAATCATTTATAAATCAAGTGTTATATACTTACAATAATTGATCATTTTTTTTTAATCGTACAAATTAAAGATTATTTATCATATAAATTAATTCAAATTTAACAAATCAAGTTGGATTTAGAATTTCCCATTAGACGACAATGGGTTCAGAATTTTCCATATTAAAGTGGGGATTAATTACACTGTTGTTCCAAAATATTTTAAATGATGAGTTGAGGTTGATAATCCCAAAGAAAGGAATAACCTGGTTGAAGGAGCAGGGCAGAAGGTGATGATGTAATCCGCGGAAGCACAGGTAAATGTGCTGGTGCCGTCATCGTAAGCATAGCTGTAAGCCCGCGGGCACGCGCTCTTGAACAGCTCAGAGTACGCGCTCGGCTTGCAAGTATCCGGCGTCCCATACTCGCCGCTGCAACAATACTTAGCCTCCCCGAACGCCTCGCACGCGCTCCTGCACGCCACGCACCCTCCCCACCGCTGCTACTGCTAACGCGCTCACCACCTTCAGCTCCGACGGGCACGAGCCGTTGAGGTCGGCGACGCACCCTGTCGTCGTGCAATTCCCTCCGCCGGTCCCGCCCTGTGGCGTCACCAGCATAGGCAGATTGTAGCCGTCTACGAGGCTGACGTCGTAGAAGTCGAGCCCACCAGCACCGTTAAGCGTGAACTCAGCCAGAGTAGCGGGCGGCGCCGCTCCACCCCGCCGCACTCAGGGGTGCCGGAGCCACAGTCGCCGGTGAGGCATGTGAATCTTCCAGAAGCGGAGTCCTGCGAACAGAGGGTGCGGCCCCACATCCGGCCAGACCACGAGGCAGGGGCCGAAACCGGAATCGAATCGCCGGAGTTGAGAGCAAATCCTGTAGTTGAGAGCTGCGGGGAGCCGGCGCTCGACAATAGGCCCGGCCAAACTGTGTAGCCGCACTGGTTTACGAATGTAAACGTCGCCGGAAACACCACTCCTACATTGCCAACAACACCAAAACCAAAGCCAAATTCAGCATAAGCAAACAAACAATAAAAAACAAAGAACCCCTTCAACCCAATATCATACCTGGAAGTGATAGAACGAGAACCGAAAAGAGAAACACGAGGGAGAGATGATGGGCTCTGGGCGCCATTTTTTGCTACAAGGTGGCTAGATGAATGAAGCAAAAAAAGGGAGCAGCAAATGTGGAAAAGAATGGAGAAAAATGCGAGTGCTAGGAATATATTCACGTGGGCAGATTAAATATAAACGGAGAACCGACGTTAGAGAGAGAGAGAGATGAACCGCCACTGGGGGTGTGTGTGCAGTGTGTGATTGCGCAGGTCGGCAAATTGGAGGAGAATAGGATGAGCGAAGCGTTAAATAGGAATAGGAGGGTCAAAAATATCAGTACGGCTCTACCAGAGATTCTATTTTTGACTAAAAGTCAAAATAGATTGTAATTTTTGTAAAATATCTCATTTCTTTTGGGTTAAAATGCAATTTACAGGATATCTGAAACGAGCGATTATTTTTTTGTGAGAAAAGAATTAATAAATTATCTTCTCATGTTTTTAAAGAATTAATAAATTTCTTTTTATTAAATTTATTGATATTAATAAAAAGAATAAATATTTTATATTTATTTTAATAAACTTATTGCTAATTTATAACAGGTCAAACAGATTGTTTTTGAACAAATCATTTTTATACATTTTCGTACGTTAATGAATGTGAGAAGATATATAAGGGTAGTTTAATCAAAGAAAAATTATTTGACCTGTAATAAGCCAATTAAGGATAAATATTAATTTTTTAATATCGACAAATTCAATTAATTTTTAATAATGAAGAGACCTATTTGTTAAACGGATGCAAACCTCAAGAGTATTAGATGTAATATTTCAAACCACAAGAAATATACGTATAATTACATCAGACGACAAAGGAAGATAGTACAATTATTCTTAAATAATATTTCATGATTTAAAATATATTATCAATAATAATAAAATATATAAACCAACATATACCATTTCACGCACAAAAATATAAAAGAAACTAATCCAAATTTTGTCATCGACACGACAAAAAACGATACTAATATGCCACAAACCATCGTTTACAAATGAAATTTTAACCCCCTATATATAAGTATTTATACTTTATTATTAAGTGAAAATATTTTTTTAATATCCCACTTAATTTTGTTCCACTATTTATTTTTAAAATTTTAAATTAATCAATTAATTTTAACTTTTTCATTTATCGTCGTTTTCCAATAATCTTTTGGTAATTACTTTTTTTTTTTTTTTTACTCATGCAATTATTAATGTTTTCTATATTATTTACTTATTTTTATTTGTCAATATTTTTTTTTATAAATCGAAATATTTATATTAAATTATTATAAAATAATCTTTTACTCTTAGAAATATTTTATTTAGTTTATGTTTAAAAATGAAAGATTAATACATATGTTAAGCAAAGAAAGATACTGTACTAAGGCGGTTTCTGTGAGAGAGAAGAGGAGATGGGGCCCAGTCGTGGGCAGAACTAGAAGGATGGGAGCCAGTGACGGTTGCAAACTTGCAGGGGTATTTACGTCCGCCCAATTGCTTGTACGAGTTTGAGATTGTTCGAGGGGTAAAATCCATATTCCTCCTCATAATTCAAATATGTCCTTGTGACAAAAAAAAAAAAAATATAATATATATATATATATCATTTCTTGTAAAATTTAGAAAGTGTATATTATCCTTCTGCAAAATTCATGTTCCCAAAATTGTGATTAATATGTATATTTTGCTCTTAAATTATCAAATCCCATGTATTTAAATTATATATATTTTAAAAATATAATTTAGTTATATGTATATATATAAAGAAACCTAAAAAAATAAAACAAAAAATAGAGATTTCACCGACGGGCGAGAGATAGGCGGTGGGTAGGGTATCAAAATGATCATTGTCGAAAGGGCTTGCCAACTGTGGAAAGCACACGTCGAGAGATCGTCGGATGTCAGAGAAAAAAGCGATAGAAAATTGGTGGCGCAGGTTAGGGACGATTATGCACCTTTTTAAATTTTACAGGGAGTTATATGATATTTTTTTTATCACTGGGGCTTATTTAAATATTTTGGGTATCACAGGGAAGTAATCTGTATTTTACCCTTGTTCGAGGATATGTTTTCAAAACTCAATTAAAAATTTATTGTATTTTAAATAAAGGCCAAAATTTTTTTTTTTTATTTTTTTTAAATGTAGTTCAATTTCTCCTCTTTATTATATGTAACTAACGATATTAATTTTTTTTAAAATAATCATTATGTTCTTGA
Source organism: Sesamum angolense (assembly GCA_034509725.1). NCBI lineage: Eukaryota > Viridiplantae > Streptophyta > Magnoliopsida > Lamiales > Pedaliaceae > Sesamum > Sesamum angolense. The sequence goes on from JACGWL010000010.1 coordinate 7,814,231, forward strand.
TTATTGTAAATTATTTATTATTTCACTGACCGTTGAATATTTTTAAATTTATAAAAGTTGTTGAGTCAAATCAATTCATTTTAGATCTTAAAAATTAAAAATTAAATTTAACAAACATTTATATTCTTAAAAAATTAATCCCCAACACCACTAACCCCCACCCCCAGTCGCACTCACTCCCTAGTGCCTACATGGCCCAACTCGCTACCGCTACCAGGGAGACGACGATGACGCCATCATCAACCTGGGTTCAACCTGGGCGACATTGCTATCGCCCAGAGTTGCTTTGGGTGTCAGTTACACATCGTCGGCAATTTTTTTGTTTTAAGTTTTTAACTATTTTAATTAAATATAATAAAAAGTAAATGCTAAAGATAAATAAGAAAGTATTGGGACTAGAAGAGCTCCTGGATCACTTTCTGAATCTAGCTTCCCCGACCCTAACAGGGGCGAGGGCTTCCCTCCGCTCTAATTCACCTCCGGGAAGGAGCTTGAGACAACAACAAAAATCCAGATGGAGTTGCTTTGTTTAGTAAAGCATAAACTCCGGGAAGCTAGGGCAGTGACTGATTTCCTAGTTGGAAAGCAAGAACGGGCTATAACAAAGGGGAGGCGGTGCCTTACTCGACTCCTAGTCCTGATCCCGTAAGCCCAAAAAGCGTGAGGACTGAGACATAGCTGAGAGTAAGGTGCATCTCCCCCAAAGAGAATCAAGGGAGAGAGAGTAACCCTCAGGTGAGGGGCACGAACGAGTAACTAGTTTTTTATAGAGTTAGTATTAGTTAGCTAAGAGCCTTTCTAGTCTTATAGCTAAGGAAGCTAAATCGAGTATAGGTTGTTCTGTGTACGCACGAGTAGTCCTTCAGGAAAAATCATGACCCCCTAACTAAAACTAAAGGCATGTGTCCTTGCCCTATTTTCCTATTCCTTTATTCCTTTTGATTTTTGTAGTGCCCAAGCGCGTTGATTCTTCCGTATGGAGCATAGTCACTTCGATACTATCCTACTTGTTCATGCCTGACCCGGCTGACGCATGGACCGAACTTAACCTAACCCATTGGTTTAGTTCATGCAGGACGCTTTACACAGTATCTATTCCGTCTAGAGATTTTACTTGCCCCACAGGGATTGAAAATCTCTTCATTGCGTTGTTTGTTGGTCCTTGAGTAGTTTATCTTTCTGTTTAACCGTGTTCAACCCTCGTGCCTGTCCATTGTTGGGTGCTGCATTAGGCCACAGTTCCCCTACCTTATCTCCCATTGAGCCCTGCTTTGAGTTGGTGCTTTTCCTTTTAGTAGTTATAAAGACATATATTAGTAATTTAAATTTTTAACTATTATTTACAATAAATATATAAATTTATAAAAATTTAAAGTAAATATTAATTTAAATTAGTTAAAAAGATATTATTGTTATTTTTTATTAATATTTACATTGATAAATATTTAAATTTTAAAAAATGAACTTAGTATATTATTTTTTGTATTGTGATATTAATTTAAATTATAATATTTTAAAAACATATACATTTTTTGTAATTTGATATTTAAATAAATATATTTATGAATAATATTATTTATTATTTAGGAGGAATGAAAATATAAAAAAATCATTAAAAATAAGGTTAAAACAAATGCATTTGATCATTATAATTTTAAACACAATATATGAGCATTCTTATCAACTAACAGCAAAAAAATGACAAAATGTGCCAAAAAATAATAATAATAATCATGCCCACTTTCACCACCCACTAGTGCTCCCCACTTTCCATTAGTTTCTAACAAAAGGGGGTGTTTCCGGTGGATTTTAGAAAGTACAAGAGGTTTTTGCTTATTTTTAAAATGCAGTAGAATATTTTAGTCATTTTTAAAAAATACAGGGCATAAAATGAAATTTGGCCTTATTACATATGAATGGTACCACATTGACTATAGTGCATCCATTCTACAATTCTTTTTTCTTGTCCTTTTTTCTAGTTTTTGGCAAACAAAAAATTGGCAATGATTATTGTACTAATTCAAAATTCACTCCAACAAAATTTAATATTAGTAATAAAATATTAAGTAATAATTTTAAAATTATCGCTAGAAAAACATGGTAAGTGAAAATAATTTTGATCTTGTCATTAATAATTATTAATAAGAAGAATGTGTATAAAATTATTACTGTAAAATGATGAATGAAATATTTATTGATTCCAAATAAATACACTTGACACAAATAACAGGGCCAGCTTGTAAGGAGCCCATAAGTTGCACACAGCCCCAAGAACTTGAGAGAGCAACTCTTGAAAATAGATTGTAGTAAAAGCCCATCAGTATCCTTTAGGACCAAAATAAGGAATGACAAGGTAGACACTTGGGTACGACGAATATGCCCTTATGGCATGAAGGTCATTAGACCACATGGTTGACAGTTGGCCATGTAACCTGCGTCCAGGTTTAGGAATTTCGCCGATCGCGCACACTTAACGACCCCCTAGAAGTTCCAAAGTGTATGCTATAAGAAGGCTAATCCGATCTCAAGTCCTCAAAAGCCTCATCTCCCAACTTCTTCTGAATTCCCTAGAAGTCTATCTGCTGCAACCAACGGCCCAAGTCTTAAGGGAGTCACTAATTCTTATCAATAAAAGTTTTTAAAACTAATAGTCGATATTAAAACTTCATGATCAAGATAAAATAAGAATTCTTGTTACTAAATATATATAATTGATGATTATATTAAAATTGACAATAATCACCGCACTATGATTTCACTTCCCCACCAGGAGTAATCCATCTCAATTCACGACACCAGACCAGAATAAAGACAAACACTTCCAACACCAACATGTTTACAAGATTGAGGCCCTTAGCATGCCAAAGAACAAAACCGCTACTTTGGGGAGAGTTTTCAGTCCATGAAAGACAAGGGAATCTATTCATTCGTCCTTTGATCCTATAGGGTATGTGAATAACAATATTAATACAACATCCATATAATGCTCATACATATCGAAACAACAACTGTTTCAGCATACATTGGACTAAACATATATTTGGATCTCAATGGAAATGAGAACAGGTTTTGATCCTAAAATCTATCATGTTTATTTTTAAAAACTAGGACTGACGATATTTAACAAATTAAAGGGGATTCAATGGGATTTGGAGTGGATCTCAAATCAAAAACTCAGTAGGTGAATAAGCGTCGACATCTCCTATCCCCAACTCCCATCTAAGGTGAGAGAGTATGCATATGATTTCATTGATCAGGCAATTGCATATCCAACATCAAACAATGCCCAAGTGGTTTTAGCATCTTAATGGCACAAGGAGCTAACAGGAGTAATGTATTGTAAAGAAAGAACAGACCTCGTGTCCGAGTTATGGGGGAAAAGGCTGGTTTCACACAAATGCATGAATCTATTGATTACCACCGCTACCTGTTGAAATTTCCTCAAAGTTCTAGTATCCGAAATACTGAATAAAGAGGTCCAGCAATAGTATATCATGGATTCAGGACTCATGAAATGTCCAAAAGGTTCCTAATCCTAGTAGGAGATTGGATAAGATGTCACTGGATTAGATAAGATTTATAAGTTGCATAGGCTAGCAAACGACTTCTGATAAGTCGCAGTTCTAGCAGTTATCAGGTAAAGAAATAATATCCAGTGTTCAATATACTGGTACAGGACTTGCACAAGTTTCAGCACCATAGAAATAATGCATTAGCATTCACTAACTCAATGTGATACCATTAATGAAGTCAAGACTCATCCATATTGAACAAGGTTTAATAAAAATACCAACCCAATTCAGATTTAAAATCCAATATTGAAAGACTATGCTCCTGCATCTGCATGCCACACTACCTAGCTTTGCAAAAGCTAGAATGTAGATTTCAAAACAACCAGAAATAATTGATTGTCAAAGTGACAATATGCATACAAGAAGCATTAGTTATCATTTAAAAAGATTGCACTTGACCACAGTAATAATCCTTAACGGCATGATCATTAGAAGGATAGTAAGTAGATCAAATAGCAAACGACATGGTACTACACTTTGATTTAAAAATAGAAAACTGCACTATCAAATTGCCACACAATGCCAAAACTAGAGGCACTTCAAACACAATCAAGCACCTTAGACAAAACAACAAACACAGAACATGTTTGAAACGTATGCATAACCCATTATTGCTTTGTAGTACATGCAAAATATTCAAAAGTTTTAGATATCAAATTCAGGTTACTGCTCAAATTTCACGAGGGCAATTGCAGGAATACTTTTAACAATCAGTAACTACAACTCAGATCACATACGGAAAAAATTTAATATCCAATGAGATATGCAGAGAGCTCATATAAACAAGGTCATATCAACATCAACTAGGTCCAGAATTAATGCTAATAGATGAAGGAGAAATGGCCACGGTCAACCTCATGTGCAAGTTGTTTAACAATAGTGGTTTTGACATCAGGTATCATATCCCATTTTCCAAATGAATAGACTAGAAAGACCCAAAAATAAAAGGAAAAGAAATAACATGTTTAAACCCAAAAATGAACAATCATTTAAAGTGAAACCAATACACCTTAAGTTCTAAGATGTATTCAATTCCATGTCAACTTGCAAGATAAATACACATGAATAAATTGTATTGGTTGCTTACTTGCAGGACAATGTCTCATTCTTAGTATTGCATCTACCATCTACTAAAGTAGTCAACCACTGCAGCTTAATCCAAAAAGATGAACAAAGTCTTGAGAAGCATAGATAAAAAACAAAAAGATCAAGGAGAATGAAAAAGGTATAGATATTCAAAATGCATAGTTTATGCATCAAAGCCAACATCAAAATATCCAGAGCTTGGCAGGAGCTACTGGTTTGATGTACAACTAAAAATGTACTTCAAAATAGGCATAAACTATCTGAGTCATCGAACCACCATATACACTTTCCAATCGCCCAACCGGAGAATATTCAGTTCACAAAATCAGTGGATCGCATGCCAAAACAACTAAGTCAAAAACCATGCCGGAATATTTATAAGCACCATACTATAGATTTAAACCCGCCACGCATAGAGAAACAAAAAAAAAAAAAACATAAAACAGCATATTAAGCCGTCCAAAATAAAACCAAGAACAGAACCAAAAAAGAGATAGCTAAGAAAGTCGATGCATCAAATATTCACAGGTGCTTCTTTGCAGGGTGTCCAGACTCCCCACAGTTGAAACACTTTCCCCCACCACCACCCAATCTTCCAAAACACCACCTCCACGAGCCAACCGTCTCCTCGCTGGCTCCCCACAGGTAAAACAAGCCCCACCTCCGCCACCGCCTCGGGAACCACTAGGACACTCCCTAGCCATATGCCCATACCCTCCACAGTTATAGCATCCCCCACCATTTCCACCTCCACCGCCGCCTCCACCGCCGCCGTTGTTGCAATCCCTCGCCATATGACCGTACTCTCCGCAATTAAAACACTCACCTCCTCCGCCGCCGCCTCCGCCACTCCGATAACCATACCCATTGCCATCATTCCTCCGATCACCAAACCCATAACCACCCCCACGGCTGTTGCTGTTGTTTCCCCTCCGGGAAGTCGAATCCACCGGTCCACCGCCAGGGGCCGTGACAAGCCATATCCCAGGTGAACTCAACCACCTGACCCTCGCGCAAGGTCCGGTAACCATCAGATTTTATGGCAGTTTGGTGGACAAACAGATCCTCGCCACCTTCGTCAGGCTGGATGAATCCGTAACCTTTCTGATCATTGAATTTGGTCACGACACCCTTCGATCTAGTCACCTTTTCCTCCGCCATTGATTGAAGAAAGAAACCCTAAAAACCCCGGTATATACAAATACCTATTTCTAATGTATAGAAAGAGAGGGTTTGGAGTGTGTGTGCTTGTGTGTGTTTATATAATAAGGGCTGTGAGAAGAGAAGCCCTAAAATGAAGCATTTCGGCGCGTTTAGGGCTTTTGGTATGCCCAATTCCCTCAATTTCATTTCTCACTAGCTTTTTTTTTAGATAATTACATTTCCCCACTTAAATTTAATATAATTTAAAAAATTATATCCAGCATCGAAATTATTGATATTAATAAAAAAATTAAAAAAAATCTATATTTACCCCCAATTGATTTATTATTAATTTATTACAGGTTAAATAATTTTTTTTATAACCAAATTACCCTCATACGTCTTCACACATTGATACATATGATAAAAATATTATTTCATCGTTAAAAAGATAGTCTAGTCAAAAAAAATATTTAACCTGCAATAAGTCAGGTAAATATAAATTTTCATTCAATTCTTTTATTAATATTAGCAAATTCGGTGAATTTTGACTAACGAAGAGACTTATTTGTTAGATGGAACAAACATCATGAGTGTTAGATTTAATTTTTCAAACCACAAGAGGTTTACGTGTAATTACATCAAATCACATGGGAGGTGAGTAATTAATAATTATCCGTTGTTTTTTAACAAACTCCCCTAATATAATAATATTGGTTACGGTAAATTACAATGGGCTCCCAAAAAGTTTGTTTTAATTATAAATACTTCTTATTTTAAATTTATAAATAATCTCCTGAAATACATATATCTTAATAAATATCCCTACAATGAACTGTCATAATAGGATATTGTTAAGATATTTATGATTTCAAAAAGTTATTTATAATTTTTCAAACAATAAGAATGTATTTATAATTAAAGTATACTATAAAACACATATAAATTTAAAAAATTAATATATTTAGTAATCAACTTTTCAATTAAAATAATTAAATGTGGTATTTTATCAAAATCAAGAATTAATTAAACATAAGTACCATAATATTTTATTAAAAAAAATTAAAGCAATAATATCATATTTGAATCTAGGGGTAAAATTATATTAGTGCCCAACTTTGCTATTTACTTCAAAAATGTGATTAAGGAAAAGTATGATTGAACTGGATTAGGGATATTAATGGGTAGGGATAGATTACGATTCAAACCAAACTCAAACACAATAAATGTTGCTAGACTCAAATCCAAACTCATTCGAAAAATATAAATTGGGTTTGGATTGGGTCTCTACCCAGCATACCCATGAGTCTATGTATCCAATTTAGATCCAAAAAGTACATTTATTCTTTACCTATTCAGTTGAATTATTATTTCTCAATCGATCTAACTTCAAGTGAACAAATCTAAAAAATTTAAGACATCATAATATTATTTAACGTATAATATTTTATAAGATTATTTTGTAAATGGTATATTAAAAAATTATAAAAAATAGCTATTTGTAAATTAGTCTCAATAATGGGTCTGGATATGATAGGACCCAAATACTGAGTCTGATCGAGTTTAGAGACCCGTGGGTCTTGAGTGAAATTCAATTAATTGGTAAGGTTATGGATTTAAGTTGAATTATTTGGGTCTCCTTAGGATTTAGGACACCCTACATGTTGACATGCCTAACTGAAATTATATATAGGATATAATTATTTAATAAAATTATTTTTTGTTTATCTCAGTGTGCAAGAAGGGTGACTGGCCAAACCCACCTCTCTTAAGGTGGTATTAATAATCATAAGAATAGTGTGAACAGTAGCGGGCTTTTATTATAATAACGAGTTTCAACCTAATGAAGTAAACAATGAACTAGTTCAATAATATCTAGTCAAGTAAGCATGCCCTTAGTAGTTGAGGATTCATGAATTACTCACTTCGCCCTCAAATTTTGACATTAATATTATTTTGGTACTCGATTGAAGTTTTTGGTCACTTTTTTTTTTGGTGTGGAACACTTTCCCACTAGATACATTATCCGATTATAAAATGAAGAATAAGTTTTTAAGTATAATTTGGCATAAAACTAAAATTTGTATTATACTAACTAATTTATCCAAAAAAACTAAATACAAATAAGTTTTAAAAAAAACTATCCAAATATGTGCAGATAAGTTGCTTACTTGGATAGTTTTTATTTTTAATTTAGGCTAAATTGTATATTTGGTCCAAAAAAGAATTTAGTCCCCCACCTTAATTTTTATTGAATTGCTATTAGTTTTGTGCTTTTTTTTTTTTTTCTCTTGTTGCACGTGGGATTATGTTTTTCAGGGGCAAATCTACTAGCAAATTTTTTAGCTTCTTCATCTCCTTAAAACATCAACATGTTGAACATGAAAAAAATGAGATTCCTTCCAAAATTCGAATAGGCGATTCCACTCATGTGCAAGAAGGGAATGGTTGTGAAGAACGGAAAAATGATTTTTGTGAAGAAATGAAAATAATCAACCAACTTAATAATGAGTGAATATATGCACGAAATTATCTCAATTATGAGTGAAAGGGAATATAAGAAAAAAAAATTAATCCTAATTTAGAGTAATTAATGGGATATTGCATTCCACCTAAGAGGTGAAAAATTTATTCCACAGATCAAGATTGTAAGGCTAGTCCAATATTAAATTTAATATTAAGATAAATACATTATCTTTTATTAATTCAAGATATTTATTTCACCAAGTCTTAAAGAAATAATGGTAGATAGATTATGATTAAATATATTAGTCCATTTTGTTCGAATCATTTTGTTTTTTTGGCTGAAAAATATTATCTATTTATTTATTGAGTCAATAACTTATTTTTTACATTAAAAAAACAAACTTTTCATATATATATATATATATGTATAGATATTTTTTTTTTTAATATCATGTGAGATGATTCGTAACCTTCTAAGCTATTGTGAAACTACTGTTATATAATTGAATTCAACAAATTTTTATAAAATATGAATAAGTTACTAAAGGTAAATTTGTCATAAAAACAATTTAATTGTATTAATAATCATTATTTTATAATTATTAATTATGTGAAATCCCCCTTACAGGATATCATTTGCATCCTTTGGAAATCGTTTGTCGTCCTGAAAATCATTGTCAAGTTTAATTTTGTACACGTTTATTCTTTTCTGTATTTCGGTGCTACAATAAGACATTTTTATGTAATAGATAGATGCAAAAAATGTAGAACTTTATTGTATATGCCCTTGCGGTTAAATTGTATTTTTCGTCCCATAATTTAATTCAATATATTTTCAGTCATATTGTAAACAGGATTCTCGAAAATGGTCTGATAACTTGCAACTAAAACCTTATTTTCGGTCCTACCAATTCTATTAGGAAATTGATGAAAAAACACATGCATGTCGTGTGAAGTTATCTTTTTAGAGCGGAAGAAAATGGCCACGTGACTCGCATTTAGTTTTTTCCATCTATTTTCTAAAGGAAGTTGATGGAGGACTGAAAGTGATAATTTTCTAAAATTATCAGGCGATTTGAAAAATTGTAAAGAATGAGGGTAGGCTGATAAATAGATAAATAGAAAGAACCACCAAGAACAACAATTTTTCCCATCTATAACTGCTACAGTTCCCTATGGTATTTTATTTATTTACTATCATTTAACGGAAATGTGATATTCATCAAACAATGACAAAATGGGTAAAATTCATATTACTACGTGATACCCGAAATATTTAACTAAGCCCCTGTGATAAAAACAAATCATATAATTTTTTGTAAAATTTAAAAAGATATACATTATCTCATCGCTTCTAAAATTGTATTTCACGCACCTAAAATGCCACTTAATATATATATATTTTTAATTAATCAAATCACCCTGTCTTTAAATTTATATTATTTTAAAAATATAATACAAAAAATATAATGTAGTTATATGTATATATATATATAATCTAAAAAATATAAAAGAAATAAAAATGACTCGCCAACGAAGGGGAGATTTGCGGTGGGTGAGGTGTCAAAATGCTCGTCGTCCACGGTGATAGACTAGCATCGAGAAATGGTTGGATGGTGGAGAAACTTATATTTAAATTTTACAAGGGGTTATATAGTACTTTTTTATCACAGAGATTTATTTGAACATTTCGAATATCACAGGGAGGTAATATGAATTTTACCCAATAACAAAAAATATTTTTAATAATAAAATATTTATAAAAATGAGTATTGTGTATTTATTTTAAATTATTTAATTAAATAAAATACAAGATTAACACCAATGATCGACGGCGTAATAGTTTTCCAATAGTTTGGTAATCTTTACTAAAAAATTATGTATCAGTATTATTTGCGAAAAGGGAAAAAATTGCAGGAAATTATATATATGTATAATAGAGTAAATAAAAATAAAAGAGTAAATTTTATTTTGGTATCCGAATTTTGCTATTAATGCCACTTTAATACCTGAGTAAGTATAAATGACTCAATTAGTATTCAAGTTTCACCATTAATATTACTATGGTACCTGAGTGAATACGAATGACTTAATTAGTATCAGAGTTTTCATCATTAACATCACTTTGACACCCAATTTATTTTTTTTAATTAATTTTTCTGTTATTTTTATGTGATGGCTATTTATCTTTAGATATTAAAAATAAAAAATAAGAATATATATAAAAAAATTGCATAAATTTCTATCGATATATTTTGTCTTTTTTCAACCAATTGACTTTCATTACATATTTGGCTATCAAAATTATTATATTTTCAATGTTAATTTTGATACTTTCTATTGTCTTTTTTTTTCATTATATATAGAAAAACTCATTATTAAATAATTTATATATTATAATACTGAAGTGTAAAAAATGAAGTCAGATGGTTCAAATATATATAAAAATATATTGATTAAATTTTATTAAAAGAAATCCGTATAATTATTATCTAAGTGTAAATTGGCCATTATAGAAAAAAAAAAAAGAAAAAAAGAAAAAATTACTTGAGTACCAAAGTAGTATTCATGGTGAAACTCGGGTACTTATTGAGTCAATTGCAATTACTCATGTACCGATAGAACGTCAACGGTAAATCTCAGGTATAAAATTGAATCGTTTCTAATTACTCTGGTATTAATATGATATTAATAATAAACTCTGGTGTCAATTCAAACTTTACTAAAAAATAAAATATGTACTTCTTTTACCTTTTTGGTTTTATACTTTCATTTTTCTACCAAATTTTGGACGAGAAACGAAATTGGAACCCGAAGTGGTTTCATATAATCCAAACTTTTTCCTGACCATACACCGAACTTTTTTCTTATAATCCATTTTTACTTTCATTTTTCTTATACATGCACATTTTTCACCCAACCAAACAAACCCTCAATAAACAGTACACATAAGTGACATGAAGCATGCTAAGAGCAAATAAAGCTGATATAGTATAGGAATATTTGACAAGAATTTGCTTCACTATTAACCTTTTCTCTGAACCATGGCCTTAAAATTTTAACATGGGAGAGCAGTAGCAGGAAACTGTTTCAGATGATGGGAACAAAGACAAAGTTTCAAAACATATTACAAGAGAAAGTTACCTATCTACTCAGCACAGAGAAATGATGATGGTGGCTGATATTTGTACAAGAAGATTGAGCAAGAATCAGTAAACTTCCACATTTCCATCTTTCATCTCTCTTCATCTGCTTCTTGTATTCGATCCAGTCGATACCTGTGCGAAAATCAGATCAAAGAGGGGTTAAGGGTGTGGATATAGGCAGCAGTAGACGCAGAAATAAGATAAAGGATGATACCTTCTCCGGAAGCAATGGGGATCATGATCTCGTCGATTCCCTTTTCCATGCCCTTCAGCCCACACATGTAGACGTAAGTGTTATCTTTCTTGAACAGGTCCCACAGCTGGTCCTTGTACTCAGCCATCCGAGTCTGGATGTACATCTTTTCGCCTTGGGCGTTGGTCTGTTCTCTGCTAATGGCAAAGTCCAGATTGAACTTATCTCCATGTTTCTCCTTCATTTTCTCGAATTCCTGCCCCACAGAAACATGCTTGGTTCGTTAGTCTTTATGAGCAGATTGCAGAAGTTACTCAACTTCATGATGAGAGCAATATTTTGGTAGGACAAGACTTGATCGATCCACTTGACAAACGTTCCGTTAGTTGTTTTGTTGGAATGCATAGTTTACCTCTTTGTAGAGCAGTGAGCTGCTTGTGGGAACACCCAAGAATAGCCATGCTAAACCATTGAACTGCAGTACAAGAAATCATGTGAGCTTAACTAATGTGGTAAAAGACGTCTGCCTTGGAAGGGTAATCTTCGGATCATTTAGGGGTGTCCGTGATAAATACTGCCTTTCTCGTGGAAATAAGTTATAAAGAAAGTTATAAGTTTGACTATAGTGAAAGTTGAGAGTGTTCGAAAACAAAAGTGAAAAGTGAAAAATGTAGTAGTTTGAGTGTTTTGGGAAAAAGCTTAATATGCATTACTTTACCAGTAAGGTGCAAAAATTGGTGGGAAGAAGCTTTATACTTTTGACTTAAATAATTTTAGTTCTTTTCGATTCATTTTCAGTGAAAAGCTGAGGAGTTAAGCTATTGCAAACGCCCTCTAGTGATGAACTTCAGTACTTGCACGTATATGATATAAAACTAATCCTTCCCATGATTAGTACTAAAAACACTTGTTACAGAATAGTAAGAATTCAATTTCCAAAGACTCAAAAGAACAATTTATGGGTAGGGATATCAAGCTGATTCAGGTATACCTTGTAGTCATCGTGCTTCTCAAAGAATTTTTCCACAAGAACGCACGGAAAGGAGCGATCCCAGTTCCAGTTGCAAGCTACACAGTAAAATCCCAAACCAGATCAACTATAAACATTTATACAGCCAATGAACAGGGTTCAATGAAAATATTTTTATGAGTTTCACAACTGACGACCTCAATCAGGTCGCAACATACCATTATTATGGTAGCATTAGGGTCTGTCGGCATGAGCATCTCTTTTCCCACAGGTCCTGTTATCTTAACTGGAGCTCCCGGTTTCAAGTCACCTGAATACAGAGGATTTGAAGTTAGGTTCATCATACAACCTTAGCATGATATACCAAATCTGAACAATTTCAGAATACAAAAGTGAGACCATAGGTAGCCAGGTAGCTTAGGTTTATTATATCTTAGTTCTTACACAAAAGTTTGAGCAAACTCCTTTACTATCTCCCTTGCTCGTTGGTGTAGACAAGCCTTTTAACACACAAAGAAACCTGTATGGAGAACAACATTGAACCAACTAAATAATTCCTGTGAAATATAGAATCATGCTTGTAATGTTTTGATTACAGCTAAGCATCTTCGTTCTTTCTGACACATGTTCTTGATTTAGTTGAAGGCTTACAGTCTTGGAGTCTCCAAAGTCACCAATGGCGCTGCTCGCAATTGAGTACAGTCTCAGCTTGTGAGGCTTCCCATTCTTGTTTCACCGTCAGCAATCACCCCAATTGATTGCCCTTCTTTGTATGGGATCTCCCTGCTCGATACAGTCAAATTGTCAGTTCTAAGAAGCAAAAACTAATTACTTCAGAATTACACCATTACAGCTCAAACCACTGCAATTCTTTTTCCAATTTCAGAGCCTCAATCCATCATTGAAAACAGTAGACTGAAATAATTTTTGTGAGAAAAATGGGTTGACGGGTCAGCCATAAGAGCTGCAAAATGTTCAACTTTGGAAGTTGGACGGAGCAGTTTCTCAACTCCCTCATCTCTTTCTCTCATTTGATATGTATATAATCATTCTTCAAACTGCAGAGATACTAGAGAAAAACGTTCTCATTCATTAGAAGCGCTTCCATTTGAACAGAAGTGTGCTAAAGTGTAGAGGTAAAAACACCATTGCGTACCGACTGTTTGAAGCATAAAATGAGAAGAAACGGTCATGAGTTCAACCTTAAAGATCCTAGGCACGATGATGGTTTTGATCTAAAACTCTCACATAAATCTGATAAAGTTTTCCATACATTATGATCCCAACAAAATGACACTTCACTGATCATTGAAGTGGAGAAATACCCTCAGTGCTGAAGACCATGTGCCAGGTTTCACCAGGGGCATCATCGCCAGTAATCTTGGTGTTAAGAAGGCACCTGCCAATATATGGGTCCTTAGGCTTGAACTTGTTGACTACTACCCCTTCTTCCTGTTTCTTGTGCTCCTTCTCCACCTTCGCAGGCGCCTCTGTGGCTACCTGGGCTCTGATTGAGACCACCTTGTTACCGGCCAACGACACATTCCTGCTGTACAACGGCACCTGCATGCATATATATGGTTCACATCTCATTTTTGAACAGTGTGATTGATTGGTTCAAATGTATCATATCACATGAAGTAAGAAGAAAACCAGTAAATCCAAAACCCTAATCCGAATTCAAATCTTCATTTGAAAGTCCCAGATAACATAAAGTAACCTGAAAACTGATAGCCCAAAATCCCATAAAAATTCAATCTTGATAGAAGAACTACAATCTGACATGAAGTAATTAGGAGTAGTATAGGCAACATCAATGCTGTCAAATGCAATATCTTGATATAACAGTACCATACAGCATAAATATAGCCTGAAACTTTACAGCCAGAATTTCCACATTCAGAAATGCAGTTTCTTGAACTAAAAAGATACTATCATTCATATAAAAGCAAGGATCATACCTTGTTGAAATTGATTCTTTCTGGAGAAATAATGGAGGTTCTAGATGCAAGAGAAGTGGACTTGGTGGAAGGCAGAGAGACTGCAGCACTTACAGCAGCAGCCATGTTTGTCATGAGCTAAGAAAATCAAGAATCAGAGAGAGAGAGAGAGAGATGATAATAATAAGTGAAGGGTGAAAGAGAAAAACTGATAAAGAAGAGGAGGAAAGAAAGAAGATTATGTATTGGGTGGAGGAGATTTGAGGGCCAATGCAGTGGCACTTGTAAGGATAAGAAAATAGGTGTAAAATGTATGACTCTCAAATTTCAGCTCTTTCCAGTGAGATTATGATCAGAAACAGTGATGTCTGAAAAGATCCCTTGTCTGAAATCAGTATCCCCTTTTGAAGTAATTTAAATTTAAACGAACCTCGTGCACAAAAGTAATCATAATTCTGCACAATTTCCCAAAAACTAAGGCCATTGTTTTGGTTAAATTTAGTTTATTTTCCATATGCTATCAAATAGGTATTAATTCCCAGATAAAAAAAAAAAAAAAAAAAAAAAAAAGGTATTAATTAGGCTTGATTGTTGTTAATAAAGCCTAACTGAGTTGATAAAGCTGATGCTCCATGATCTTAAAGGTCATGAATTTGAATCCCGTTAGGTGCGTGAGATGTTGTTGCTGTATAATTGGATTTGGTCTACTGCATAGTAGGAGTTTTTGTCTACAGTAATAATAGGTTTTATTGATTGTAATAGATTTTTTTTAATAGAAGGAGTTGGTCTACTGCATAGTAAGAGTTTTTGTCTACTGTAATAGTAAGTATTATTGAGTAGGATACGATTATTATAATATTTTTTGTTAGATATTGATGTAGACATGAATGATTGTACTTATACTCAAGGATTCATACGAGTTCAATTTTACTTGACAAAATCGACTTTAAAAATTTTATTAATATAAAAACATTGATTTACTTTAACATTAATATTTTATTTACTATAATAGTGATTGTCTATGAATTTATAAATATTGATAACGGATATATTGATTATTAAAATTTATTATGTAATTATATTCGATTCAATAAAAAAATACTAATTATTGAATTCTAGCAATTATACATCTCCAAAATTTAATTGAACTTGCCCCAACATTTATTCACCACTAATTTAAAATAATAATAATCAGCCCTTAAAATTACTATCTCAAATATATTTATGTGTCGAAGTCAACCACCCCTTATTTAGACGAGAGCAAAATCTATAAAGAAAATTCTAATTTTGGTCATAGTTATTGGGTGGTAAATTTTAATTATATTTAGAATTTAATTTGGCAATTAAGGGCTATAATTTTTAAAAATTGGCAGATATTTGTCAAATTAAATTTTAATATCATTAAAATTGTCATCTCCAATAATTGCCCTTATATTTTTTAATAACTCGCCAAAATATTTTTTTTTTAAATATATATAATATCTTGGCATTATTCATCAAGAAAATGACAATTTTGATTTTGTAATTATGAGAAATGTCAATTTTAATAATTTTAAAATCCAATTCGGCAACTACAATTCAAAACAATATGCATATTAAGAATATAATCGGTTGTGACTTGCAAATGAGGCTTAACTCAATTGGTGAAATTGAAGCTCCAAAATCTTAGAGGTCATGGGTTTGAACCCCATCATGTGTGTGGGATGTTGTCTACTGTATAGTAGAAGTTGTTGTTATCTACTGCAATTGTAGATAATTTTTGAACATGATATGAATATTATAATAGTTTTTATTAAATATTGATGTCAACAAGAATAATTGTAATTCTAATCGATTTATTGCAATTAATCATAGTTCATTGATTATTTTGATATATATATATATATATATATTAATATATATATATATATATATATATATCTAATCCGTCAGCTCTCTATTCATTAGGGTTGGCTGGAGCTGGAGCATGTCAGTCAATGTTGAAATCAAACAATTGATTGACCGGATAAATTATTGGATTATTGGTTCGACCATATTGAAAAAATTTGTTGACCTGGAATATATTTATTACATGTATTTATATTTAGAGCATATCAATACATTATATATCAATTGATTAAATAAGTACAATTTATAAAAATGGTACAGTTTATAAATAAATACAATTTATAATAATTGAACAATAAAAAAACAAACCTCTTGAATGAAGCAAATTAAGTCAAAACTCAAACTAACAAAAATTTAAAATTTAAAAAATCACAACTCTTGAAACTTGAATTGCTTTCCTTTTTGAATCAAATAGACGTAACAACGGGTGCCTTTATATTTTTTTTTTGAAAAAAATTAAAAAAAAAAAGATTGGATAAAGGAGAAAGAAGTAGAAGAAGAAGAAAAAGGAAAGAGCCTTATTAACTAGTAGAAGTGGCTCATTGTCCCATATTGGAATAACATAAAACAAACTTAAGCAGTTTATATTATAAATATGTAAAAAACTTAAACCAAACTTATTGTTTCACATTGAAAAAGTATAAGCCAAATTTAAACACTTTAGATTATGAATATGAAAAATCTTAAGCCAATCTCATTCAATTGAAAATCAGAAGCCATGTTTAAGCACTTAAAGGCTATAAATATGAAATATTATTATTATTATTATTATTATTATTATTATTATGATAGATCAAAACTAGTTTTTGGACCGACTATCGAATCAACGTTTTCACCAATTTTCATCGGTCTGCACCGATTTTGACCTCAACAGTTTTGGCTCTATGAACCAGCTTGGACAAATGGCCGGTTCATGGTCGAATCAACTGGACCTGTCAATTTGATTCTAAAAGTATGGCTTCAACAAGATCATAGGTCGAAGCCCATCAGTAAAGGCATAGGTCGGAGCTTGTTAGGGCGATAACATACTAGATCCCATTAGCAAGGGCACGACATAGTCTGAAGCTTGTAACAAGATCACACATTGAATCTCTTTACAATGACACAAAGCCAGAGCCCCTCAACATGATCAGAGCACAAGTCAGAGCTCGTCCACAAGATCACATGCCAAAGCTTGTAAATAGGATCACAGACCAGAGCCCGTAAATAAGGGGCGCATGTGGGAGCCCATAAAGAGAATCACAACCCGCCTATTAGCAAGATCACAAGCCCGAGCTTGTCAGCAGGATTTAATAGGACCATAGAAAGAGCTTGTCAACAACTAAGTAATTCATCTTCAGAACATAATAATAGCAATTAATAGAAGTTCGGAGAACATAAAAATGAAGTTTATCGTAAAAGAGATACGAAAACGTCCATCGTAAACTTAGTTTTAAAATATAGCGTATAGATACTATCATAGCATGGAATTTGAACAATCTTGCTCAAAGGGGTCTCAGTTTTCCTTATTAAGAAATAAAAATTATTTCAAGTGCCTTGCTTAGGGGTGGCAACCAAGTCAAGCCGGCTTGTGAGCTTCGCGAGCCGGCTCGACTTTTAGCTCGACTCAAGCTCGAGCTTGAGCCAATTTCCCTCTGTTCGCTCAGCTCGCGAGCTGAAGCGTTTTTTTTTTTAATTTTTTTATATATAGTTATATTTTTAAAAAAATTATATATTTCATGTAATATTCAATACTTTATATATAAAAAATTATTTATAATTATTATCAATATATATACATTTTATTTTGAATAATAATAAATTATTAAATTATGGTACTTTTATTTATACATTTAATCTTTTATACTAAGTTTAATCAATTTTTAATTATTTTAATTATTATTTATTATATATTAATATATAATGAGATTAAAAGCTTAATTAACAATTATATAATATCTTAAAATTCAGCCAATCGATTCATACCAAATTTTAATATATATAAGTTTGTGTCAATTAGATCATATCTGATTCAACGATATACCGTCTTGAATGATTACTCTTTTCTTTTGAGTACGATTTAAATTACATGGTCTGATTCAACGATACACCGTCTTGAATGATTACTCTTTTCTTTTGAGTACGATATATCGACATCCGTCTACCCAATAAATCTAAAACTTTACCATATGTATTTTTATGTATGTTTGATCATATCTAACGGTTTGATCTGAATTTTGACGGCCCGATTAACCCACATTGTTCAACAATGTAAGATGATAGTTACATCAATGTAATACTAACGTTTATAAATATACAAATTTATTGCAAATTGTGAATATATATCAATTTCAACTATAAAATATCTAAAAATAATAATAATAATAATAGTAATTAATGATGTTTTAATAATTTTAATTACTTTTTATTGTTATTTTATTATATATATATATAATAAGATCAATTAATATTTTGTACTTTGAATTAAGAAGTTTATCTCTTATTTATCATCATTATTATTTTTTTTGTATATAATGATATCAACAATATTTAAAAAAAATAATTTACATTTATAACAATATATTAAAATATTATACCATATATTTAATATTTTTATAATTATATAATAATATTTAATATTATTTATAACATTTTTATTAAAAATATAAAAATCAACAATTTTATTATAACAATATACATAATATAATCTCCATTCACCCCCAAAATCCAACTCCAACCTAACCCCAAATTCAAATCCAAATCCACCACTCACCATCACCATTCTCCCCCAAAAAACCCAAACCCAACCCCAAATCCAAATCCACCACGAACGGGGCGGCGGCGGCAGCACCAGGATCGCGGTCGGCGACTCGGCGGTAGCAGCAGCAGCAGCGGCGCGGCGGCGGGGCAAGCACCAGGATCGCGGTCGGCGGCAGCAGCAGCAGCAGCGGCGCGGCGTGCGGCGGCAGCAGCGGCGGGCGGGAGGTACGGCTCCTCCAATAATGGCTTCTCATCACCATCTCTCCCACCCTCCACCGTCTCTCCCTACTCAAATCACCACGATTCGCTCTCCATAGCTCGAGCTCGAGCTCATTCCATGTAATGCGAGCTCGAGCTCGAGCTCATTCCATGTAATGCGAGCTCGAGCTCGAGCTCAAATGTTAAAGGTTCGTCGAGCTCGAGCTCGACTCGTTGACACCCCTAGCCTTGCTCGAGTAAACCTCTCTATTTCTTCTTCCTCACTGGTTGAGGGTATTTCAAGAGTTGCACTAGTGAAGTGGTGTTATGTATGCCTTCAAGGTTTCTTTTTCCTCCTATTTCAGCTTGAAGAGGCACAATGCCGTCTTTCAATTTCTTATTGCCTTGTTGGCTATAGTAAAAATATATTATTTCAAAGAGTGTATTAAGCCAGGTTAAAGTTGGTTGAACCAGTGTTGGAAATATTTGATTAGTATAGGAAAGAGTGCATTTCGTGCGAGTATGAGAAAAAGAGGGGGAAGAAAGCATATGCATTTCATAAGCCAGTTAATCATATTGTAACCTTGTCATCGTAATACATATGAAATTACAATTTTTGAAACAAAATATTATAAAAGAGTTTCGTAGTGTTTGGATTCATTTTTTGAGTGTTTTGTTGTGTTTTGTGGAGAAAGAGAGAGAAAAACAAAGATAAATAAGTATGTGTTAGAGATAGTGTGTATGTTTGGATTGTTTTTGGAGATAATCTGAAATAAGTATTGTATGTTTGATGTTGTGTTTTTTTAGACAAAAATGACTGTTCATTGTCAAATCATATCTTTTTCTTGTAGGGTTGTATGTATAAATGTTTGTTATGAGAGACAAAAATCATTGTTTATTGTCAATTCATTATAAAAAAATATGTGTGTGTATATATATGTATGTATTTATATTAAAACAGTTAAAAACAACTAGATAAAGTGTTTCTGTATTATGGTAAATATTGGGTATGTTTTAACTTGTCTTGGAAATAATTTGAAAATGAAAACAGACATAGTGTTTGAGTTTAGACCAATAAGAATGTTCGATTCTCTGTTGCACGAGATATTATTGATTTTGACTTTACCAAGATCTTATGAATTTATCTAAAAAAACATCTTGCTAGAAAGAAAAAGGTTTAAAAACTTATAAACTACTCAATCTCTTTACCCCAATGTGTCAAATGTTTACCTATGTTATTTTTATTATTTATTTTTAATAAATAAATCGTTTTCCTTCTTCTCATTTCCTCCCTTTTCCTCTGTTCTTCCCTTTACTGTTGTCTGTTTTCAGCTTCCACCACTCCTGGTTCTCTTCTCACATCCGTATACACTTCTTCGCACCGCATTCAAACGCAATCAAGCCCTCGCACCGTCTCTGCCCCAGCCGCACTGTTGTTCAGGTAAAATTTCTTGATTTGTGACTTCAGTTGATGACATGCTGCCGAGTTTGTGTTGCAGAATTATGTATTCCGGTAATTTCCGAGCGATACTTGCCGATCATTCTGCCGCTGTGTTTTTTACATGCTTCTACCTAATTCGTTTTTGTTTTATCCTAATTGCTCTCAGTTACCATGTCTAATGAATATTTTTCCAAGTGATAGTTGCCATTCATTTTGGCGCTGTGTACCTTTTTACCTGCTTCTCCTATTTATTTATTTTTCCTTTTATCCTAATTGCTCTCAGTTACTATGTTGAATATCGCTTGAGGATAGTAGTAAAACGAAAATGTAACTCTGCGAAAGTAGAACTGGCAATTTACTATTTAATTCAGGTAGAGAACAGAATCTTTTAGTTTGAATTAATTCAAGGTTTTGCATTTCAGAAGAATTAAACATCTACTCCATTCTTGGCTTTCAGTTTTCATGGTTTTGCAAGATCTACCAATTGTACACTATCTTCACGTGGATAATTGTTTTCTCCATCGTGATTCCACGAAATACTACTTCAAATTGCTAATTATCTATGAATCAGTAGCACGGATTGAATTAACATGTTTTTTCCTTTTCTCATTCCTTCGGTTCTTAACAAAATCAGATTATTAGCTGGGAGAATTGTTGACTGGTGTGTAGATTGTAAACATTTTATGTTGAGTGGAATCTTGAAAAAACTGGAACGAACATGGTTTTTGGGATTTGTTAACTAGTCTTAGAAAATGACCCTGGCCGTGGAATGTTCATTTTGGTTCTGTCTAAATTGAATTTCCTTTGAGAACTATTATTTGTAATGGAGCAGCTGGTATGAAGGATGTGATATCCTCACTTGTGACTGCCCATGGAAGTGTACATGTACTAACTTGAGCTAATCTCTGTTGGAGCTTGGGAGATCTCCATAAGCTGGAGTCAGTCTCTATTTGTGACCCCAATCAGGATATAGACAGATCCTTCATCTGGGAATCCGTCTCTTCCACATCCTTTTAGAAGGGTGGTAAAATAGTCTCTTATGCAGGTCATGATCGTAAAAGATACCTTGTGTTTCCTTCTTTATTCTTCTTTTGACCAAGAAGGAAGACTTACTAGCTTCTATGTCTGGCAAAATTTAGCTTCGTTGTTTCAATTTTTGAAGAGAAGATTGAGCGCTTTATATGTGGAATATTTTGATTGATCAGAGAGTTGCAAAATATTTGGAGAACTAACAGAATACTTCTACATTTCAGTCTTTGACCAACTCTGGCCAAGAAACCATCACCATCCTTAAAGTTTAAAACAAATACAACAGTCATGAGTCTTATGACAGTGTGGGATCTGGGGCCGCTGCTGTTTGGTTCTGGCAACTGAGGGTTTCTGATCTGATGCAATCTGTAACTTACTGATAGAGGTTCATGCTTTCCCTTTTACAAAAGGAAAAAAGGAAAAAAGACAAGAAAATACCACAATCATACAGTAGCGCACTTTGCTTGCTTAAATTGCCAAAATGTAGCAATATAAACGCCAATTTAAAGGTAAATGTCCAGCATACAAATGCAATCTGCAGGAGATTGTAGAAATAGTCATAATGTTTTTATCGCTCTTCAAGGCAACTATATTTTTTTACTCATAGCACCTTTTATTTAAGTGGACTCCCATACGATATGTTATTCTTATCTTTTTTAAATCCAGACGAAAATGAAGTGCTGAAATGGGATGGTAAAACTTTGTTATTCTGTTGAGTTCAATTTCTTGGGCTGTTTTCACTTTCACAAATCACTATAATTATACTTCTCCTGATTTATTTTGTTGTGCAAGTGTATCTTCATGACTGTGCGTTTACTCTTACTACTAA
Source organism: Sesamum angolense (assembly GCA_034509725.1). Taxonomy (NCBI): domain Eukaryota; kingdom Viridiplantae; phylum Streptophyta; class Magnoliopsida; order Lamiales; family Pedaliaceae; genus Sesamum; species Sesamum angolense. The sequence goes on from JACGWL010000010.1 coordinate 7,836,870, forward strand.
TTTCCTTTACTTGAAAATTTGTCATCTTTTGAGATTTCTGGCTTAAAAAAAAACTAAAATAAGTAATAAGAAGAAAGAATACTACTCATACTCATTGGCCGTAGAATGCCTTAAGACATGATGATTGGTTCATCTCCATTTTTTTGTTGTTTCTAACTTGTGGTGTTTTTTTGTCCCTTTTTTCAAATTCTACTTTAATTAGTGAATTTATTGCCTTGTGAGTGCCTTTGACTGAGCTTCTTTATCATTATATTTCTATGTTCTCAAACAGCTTGCTCACAAGTAGTTGGCGTCTTGTTCAGTGGATATATCAGTACTTTATATGAACACGATGAAAGTAGCTTCCAGTAAGAGTCAACAGTTGTTATCTATAAATTCATTGCCATCCTCAGTTCAGTTCATCTCTCCTCTCCAACACCTCAAGGACACTCTATGTGGAGCAGATAATCCTACTGAAACTACAGCCACACTCAGAGAATTCCCTAGGAAAAGCAAATATATCTCTCACGAGTCTGCCATCAACTTGATGAGACGTGAGAAAAATCCAGAACATGCTTTAGAAATTTTTTATAAAGTGTCAAACCAAAAGGGTTTTTCATCATAACAACTCCACTTATGCTATAATTCTTCACAAGCTTGCACAATGCAAGAGATATCAGCCTCTTGATGCTGTTCTTCATCAGATGACCTACGAGACCTGCAAATTCCATGAAGGTATATTCCTTAATCTCATGAAGCATTTCTCAAAATCATCTATGCATGAGAGGGTGCTTGAGATGTTTTCCTGTATTCTGCCGATTGTACGTTCAAAGCCCTCTCTGAAAGCCATTAGTACATGTCTTAATCTTCTGGTCGATGCAAATCAAATTGATTTGGCAAGGACTTTCCTTGTGAGTATCCGTAAGGACTTTCATTTGGAGCCCAATACATGCATTTTCAACATTTTGGTCAAATATCACTGTAAGAAAGGAGATTTGGAATCTGCTTTTGAAGTAGTGAAAGAGATGGAGAAGTCTAAAATGTCTTGCCCGAACTTGATCACCTACTCAACGCTGATAGATGGTCTTTGTGGAAGTGGCAGATTAGAAGCAGCTATTGATCTGTTTGAGGAAATGGTCTCGAAGCATCAGATACTGCCTGATGCCTTGACTTACAACGTCTTAATCAATGGATTTTGTCGTGGAGGGAAACCTGATAGAGCCAGGAAAATAATGGATTTTATGAAAGAAAATGGATGCAATCCCAATGTATTCAACTACTCATCCTTAATGAATGGGTTCTGTAGGGATGGAAGACTTGAGGAAGCCAAGGAAATTTTTGACGAGATGAAAGGTGCTGGTCTGAAGCCTGATACTGTTATTTATACTACTTTAATTAACAGCTTGTGTAGGGGTGGCCGAACTGATGAAGCTATTGAACTGCTTAAAGAGATGAAAGAAAAAGAATGTAGGGCAGATGAGGTTACATTTAATGTAATTCTTGGTGGATTGTGCCGAGAATATAGATATTATGAGGCTCTTAACATGCTTGAGAGACTACCCAATGATGGGGTTTATCTTAACAAGGCTAGTTATAGGATTGTGTTAAACTTTTTGTGCAAAGAAGGTGAACTGGAGAAGGCAGCGGAGTTGTTGATTCTGATGATGCATCGGGGGTTTTTGCCCCATTTTGCAACATCAAATGAGTTATTAGTTTGTCTTTGTAAAGCTGGAAAGGTAAATGATGCTGCTACACTGCTGTTTGGGTTGGTAGATATGGGGTTTAAACCAGAGCCCCTGACTTGGAGTATGCTAATTGATTCAATTTCTAGAGGGAGAAAGCTATTGCCTGCATTTCAACTCCTTGATAAGCTACTTATGGAAGACTTGTGACTGCCATGATTTGTCTTGGAAATTGCATCAATTAGCTATTTGAGAGAAGAATTGCTGACTGTTGGCACTTGAAAAGGGGACAAAAGGACACGAGGTCCTTCCAACTTATAATCTATACATGGTCAATCTGAAGGAGGATTTTACATTCGTAAGGTCCAAATGATCTTGCAAGGAAAGGCTGCACTACTAGTGTTTTTCTCATATGTGGATAATGAATTTAAATCAGCATATCGTGGTTGGTCATGGAAAATATTTTGATGGCTTTGATGTTTCTGTATGGAAAAGCACATTATATTTGCTTTCGTCATGAATTGATGTTGCAGAAACATGCTCTTGTCAAAAGAAATCTAATATGGTTTCTGGTGGTCTTGGAGAAGAAGAAAATAGATAGGTGAGGTTATTGCCAGAAATTTCTGCTGCCTGGATATCAATGCCACCTGATATCTTTGAAGTCGTCAAATTAATATGCTTTATTGAAGACATGAAGTCCATAGGCCTCTTCTTGGTTTCTAAGATGTTATCTCTCACTCTCTTCCTGTCAACACAGTTGACCACCATCAGGGAGCTTCTGCTTGGTGCTGATGGCTAGGCTCACTCTTCTTCCCCCTACCAAAACGCCCTTGGTCTTCCTCCAGGTTCAGCTTTCCGACTGAACTTTTCTATGAGTTCGAAAATGTCGATGTTGGCTAATGTCCAGGTTTTTTTATGACAATTAAATCCTTAATTTGCTGAGAGTTATAGTTTGCATTAACATAGAGCTCCGGCTTCAGCAAAAATCTAGAGTTAGATGAGATGGGAATTTTGGTATGAATTGTTCTTATTTCGTTTCCCCTTGTCAAAATATATGTCAATTTGGAGAATGGTGGTAAATGCATACTCTGATATGCTTTGCTCCTGACCCACTTAATACCTTTGTGAAATAGTTTGCTGCAAGATCTTTTCCTGAATGAAGTGATAAATCTCCTGTGTGCTTCTTTTGAAACTTTTGTTGATTGCAAGAGTGGAGCAAATAGGTTTAGTTCAAATCTTCTGTTTGGATTGATGTCTTATCTTTTCTTTTATTTCCACAACTAGTAAAAAAATACTTGTGGTGTTCGTACAAAAATATAATTAAATATAAAAATATAATAATGAAATAATTAAAAAAATTAATTCATTTTGTAGCTGGATGGTTTCTCATTTTATTTTGATGTTCTATTTCAAACATTTTTATCATTAATTGAATAAAATCTTTTATAAGCTAAATTATTGATTATATAAATAATTAAATTCTTTTTCTTGTTCCCCAGAAACTGCATTTTACTCTATGCCCGTAATCGTTGTCCCATGTAAATCATCATTTCTTATTTTTATTAGGAGTAATTTTTTATAATCATAACGAGGGAATTAACCCAATATCCAGCACCCTACCGACTTCAGAGCAGGGCTGATGGCCTCCGGCACAAAATATGTCACAGAAGATCATCAATGTTCAACCTTGCAGGCCCAACAAATGGTACTTTGGTCAAGTTTGCTCCAAACTTGATAACCCCACCCCATATTTTGAGTCATTGAGTTTTAATTTTGCCCTGTCATTAGATTTTTCATGTATGAACAGGGAATGTATACATACTAATTGCATGTATATTAGTATCAGAGTTCTATCAACAGCATTTGTAAAGATAAATGTATTGAGCTTTTAAGGCTGCGATTCTCCTTCATGCTTGATTTTCATCAGGTAATCGGAGATGGGACCTCTCAATATTATGTTCAGAAATCTCTGGTAACTTTTGAACTCGGATCTTTCTTTTATTGTTGGTGTAATAATCTGGTCAAATTGCATATTACTCTCTGTGTTTTCAAAAATCAGTTAAAAATCCCATTTTATTTTAAAAATAGGCAAAAAACCCCATTTATTTTCTAAAACTCTGCACAAAATCTCCCTTCCTTTAGAACTTAAATCCACTCAGGATTCGGGTCCTATGAAGTTGGACCTAGTAGATCCAATTAATATTTTTAAAAATATTAAAAATATATATTTAAAGTAATACTACCATAACTCTATAAATACGAGACAATAATATTATTGAAAGGTTAATATTTTTTTCAACTTATGTGTATGTTTTAGACATTAAAATATTAAAATACTTCAAATATATTTTACTTATATAAACATTTATTATTATTTTAATTCATAAAAATATTAAATTTATGCATTATATGCAAGTGTAAATAAATTATATATTTTTTATATGTACAGTTTATACAAGTAAGCATAAAAAATAAAAAAAATAATCAGGGCGGGCTCAAATCCAAACTACTAAGACTCAGACCCGCTCCAACACTCATTTAAGGTTTCAAAATCCACCCCAATCGAAGCAAAGTTGAGGTTCATTTCCGAAATAAGCCCATTGTCATTCTTAAAACCTAGTTACCAAGAAAATTGTTTTCAGTCTCAATCGTGCACTCAATTGGGGAAATTACTGAAATGAGCATTAAAACCTCAACCATAAGTCCAATTTCACACATGTGTATTCATACTTTCAAAATATTTTCTTTGGACGCCCCTGAAAGTGAATAAACTTGCACAATACTATATAACAAAAAAAAAAAAAAAAAAAGAAGAAGAATAAGAAAATTGGGGTATCAAATATAAGAAGGAAAAAAAAAGTAGAGGGGCAAAATGCAACAATCCCCAAATATTTGGTAGTGTTTATATTTATATTTAACCCCAAAAAAATGTATAAATAAAATCAAAGGTCAAATCATAATTTCGAGCCCCCCACCCAAAAAAAAAAAAAAAGTACATAATGACATAATTATATGTAATTGCAGAAGCAAATGATATGATATGATAATAAAAGTCAAGCATATGAATGTGTAAATATGATGCGGTGTTGGTAGACGTGGCCAAAACTGTTTAACAACCCCCCCACCACCCACCACCCACCATCATATAATAATAAATAAATAAATAATAAATAGTTAATGTAAACTGAAGAGTAAAATGTGGTGGCATGATTGATGGATCCCATTTAGCTGCTAAAATGAAACACAGACGCCGCGGAATGCTATGATTGGGCGAGACTTTACCCGTTACTTCTGGCAGACCGGCCCCACCCTTACATTTGGTTGTTATTTCTTAGGGATAATTACTATCCTCTCCCACGAGATTTTGTATAATTATGTATAGATTATTATATAATTTGATAAATTACATCTAATACTCTTAAAAATTATTTCCCTCGAATAAATAAATTTATTCGTTAGTCAAAATTCATAAAATTTGCTAATATTAATAAAAAAAACTATATTAACTCTTAATTGACTTATTGCAGGCCAAATAAATTTTTTTATAATCAAATTATCCTCATACATCTTCGCGCGTTAATGCATTTGATGAGGTATTTTTTTCATCATTAAAAGAGTTGTTTAGTCCAAAAAAAATTGTTTGACCTGCAATAAGTCAATAATTAGTTAATAGAGGGTAAATATCAATTTTCTTTCAGTTTTTTTTATTAGTAATTGTAAATTCAGTGGATTTTGACTAGTTAAGTAACATATTTGTTAAACGGGAGCAAACCTCATGGATGCTATATGTAATTTCTCAAACCATAATGAATCTACGTGTAATTACACCAAATCTTAGGAGAATGGAGCATCATGCTGCTATTCTTGCTAATGATTTATGATTTTAGAGACGTATCCTAACTTGTGATGGTGATAACATTAAAATTATTTATATTATATTTAAATTGATGGATTTGGATTTGAATAAAAAATTTGAGTTTTTTTTTTTTTTTTTGAATGAGTACATATTTATAAATGTTACATCAAAACACAGTTTAAATTTAAAGTTTGAGTTACTTGAAATCCTTTAAATTAGAGTTGGGTAAATTACAACTACTTTTTCCTGATGTTTGGAGTAATTACAAAGACCTCCTTGTTATTTAAAAAATTTATAAATATCTTTCTAATTTAACGTCTGTCTAACAACGAGCTCATTCCGTTAGATTTCTATCCAATTTTTGTAGTGAACTGACCAAAATACATTTTAAATTATAAATTATAATTTTTGTGGTGAACTGACCAAAATGCTACATGTTATTTATTTTACCCACCCTCCAAAGTTTTTACATTTTTTAAAATACCTTTTTTTTATTTAAAAAAAAAATCAACAAGAATAAAATAATAATGTCCACTTCACCGTCAAGGGATAATATAATTATTTATTATTTGAGGGGAATATTTATAATTTTGCAAATAAAATAGAATATTCGTAATTATGCCAAATCTCATAACAAACAATTGTAATTTAACCTTTAGAGTTATCCGAACAAGTTTAAAAGATTGTTATTTCTAACAATTTGAAATAAATGACTTTAAATGCATTAATTTAAATAGATTTTTGTAATGAAATAGAATCAGGTTATAAATTGCAACCTTCAATTCTCGCACTGAAGATCTTACGAGGCTTTTGTATTTATCTACTTACATAATGATTTGTAGGTTTGTTGTCTTTCTTATTTTGTTTAGGATAATTATACTCACTTCTTTTGAAATTTGGCGTAATTAACAAATAATAAACCAGAGAGATGGGTTTATTCGACTAATTAACAATATCTGAACGTATTTTTTCTGCTTATAAACGAATAAATATAATATATATATATATATATATATATATATATATGCAATGATGTTAATATTATTATATTATTCCTCTTATAACTACAATTATTAAATGAGAACGTTAAATGAAGAGTAAAATTGAAAATTTATGTAAACTTTCTTTCTAAAGTCAGCATTTTTCGTCTAAATACTAACGAAATGGGGTCAAGTGTAAATAGTAAATTTTTAAATGTGGTATCTTTGTAATTTTATGAAAAAATTAGAAAAAAATATAATTTTAAATTTTGAGAGGGATGAAAGTGTAATTAATGGTAATATAAAAAGTTGATTGGAGAAATACTTGGACAGTTACAGATAAATTGGTTTATTGTAACGTGACGAGTTAGAAGTGAGGAGAGAGTTTAGAAGAAAGAAAACAGCGTTTGACCTTGTAAACCCCGTCCACTCTCCCAAGTCTTGAGCGTTTCTTCTCTGTTACAGAACAGAAAAAAACCAACTGCTGGAATTTTCAATCTTCTTTCACATATAATCCAAAATCCTAATCTTGATTCCTTTCCAGTTTCCACCGCTTTTCTTGACTAACCCATTTGAATCTTTCTTCAATTTGCTTTTTCTGGGCTTGTGATTTGGTGTTTGATGGGGATTTGGTGAAGCAGATCTTAGCGACGCCGATCCAGCTGACGGACCAAGTGATAAAGGCCGCCGACGACGCCGCTACGTTCAAGCAAGAATGCGGGGAGCTCAAGTCCAAGACCGAGAAGCTTGCTGGGTTGCTTCGGCAGGCGGCGCGTGCGAGCAATGACCTCTACGAGCGCCCCACGCGCCGCATCATTGACGACACCGAGCAAGTCTTGGAGAAGGCGCTGGCCCTGGTGCTCAAGTGCCGGGGCCACGGCCTCATGAAGAGGGTTTTCACCATCATCCCGACCGCCGCCTTCCGCAAGATGTCGTCGCAGCTGGAGAACTCAATTGGTGACGTTTCTTGGCTCCTCCGTGTCTCCGCCTCGGCTGACGATCGAGACGATGAGTACCTCGGCCTCCCTCCCATCGCGGCCAATGAGCCCATCCTCTGCCTCATATGGGAGCAGATCGCCATTCTGTACACGGGTTCGGTGGAAGACCGATCTGATGCGGCGGCGTCGCTCGTGTCTTTGGCTCGGGACAACGATCGGTATGGAAAATTGATCATTGAGGAAGGTGGGGTTGGACCATGTTGAAATTGGTGAAGGAAGGAAAATTGGAGGGGCAGGAGAACGCCGCCAGGGCGATTGGGTTGCTTGGGAGAGACCCGGAAAGCGTAGAACACATGATACACGCGGGTGTCTGCTTGGTGTTTGCGAAAATCCTCAAAGAAGGTCCCATGAAAGTCCAGGCTGTGGTTGCCTGGGCCGTCTCTGAACTCGCTGCGCATTACCCGAAATGCCAAGATCTCTTTGCCCAGCACAACATTATTCGGCTGCTTGTTAGCCATCTAGCGTTCGAGACTGTGCAGGAGCACAGCAAGTATGCTGTCGTTAGCAAGGCGACATCGATGCACGCTGCCGTTGTGCTGGCCAGCAGTAATAATAACAGTATTGCCGCTAACGATAGCCTGATGAAGGGGAGCATTGATTTGGATGAAGATAAGAGCTGCATACCTCATCCTCTGGGGAATAAGCAGCGTAATCAGATGCTCAATGTGGTTACAAACACAATGGCGATGAATGCGGGCAGAAATCCTGTTAAGTCCAACAGCAACAACGGTGGGAAGGTGAATTCTGTGCATAGCCAGCCGAGTCTCTTTTCGGTATCAGGGGCGAATAACAGAGCCCGGGAAATGGAGGACCCTGCAACCAAGGCCTACATAAAGGCAATGACTGCTCGTGCCCTTTGGCACCTGGCGAAGCAGAACTCGCCCATTTGCCGGAGCATCACAGAGTCAAGAGCATTATTGTGCTTTGCGGTCCTTTTGGAGAAAGGAGCTGAAGAAGTTCAGTACAATTCCGCTATGGCGTTGATGGAGATCACAGCTGTGGCAGAGGAAGATGCTGAGCTAAGAAGATCAGCATTCAAGCCCAATTCGCCAGCGTGCAAAGCTGTGGTTGATCAACTGTTGAGAGTGATTGAGAAGGCAGATTCACAACTCCTCGTCCCCTGTATTAAGTCCATTGGCAGTTTGGCTAGAACTTTCAAGGCGACCGAGACAAGGATGATTAGCCCTTTAGTGAAGTTGCTGGATGAAAGAGAAGCCGAGGTTTCTAGGGAAGCTTGTATTGCCCTCACCAAGTTTGCTTCCTCGATTAACTATCTTCACTTGGATCACTCAAAGGCCATCATCAGTGCTGGAGGCGTGAAGCACCTCGTTCAGCTCGTCTACTTCGGTGAGCAGATCGTGCAAAGTTGTGCACTGATTCTGCTGTGCTACATTGCTATGCATGTCCCAGACAGCGAAGAACTTGCTCAGGCCGAGGTGCTTACGGTGCTCGAATGGGCATCAAAACAAGCTATTTTGATGCAAGTTGAAGATGTGGAGAGATTGTTACCGGAGGCCAAAGTAAAGCTGGAGCTCTATCAATCCAGAGGATCCAGGGGATACCATTAAGTTTAAATTAGTGTATGTTCAAGAATTGTATGCTGTTAAGATGAAGATTTATCGATCTTTCTTATATTTTTTCCTTCTTTGGAGTCCTTTTGTCATCTGTTTTCATTCATTTGGAGTGTATATAAGATTAGTCTATGGCTTTAATTCTTTGGAAGGAGAACCTCAACAACTTGTTTTTCATATTCGTTTTAATAGAAAGTGTTCATCATTTTTTAGATTCTTGACACTATTCAAGCTAAGGAGAAAGCATTTGTTCTAATCTGGTTCAGGGCATGCTTACCATAAATAATGGGGAGAAATGAGAAAAAGATTCTGTAAAGAATAAGTGAGGTAATTGTTGTTTTACTTTTGATTTCTGTTTTTAATAGGAAATGTATTCTTCATATATATAGAGAGAGAAACGGGATTACCTAATTCCCACCAATATCAATAAACAGAAACATACATCGATTCGATTTATAAACTCACATTATCACATTACAATAAACTCACATAAATTTGGTAGATGCTTATATAGGGTTGGCAATTTCAACCCGGACCTGAAAAAATTCGCCCTGGGCCAGCCCGTATGGGGCGGGTCTGGACGTTATTTTTTGGGTCCGGGGCAAGGTTTAGTAGCCCCGGCAAGGTCCGGGGCGGGGTACGGGTCCTGCCCCAACCCCGTCCCGCCCCGGACCCCTCTTTTTTTTATTAAATATTATTAATATATAATATATTATAAATAAAAAATTTATAGTATATATATATATATATATATATATATATATATATATGAATCCTAAATAATTTTTGCATGTACCCAACTGTATACAAATACCAAAAATAGAAAAAATTAGTTGATAAGAAATTTAATAATTTACATGAATGTATTTTTTGTCTTATCCAATTTATTTTAGATTGAAAATTGTATTAAAGTATTTAAATATAAACTGATTATTTATTAAAAAATATTAATTTAATGTATTATTTGTTTATCCAATTTATTTTAAAGTTTGTAACTATATTAAGGTATTAAAATATTTGTTCATATTTTTGTATAGTTATTAATATTAATTAAAAAATAAATATAAGTTATTTTTAAAAGTTGTTGATCTCATTATATACAAAAAAATAATAAATAATATTTTGATTTATTGTTATAAATATAAACTACTAATTAGTTTAGTAGTAATATATTTAGTAAAATATACCAAAAAATAAAATAAAATTCATACCGAATAATTTAAATTGTAGAAAAGTATCTATTATCTGAAGTAATGTAACTGAAATACATAAAATATTTTACAGTTGAGATTGATATATATTCACAATCTGTAATAACTAATAAATTTATATATTCATAAATGTTAGTATTACATTGATGCAACTATCGTCTTATATTGTTGAACAACATAAGTTGATCTGACCGTTAAAATTCAAGACGGTGTATCGTTCAATCAGGCCATGTGATTTTAAATCACACTGTCCAATATGATCCAATGGACATAATCTTATATATATATTTGAATTTGGTATGAATCGAGTGCCCGAATTTTAAAATATCGTAATTATTGATTACACTTATTGTTATCTTATTATATATAATAAAATAATAATTAAAATAATTAAAAAATTTCAACCATCATCGTTATTATTATTATTATCATTATCTTTAGATTAATTCATAAGAATCACTAAAAATAAAAATAAATTGCATAATACATATTATGTATCTTGATATAAATATAAACTTAGAATAGATATTAAAAAATTGTAATAATATAAAAATATTAATTTTATTATATTCTTTGTATAATATAAATTATATAATTTTTATTAACTAAAATAATAATACAAGTAACTTTTATTAACTAAAATAATAAGAGTGCAAAAAAATCATATAATTGTCGTGTCGGGTCGGGTTCGCGGGGCGGGTTGGCGGCGTGGCGTGGCGGGGCGAGGCGGCGGGACCGGGTTTTTTACGTGGCGGGGCGGGCCGGGGGCGGGTTATGGGCTTGCCGAAACTTAATGGGGCGGGTCTCGGGTCTGGGCGGACCCGTACCAGACCCGCCCCATTGCCATCACTATGCTTATAGACTCGTGTCTCTATAGTATTTGGAGTTATATTATAAAGTAACAAATTAGTAATTTTGATAATCAAAATACAAAAAATAGCCAACTTTATCAAATTAAAAAGTAAGAGAAAAGAGAAATTGCTAAATTACAAACATTCATGTATATAAAAAAGAAAAATATGGATATTGATTTTCTTTTTTTTTTTTTTTTTTGCTGACAATTATAACACATAAAAATAAAAATTTGCATAAAAATTTTGAAATATGAAACACCCCTGTGGTACCTTACAACACGTTGCATTAGGTTGAGAATGCAATGGTGGTCCCATTTGTTAAGATCACGAACATTACAACATGCAACTGGTGTAATAAAACAATCCTCAGGAGTGTTGCATTATGCTTTAGCCCTCCGCTGTTAGAAGTAACAAATCCACTTCAGCCTCCCCCGTTTGTATACAACAAGTTCTTTCCCTTTTCCTCTATTTGGTGATACTGCAGAACACGGGCCATGACACGGCTTGTGGTCTCTCGTGTTTCTCTCGGACTATGCGAAGTACTGATTGTATTTATGTTTGATTTTTTCCCTTCAATCGGCTCACACCTTTGTTTAGCCATATGTTTTGGAAAAATTCTTATCCGAACCTAACTTGGTCAAACTAATCTAATCACCTTGTAAGTGTATGATTGGTCACTTTTTCTAAACTGTACACCAATCACACGGCAAGTTTATTGCACACCAACCTTACTCACCCCCGCCGCATCCCCCACTTCAGATAGCTTGACAACTAAAACGTGCTCAGGAAGTTCACCCTCTAGATCAACCAATACACACACCTGCGCACAATCCAGCCATGTACATGATCTGATGATTGCATCAGTAAACAATGGCTGACCAACACCACTTGTTATCATAGTTAATCCGTCCTCTGTCCGGTATTCAAGTGGTAAATTTCTCACTTTGACCCATACCGACGTACGTTTATGGTGATGTCGCTCTACAATCATACCTAGTTGCCATTATTGAAGGAAAATCAATTGCCCATTGAACAACCACAAACCACCCTCAATCACTTCCTTCGTTGTGGCCTTCGTTTTGAATACGAAAAAAATTAAAACCCATTGGAGACCGCCAGCACCTCCTTCATGGGTTGCCATGTTGATCTATCAAACAAGTTCAAGTGGTAGAATTAAGGATACTTCCAATGAAATAGTCAATTGGCATTGCTTTCCATCTCTTCGATCCATCTACAACCATCTCTCTAGTTGGTTTAATAATGGGAATTCCGCTTTGCTTTTCTGGTGCAACATATTGCATGAGAACTTACCAAAACCTCCACAAACCGATTAGGCTGAGTTCTAGGGGTAGGGGCTAGGCCGAACTAACAAACATTTGAGGTTGTAACACGACCGTTGGCACCACGCACTACCCTACATCATGTGGCGATGACGTCCTCTCCATCAGCATGCCTTTGAGGGGGAGTATAGAATCCCAAGACGATGGTTTAATAGTTCCATTTGAGAGGGTCTCTTGTGAAACCTTTAGCCGTCCTCCACTCTCGCTCGCACCCACATTAGCAGCAATGACGCCGGGCTATGGTCGATTGCCTTCCAATCCTCACTATATTTTTTTATCCCATTGAGAGGTGAGCGTCACAAGAGCACTCAAAATTCATCATTGCTTGATTGAGATTCAGCAAAATCAAACCCCTCTTTGATCCGTACCTTGGATGTAAATGGGCGATGATTGATGAAAAGACTTTACTAATATGGTACTTGTCGTCTAAAGGTTCACTGTCTTCCCTAGGGATAGGACTTTTCTGGTACGTTTCCATACGCCAACCATGATTAGTGGGTTCTTGGAATTAAAGAGTTACTTTCAAGATAATTTAATTAACATAATTAGTTAAATTCAACAAATAACAATAGTTGGCAGCCCATGACTACTAGGTGATGATGCCCCTTAAAATTATTGAACCGAGCCCACTAGTAGAGAGGCAAAAACCTATAAACTAGTCATACCAGCTCAGCCAATTAAGAGTCTAGCTGGCTCATCAACAGGAAAAAAAAATTCATAGGCCTACCTCCTAATTTTACTGAACTGGCAAGCCTAAAAAATAGGCCAATTCCAACCGGACACATCATCACATAGTTGAGAGGTCACAACATATGACTTGTCAACACATTTATATACATCACCCTAGACTATCTTCAAATGGTTCCAAGCAAATCTGTAACAAATGAGTTGAGAAATTCATAAACAACCAACTCTCAAATTTTTAGGCAGACATAGCAAGGGTCAGTCCAGCTCGCATATAGTCAAATTTAGTCCAAAACCCAAATGGTTTATTTTGGATGATACCCAACTCGAAGGGCTTTCGAACAGCGTACAACACTCCACAACAATCCTCGTGTCATGCTTTGTACATGCCTATAAATACAGATCTTGTGTAGTCATTAGGTAACATCATTCTTCACTCTCAAATTCTCACTTATTCTCCTTATTTTCCCTGACTCTTTAAGTTATTCTAACCTTATATTTTGCCCCTCCACACACATATTTGTCACTCTCATATCGTACTTCACCATTATTCTCACTTTAATTCAAGTTTCTCTTTTTATTTCCTTTGTAATCCGTACTAACTTAAATATTGGAGTGCTAACCTCTGTTTTGTAAGATTAGTCCTAGTAATTTTAGAATTTCACAAAAGATCTTTCAACCCTTGTGGTGTGACCAAAATCTGGTACACATCACTAGGGTAAACTTAAGGCATCACAGACTTACTCAGAGACGCTCACCTCTTTAATTTTAATTAATTCAATGGTTGAATTAATTCTTGGATTAATTCAAGTTAAGAATGATTTAATTCAAGTGTTGAATTAAAGAAATAAAATATTAACTAAAGTAGTTAATTATTCTTGAATTTTATTAATTTAATAAAATTAAATTAATTATATAAATATTTAATTAGATTAAATTAAAACATATTTAATTCGATTAAACTAGTTCACCCTTTCACAAACTCTCCAACTTAGAGAAATAGGATTCTACTCCTATCCAAAAGAGTAGCATGGTCGGCCACATAGAGGTTTTTAGAAAGCAAGAATTGGCCTCCTTTACTTGAAGAAAACCATCCCCTCTCAAAACTAGCCTAGGGTTTCACTTCTCCTTCTCCCATAAAATAATTCCATCTTCTACACATAAAGGCAGAACTTCCACATCTAATACACTACATTGAAAGGGTGTGTTTCTCGTTGAATCTTGAAAGAAATCAAAAGGAGTGAAAGGTTTTGGAATTGACTTGTATTAAATCCAAATGTCGGTGGCATCCAAGGTGTGGATACCATCACACGAGTGACACTTGGAGCTTTGCAATTTTTTGTGGCTAGATTATGTTTGAAAGCGTTTGTTGTCTACACCAACCAGAGTGCATAAGATAAAGTTTGATTATCTCTTCCATGCCTATTTGTGATTCGCATGATTCGTTATTCAAAAGGACATAGGCCATCTATAATTTGTTATCATACGAGATTGGTTGTTAAAAAATTTATACTTCGTTCCACCTCCATACTCATATTTTTTCAAACCCAAAGATTGATTTGCCTAAGGTAATGCGGCATACATATGAGTAAGAATTATGTGGAAATCATCAGTTAGTGGAAGCGTTTCAAGGCGGTCATGAGGTAACCACCAATTTTCATAAGTTTTCAAATGGGTGTGATGACGTTATCTTTATTTGGCGGTTCAAATTATGTAACGTTGTGATTCTATAGTTGACTTTTTTATCCCAATTTCTCGTCGGCCTCACTTCTCGACCTCGACCTCATCAAGTTTGATAAGAGGGGGATTAATGATATGGGAACCACGCCAAGGTACTCTGAAATAATATAAATGCCATCAAAATTGTTTAATGCCTAAAATGGCTCTAGATCCATGCTCTACTTATTTAGGGCTACCAACTTGGCTCTGAATCTATGTGATCTAGATATGTATGGACTCACCATAACCACATGATCAATTCTGTGTCAATGATGATGTACGTATCATCATTCAATTCGATTATCCTGAAATTACACAGCCTCCATGCCCTAAGACACATTGGCTACCCTCACTATTTCTACGCACTCACTTATATTCCTTACGTTCTTACTAACTTAAGTATTGAAGAGTTTATAACTGTGACCTCCCTAGTGTTGATTACAAATGCACTGCTTTGTAAATTATGTAAGGAAATCCTTGAAACAAACCTAAGCACTTTGGAGCTGATTATATACAGATAAAGTCCATTTAATCAACACTATTCGGACACTCATCATATAGTAAATTAATATAATCGATTACTATCAAACAATTAATGTTAAAACTCAAGTCATTGCCACGATTAATCAATATTCTCCATTATTTTAGTTATGGTAAAACTTTTTTCCACAATTCTTAGCTAATTGTAATAAAAATATGTCATGATCAGTATTTTGACCTTGTCTACTAAAACAACAATTAAATAATGATGCCGCCAAAAAAAAAATTGATTAAATTTGATTTATAGGAGCGCGATTCAACATGCTTTACACTGTAATTTGATACAAGTGATTCACTTATCTCTGGAAACTTCTTAGGAGTTCTTATAATATTTTTTTCTTTTTTTCCCATCTATTCTTTTGAGAACTTCATAGGAGTTCTTTTGATCAAATTTTTTGGTGTCGATTGGGAACTTCTTAAGAGTTCCTCTAGTTTTTTTGCATTTATTCTTTAGGGAACTTCGTAGAAGTTTACTTGTGATCTTATTTTTGCTTTGGCCATCGCTTTATGCAGTCGTTGAGGGATAATTGTTCAGCAGCCTCCATACTTCCAAGCTACCCATGGCGAGTTGTACCTTCAAGAATGGGAGGTGCTTGACCTTCGCTCTCCTCTTGAGGCTTTCTTTAGGATGACTCTTTCCAAGAGAGGGAAGGTGCTTGACCTTTTCTTTTCTCTTGAGTCTCTCCTCTAAGAGAGAAAAGTACTTGACATTCTCTATCTTCTTGAGGCTTTTTTTGAGATGACTCTCCTCCAAGAAGAGAGGTGTTTGATTTTCTCTCTCCTCTTGAGGCTTTGTTCGGAATTACTCTTCTCCAAACAAGGAAAGGTGCTTGCCATTCTCTCTTCTCTTGAGACTTTCTTTGGGATGACTCTCCCCAAGAGCGGAAGGTGATTGACATTCTCTTTCCTTTTGAGACTTTCTTCAAATTGACTCTCCTCTGAGAGTGGAAGGTGCTCAACCTTCTCTCTTTTCTTGAGTTTTCTTTGGGATGACTCTCCTCCTTCATGCTATTTCGCCGGCTTCTGCTCACTATCCTTGGGGGCCATGTTCCACCTTGGCCTCTACGAGGATAGTGAGAAGCTTGTGGCGGTGTAGCGTGCTCTGCGATGTTCTAGGCCATTGCCCTCAAAACGGTCTAAACTGAGGTGTCTTCAATCATCTATTGAAGGCTTCATGCGTGGTCTTTTAGCATAGGGTGTGGGGGCTTACTCCCAATCTCCATGCTTAGAGGTCCTTTCAAGCCTGCCTAAGCCCGCATTCTCATTTCTCACTCTCGATCTAATATTCATTTTCAAATATTGAATCTCCTAGTTCCCACAGACAATGCCAAGTTGATGTCAAAAAGTGAGATCGACTATATTGTGTCAACAACCAGTGTAAAGCGTGTTGAATCACGCCCTATAATACAAATTTAGTCGATCTCGATTTTTGAAAACATCAAATATAGTATTCACCACTTCTGATTGATTACCATTTATTTTCACTTTTAATTATAATAATTAACTATGATATTTATTAACTGCACGATCATCCACACAAGCAACTGCTCAGAAACCTGCAGTTCCTTGGGCTGAAACCAATCCAAAATACTAGAAAAACACACACTGATTAGGGTTTGCATGTTCTGGTACGTACGAGTTATGAGTAGTTTTATACGTGTTCTAAGAAGTTAATTATTTATAGGAAAAAGGTAATAATAATATAGACGCACCCTAATTGTCTTAATTACCACAGCCGGTCGGCCTTCTTCCCGACATAATGTGGGACATGAAAGTACAACAAATAATGAAGCAACAATCAACACATTCCGGAGACAAAACCACGTTCTTTCTACTTTACAACGGAGAATTCAGCTCCATTTCAGCCCCAACACTTGTTGCAACCTTTTTGTGTTGGAGTTAGTACAACCATTATTGTTGTGATATAATGCTACTATACGTACTACCTGTTAATTTGAGTGTACAAACATATATATACATTTATATATATATATATATATGTATGTCATACGTATATACATATATATTTTATAAGATGTCAGCCCCGTAAATTTATTGGACCTAAAAATTGTTACAAATAAGAATTCTACGAACCACGATAAATTTGTATGGCTAATTTTTTTTTTTAAGAGCTTATAAGATCTCAAAATAAGATATTTTGGATCTTATAAGTTCTTTAAAAAAAAAGTTAAATTTTCAAACTTTTTTAATAAAATTTTATAAGTTGTCATTGCAACTGAACAATACATAGTAATTAATATTTTACTATATATATTATAGAGGACTTAACTACATATTTTTCGAGTACTATGAATCAGATCAATTATCATTAAACAAATCTAATTCTTAGCAAGGTCTAGTGGCACCATAAAATATCGACGGACCAGTCGAGATTTCTAAAATTATCAGTTGACCAACCTGAAAAATAGATGTTTAAAGCTAAAGTTAGTAAAGGGCTTAGCTAGATTAATCAATAATATATAAATAAAAAAAATTTACTTGAAAAATCAGTAGGCATGTAAAAAAAAATGAGTGGAGTGCTTAAAAGTGTGAAATAAAATGCATAAATGACTGATTGACTGATTACGTACCTCCCTTTTTCCTAACCTGCTCCTTATTGATAGGCAGAGAACAACCAATTTTCCTATAGTTTTAACATTTGTACCAATTGAATAAAATTTAAATCCACTAATTACTTATTTGTTGAAATCAATAAAATTAAATTTGCTTTTTTTTAGCACAATTTAGAATAAATAGTAGTTAATTTAAACTTTAAATGATAATAAAATCATTAAAGAGAGAAGCATTTATTGCATATGTGTTGATACATGAAACTAGGGGTGGCAAACGAGGGGACTGTGTCGGATTTGGATTCGGTTTCAAACAAGTTTGAATTAATTGATTGAAAATGAATTAAATTGCAAATAGATCGAGTCGGATCGATAATACTCATTTATCTATATTTATTATTTAAAATTTTATATAATAATAAAATATTTGTGATGCAACTTATAATATAACACGACTAAATTAGTATTCTTCATTGTTTATGGAAAAATAATCATGTTACATTGCAAATTCATTTATTAAAAATAAAATAAAAAGCTCGTAACGTGTTACAAAATACATTATTTTCAAACAAATCATGAGATAAATTGTTGCACAATCAATTTTCTCTATAATTATTTATAAAATTGAATTGTTAATGTTGAATCACAATAATAAAAATACATATTAGTTCATGAATTATTACTAAATATTGATATTTGATATGTTTATTAAAATTTATAATATAAATGTATTCTATCAATTTATTCAGATAAACGATCACATATGGGTTGCAAGTTTTGACTATTTCATAAAATCCTTCACTTTTCTTTAATTTGTTTAATCTGAAAAAAGAAATAACCTACAATAAATCAATGATCAATTAATCAAGGAAAAATATCAATTTTTATTCTTTCTTTTTTTTTTTTTTTGTTAATATAAGCAAATTCAGTGAAATTTAACTAATTGAGGAACTTATTTATTAGATGAAAGCAAACCTCAAAAGTGCTAAATGTAATTTTCCAAACTACAAGAGGCTACGTGTGATTACACTAAATTTCAGGGGAAGGAATTATAATTATCTCAAGAAAGTATTATGTATAAGAGACTATACGATAGAGAGAGATGAAGAACAGCCTGAGATATGAGGAGAGTGAATAAACACTAGAGAATAAGAACTAAATAAACAAGAAGGAAAACAATAGATGAAAGAATGTGACAATTCCAAAGAAGACATACATACAAAGGCTCTGTCTCTCCTTTTCCATTGTACACTTGCATCATTTTCCTTTATACACACATAAAGGGGGCAATTTAAAAAGCAATCCACCTCTTCTCCAGTCGATGCTGATCTGCAATTAGAACACTAATACCATTTTAAGATCCTCCTTGTAATGTAATAGTCTAAGGGTTTCAAACTAACAATAACATTTTAATAGACAAGGCATTTATGTTCAAAATAGGGAACGAGAACATAATGAAGCGACAAAAAGATAACTTCCACAATGGAACTGAATATGGCATCACTGTGCAATGAATCAAAAGTATATATGCCAGCCAAGTTCGCAATGCATAGATAAAAAGGACTGCAGTGAGGGTACACACATTTGACAATATCAGGATAACTTGGCACATTATGTTATGTTAGATGTAGATATAAGCAAGACATGGAAATGACATCATAGCATATATTCATTAGGATTCAACTGAAGAAGATTCATTTATCCATTGCCATCCAACGGCTCTTATAGTTTCCCAGGTTTACAGGGTACACTAAAACTATCTTCCCACAAAGTCTTGAAAAAGTAAATCTTTGTTTTGGTAAGTATAAATGTTGCTGAGGGGTTTGGAGAGGCCGTGACTAAAAAAACCGGTAAAAGGTTGAAAAAACCCAGAAATTACTTAAAACAGTATGGACAACAAAATACTAAAGAACCAATATTAATAAAAACCTGAAAAAGGAGCTAGAAGGGTATATGATATTTCTGATGCAAAAAAGAGAGAAAAATTGGCGACTACGCCGAAATTGCTGTGAAGTTGAATCAAATCGTGGGGATTAGAGATGCCTCAGCACCAAAGTAATATATAGAGGCACCAGTGATGTTCCGGTCAAAAACACTATCACTTATCCTTTTCATCCCAGTCGCAGAAGAGCTAATGAAGCTAATCCATCAATAAAGCAAAACCCTGGTGACAATCTGAAGAAATTCTGAAAGGAAATATCATTTCTTAGATGATTACGATTTACAAATAACCCATTCCTCATACCAACATGTAATGCATATGCAAGAGACGTTCGAAAGTAAAATTCACATGTAACATAAACGTATAATGATTTGATCACCATAATGACTATACCACTTACCCTAAGTAGTTAAGGAGTCATTTAGTTTTTTGCACCATCCCCTAAAGACATCTAATTAGACAAACATGATGTGATTTAACTCATTCGCACTAACCAGATTTTTTCTACAAGCAAGGCATCTTAAAGCAGTTTTAGGTCACATTTGAATCCAAACAAAGACTAATAAAGCATACATATATGAAGCATTAACCCTTTTCTATTTGAGATGTGCATGCAAAATTGATCACCTTATACATGTAATATTAATATTGTCCCAATAACTTGAAAGGCTGGCAATATCAACAGTTGAACACTAACAGGGGTATCAGAAGCTTGCTTTTACAGAGATATCCCAGGAAAAGCAAAGATTTCAACCAAATTAACTGCTGCAAGAAAGGGCAAAATTGCATTAAACCCTGAAATGAAATGCTAGAAGCAGAGCATTTTCCCCTCATCTTTCTTTTCCTTTTCCAATTTATACAACCTAATGAAGAAAAAAACAAATGAGATGGGATCTTTCTTAAGACAAGTAAGAAGTATCTAAAAACATAGTAAATCGGATTCACAGGAGGCAGATAGGAGGTTAAGAGTAGCTGGTGAATTCTGTACATATACCAAACAACGCGTGCACACTGCACACACACACTCTTACTTATTTCTTGAGGTGGGGCACAGCCTATGGAGAGCAGAGTGAGATTGACGGAGAGTTGAAACTTGAGAGACGAGAGTAATAGGTGAAATCTGTAGTTCTTTAAGACACTGAAGAGAAATGGGGATATTCAGGTCTGGGTCTTACTGTGTAAGAACGGGTATTTTACCCGAGCCGGACCCAATTATTTTAATTTAATTGGTATGGGCCTGGTCTGGGGCCATTATAATGGGTCTGGGCCTGGGCCTGGGCCTGGGCAATTTTGGCCTATTGACAGGTCTATTTCAGAGTGAACATCTCGTTTAGGACAAACCTTATTTGGCTTTCCCTTTCAGATATCTGTTAATGCAATATAATCATTAGCTGGCAAGGTTTTCTTTTTCGACTGGAAATGAAGAAGAAGCGTTCATCCTCTCTTCCCAGCAAAGTTTATTTTATATCATAAATCAGCATGTAAAAAGCTTGTGATTTCAAATCATCAAATTTCCAGGGATTCAAATGAATACTTCCAGGACCCTACAACAGAAGTTAGAGAGGCAATGAAACTATTAGGTTCTATCTGCACATACCCTGGATCATTTCATAATAGTCAATAAAACTTGATCAAAGTTATCCACTCAACACTCAACTGTAAGCTCTCTTAAGATAATTTCAAGGTTTCAACCATCGAACTCCTCTATTCTTAGGGAAAAAATTTACTCAAATCATCATACCAAGAGCACAAAATGGAAATGTTAAATGAACTCCATACCTTCTTAGAAGCACCAGAGAGAGCTCAAGAATATGGTATAGAACAGATGGCTTCACGGTTATTGCCAAAATCCATATAGTTCATTGTCTATTCAAATCATCTTTTGTTTTTTGATGTTGCAGTAGCCATTTGAAAAATCCACAGTTCGCTTCAGCATTAGATGCAGGTCCCTGAGTTACATATAAATCCTAGTTTTAGCAACATAAAGCTGCCCATATCAAACAGCTTTTTATAACCCTAAGCACCTCAATGTCACAGACTAACATAACGCTACATGTAATCAATGCAAAATAAGTTACTAATGGCCTTAAAACTCTCAGATTTAAGCAAAGAACATCCCTCAACGTTACGCTACTTTTGCAGAAAATTGGTGATGAAAATTTTATTTAAAAAAAGGACACAGAAAGTCAACATGAAACTATGACAACGTCTTGAATTACATGCTTTGAAGGTTGACATTTTACCCTTTCGGATTCTTGCAAAAGGGGGTACCATATACCCTGTGTGTTTTGGAGAAAAGGATACAACCCCACTGTTTTCTTAAAAACACTCCAATAACATCCCACTCAAAGTTTATCACTTTAGTGTCACCGCCCAACCTACCATATTATAAGATGAATTGTTCTATAATTTGTCATTTTTTCCTTACTTTTAAATACTAAGGTCATACAATTAAATGAATACATAATTAAACAATGTATATATATTCAAAGATGCCAAAAGCTATTTTTTGTTAAAATTCTATTTCTTAATTCAAGATAATCTGAATAATGGTAAAAAATTTAAGATTTTACTTTCCAAAATTTAAAGTTCAATTGGGTTTCATTGCCTTATTTCTTTAAATAAGGGAGTTACGTAGCTGTTTCCAAAACACAGCGTAACACGCCCCTTTCCAAAACAAATGAGGTAACTGCCATTCACCCCATCGTGGAGAGATGGGTGCTCAATACAATTTGTTCTAACAGCATCTTCATGCTATCATTCTTAACATGAATGCAAGACAACTAGAAATAAAGCATTTAAAGCCTCAAATACCTCAGCACGTGCACAGACATAAAATCGGCGCCCTAGATTAGGTCCAGATTTCTTCACAACTCGAGAAACACAAGGTTCCTTGTGGCCTTTGCAAAGAGGTATGCTAGTTTGCATAAGTTGCTGAATCCTTTGCCACTCAACTAAGGCAACATTGCTCTTATCATTTTCTGAAGGTTGAGAAGTATCTTCTTGCATTAACAAGCTTTGTTCAGCTGGCCACTCTGTGGAAACCATGTTCACCACCATCGGTGGAAGTTTCATTCACTCCACTATAAGGAAAGGAGATATCTACCTGACTAACCTTGGTGTCAGCAGAAGAACTGTTTGGATCACCAATAACATCCACTGTTTTCTTGAAAAATGATTTGACTGAGAGCTGAGACGACTGACATTGTCTTGCTTTTTTCTTGCAAACCACAGAGGAAAATGTTTTAGAACGACCAATTTGAGAGCATGGTGAGTCAGAAGATGATTCTTTATGTTCGCCGCCAAAACTTGCATCTGATGTACAAAGTACACCTCGATGAATCACTTCAGATGGGCTACAGGCATCTAGGGGTCTTTTAATGAGTTGACTACACCTTTCAAGAACAATACTATCTTCTGAAATTGAATGGAACCTCCAGATAAGCTAGTTTCTTCAGCAGGTTGCCTTCTCGCAAACATGGACACTGTAAATCATGGCATGTGGATAAATGACAGTGGTGAGAGAAAAAATCCACTAATTTAATTCATGTAGTACGATAGTAAGAGAACTTTAGCTGTACAATGCAAAGTGCAGAGGAGCAAAGTCACATTAAGTCATGCACCCACCATCCTCTCTCCCCACCGGAGATGAGAATAATTGTGATTAATGAAGATGAAAACCAGTAGTTAGTGTGTTATGCAGAGAATCTATATAGAGCATCAACTCCTAGCAAATGGCACGGTCATGGTAAGGGATGTTGGTCTTCACGGCCTTATATATGGATACAAATTTAATCCTGAGATTTAACTACTAGAAGGACCTCGTAGGAAAGTAGGAACATATCAAACGATCAACCTAAACAGGTTAAACAACAGAAGCACAGGAAACAAGTAGTCCAGTTATAGCCAACAAACACAAGGCTACTTATGAGAAGCCTTCTATTATAAAAACTTGACCAATCACTGAATAAATGTTGAAGTAATATCATAGCCACTGACCTATCTGGTTAAGATTTATAGAACTACAGAAGCCAAACTATTCAACTTGTCACCAATGACAACCTGGCAGATTGTAACACAGAGATGAAGTTTAGCATTTACTATAATAGCAAACGACATCCTAAAAGTGACATCAGTTTTCAAATCAGACATCATTGGCCCTCTATCCATTTTTGTTCTTGAAACTTAATACATCAAACAAAAAATCATTAAATGTGCATTGTCAATTGACATATATGAACACAATAACAATACTTCTCTAAATCCATTCGTTTGTCTGATAAAGTACTCCTCCAAATATCAATTAGCTAATGTTCATATTACATGCATTTATCTGTCTAGATTTCTTAAGAAATAAAAAGTAAGCACGATTTTAACAATTTGTCTTGGAATACCATCAAAGAGAGATCATATTTCTGCCACATTATGGCTTTAGCTGCATATTCTTGAACTACCTTTCCTTTCAGATGAATTCCCACATAGATACACATGGAGCACAAATCATGTTCCATAATCTGATGAATGACAAGTAGATGCACAAACCGTTTAAGGGTATCTCAAGTTAACATTTACTAAGTGAAACTCAGCACTTTAGTTTCCTTTCCTAAGAATGAATCCACCATCTTGTTTCGGTACTGTCATCAAATTCTGGTATAAAATATAAATGCATGTAATGCATCAAAGGACTTCTTGTAAGCCAAAAATAAACAACTATTCAAACTTCACATAATCATATCATGCCAAATTACAGGATGCAAAATACTTGAAAAGACATGCTCGGCAGACTGCAATTATAAGGAATCTTCACCTAGAGTCTGCTGGCATCCATAGACCTGGGGACAATATCTAGTAGATAGTGAAGGAGTGTTATGCTGTTGAATATTGGGGATCTCCACCAAACTCACATAGACAGGAACATGATCAGAGCCTTCCAATTTGACAGCCCTCCCATTTATGTCTTTATGTCTAGAATTAAGATAAGATGAAAGAATCCACAATGAACAAGACAAACAACAACAATGGAATAGAAAATGTTGTATACAAGCATGCCTTTTGTCTAGAATTAAGCAAATCAAAGAGGAACTACAATAAAAAGATGCTACAAGGAGAACTACTTGCGAATAAGTATCATCATCCTGCAAAATGTAGAATCAAATAATTCTGTAACAACTCATTAGTCTCATCCCTTACCTGGGTGTATCACCAGGTTTCCAACGTTTGAACTGCTCTAATATGTCACACTCTTTAACATGGCAAGTCACAATGTTACATCCTAGGTTTTCTTCTTTATGCAAGCATGGTCCAGCACTAAGAATGTGGTCAATACGCGTCCCAAAGTTGAACTCCACTGCACCAGAATTTGTTGGCCAACATGTGTAGGCTTCTCTTCTATTACATTATTAAAGAACAAATATAGGTTGGTCAAATGACATAGAACAACCCAAAAGTTACAGATACCAGATTGGTGGTGCACCATATTGTAGTTGATCACATACACGCAACTATCACCATAAAGATGATCTTTCAACAAATAAGAATAAAAACAAAAGTCAAGAAGCTTTGGGACCTCTCAGGATGTTTTTCTCGGAAAACATCAAAAAAAGAACCTCCATTTCTCATCAGCAAAGATCTAAACCAAATCCTGAACCTGCAATTGAAAGCTAACTATAAATGATATATTTCCAGTAATACATGCAACACAAACCTTAAATCCTTAACCACAATCTGCACTCATCAATAAGATTAACAAAGAATCAGGAATAATGGCACTCACTCATTTTGTTCAAAATCTGGTCCAGCATCACAACGATCTATAGCAGAGGGAGCAATGTTGAGATCCCCAACACAAATATCCTTCGTCCTTGACCTAGAAGAGACTCCCATCTTTTCTAAAACAAAATCACTAACATTATTCTAAAAGCATGAAGCTCAGCAGCCAAGATTAACAATTAAAATGAGGAATCCTTTATACCAAGAATTGCACCAATCTTATCTAATCAAAGTAAAGTATTTGTTGCAATATTACCTCACACTATATGGTATTAATAAGGTCAAAAATCACAAACAACAGAGACCTGGCTCCACAATATTAGTGTCCAATTTGATTCATTAATTTGTGTATACCCAAGAATGATATCTTTTGTTTCAAGTATGCCGTTGATGTTAATCAATCTATTTACTCCACGACCCCAAAAGGCAACTGCTAGTGACTAGAAAAATAAAGGACAAAGGTAAAATATTTTTTGAAGCTGGCAGAAATGACCGACTCTTACACGACTTGAAGAATTTCATTTGTAAGGCATCACAGTCCCCATAATGCAAATTACCAGACAAACTAAATTTTCATTTACTTAATGAACAACTAACACAGAATACATGATTCATTTCTATCAAGCAAACAAAGAGGTGCATACGAGGATCATAGACTCTCACTCTCATATTCGACATCTATGACCTTCAAGCACAAGGGAAAAATGAATACCTGTAGTATGTTGAAAAATTTATGCTTAAACTGGATCCTCTCTGTATCATCACATTGAGCTCTGGGTCCATACACATTGAAAAGAACTGTAGGGCAGAAAAAGAAAATTCATCTCTCACTAACATAGACAATAACACAGTTTAGGCTAAGGCTGTAAACCATGGAAAATAAGAGATGTCCACAGTCAAGTATTTGAACAACAATTGTACAGAGAAAGCCTTCCATAAGAAGCTCTACCATTGCAGTATTAATCTACTGTTATGCTACCACCAAAGTGTTCATGATCGGTTATGATACAACGTCCTTCACCATCAATTTTCAGAAGCTCGTCAGTGGAAAAATCTTCTAGCCTTTCCACTACAGATGAATATTCACTTTTCCTGGACCCAAACCCTGGGGAAATCTTAAGAACACCAGTGAAACCCTCCTCTGCAGAAACTGGCAAAGCTACTTCATCACTAGCAAATGCAGACTTGACACGGCAAAATGTCGCCACGCCTGATTACATTTAAACATATAAAATAAGTAAACTGCTTCAACTTCCTCTCAAGACAGAGCATAAACAATAAAGGAGAAAATTATTTGCCTAAAACCATTTTTGTACTATAATTTTTTACTTGTATAACTTTGAAA
Organism: Sesamum angolense; assembly: GCA_034509725.1. Lineage (NCBI taxonomy): Eukaryota > Viridiplantae > Streptophyta > Magnoliopsida > Lamiales > Pedaliaceae > Sesamum > Sesamum angolense. Next base: position 7,863,910 of record JACGWL010000010.1, read on the forward strand.
AAGTATTGATCCAGAAAAATAATTTGAAAATCCTTTTCAGTAAAAGCATTTTATAAAACTTGAAAAGAGAATGTAGTGTCTGAATAGCACGGTTTGAAAAATTGATATGAAAGTAAAAGAAATAAAAAGTTCTGGATGGTTTTTTATTCATTTTAAACTCAAAAATGACTCTGGATATCTGCATTTTGAGGATGAGTTGATGGGAAATATTGCACTTGTATGGGGTAATCTTTTTCATTTTTGTTTCAGATAATGAAGCACATCCAGAAGCTCCTCTTAAGCATAAAGCTCGAAACTTTACGCATATAATGGAATGTGGACATAATTTCAAATTTTATGAGTACATAATTAACAAATTTCTGGTGGAAACCAGAAAGTCAGTACCCAAATTCCAACTTTTATTGAACAAAAAAGAAAACCTATAGCTAAAAATCTTTAGTTAATGAATTCACATCAAGAATAATACATAAGAGCAGAAGAATAAAGGAAGCAATTGTCACCAGAATATCCAGTTCGGCCTTTATCAGAAGTGCGAGTGCAAGAGAAAAAGGACTCATAACCCTCCGCCTGCACCAAATCCGCTCTTAATTCTTGCCTTGACAGCTTCGTTCTCCTGCGAATGAGACAAATGAAACAGATGAAGAATTAATTAAGAAAAATCCAAATTGACGCAACTACTTAGAAAAATTTATGTATTGTATGTGTATGTGTAGGCGGGAGAGTGAAATAAGACAGGGAGAAACCTGAAAGCAGATGATATCGGCGTCAAGAGCATCGAGCAACTTGCGCAGAGAGCCGAACTGTGAGACTCGAGGCCTCAGCCCGTTCACATTGTAAGTTACTATCTTCATCCTGATATCAGTGTGTGTCTATTTGTGGGGGAGTGGTCCGTGTTGGGGTTTCTGCTCTGGGACAGAGGTGGCTGCGGGGCGGGTATAGGGCGGACCCGGAGAATCGAGGCGCTGGCGATGGCGATGGCGAGAAAGCGATTAAAATTGGTTGTATTATCAAATGGGATAGTTTCATTTTTCACTAATTCCGATTTAGGCACTAAATTAATTTTGGTTCTCGTATGTACAGTCATGGTAAGTCTGTACATATTAGAGTTACGATGCATCAAGGTCTGATCGTATTGATCTTAAATTAATAAAATAGATTCAAAGTTTATTTGAAAATCTTAAATATATTATGGAGAAGTCTTGATACGAATTTTCTAAGACAAACTATTTGCTTGAAATATCATAATGCAACAATACCTTATTTCGTTCGTTCTTCTGCATTTGTCATCCCCCGAAATATATGTTATGTAACAAAGGTCAGCATCGTGCAAAATGGAGGCGGCATTTGTGATGTTGCATGTCTTTGATCACAATTTGAGGACGGATAATGTCTTTGATAAAAAAGCTACTGTTCCCATTTAAACCACTTGAAAAAATTGACCCGAGTCATGTTATAGTGTAAGCCTTAATGCAAGACATCTCAATGTTGTTTCTATCTCACTCTTGGTACTTCTTGAATTTGATTTTATCATGTGCTTGACCTTGTACAGATTGTTTCTCTTTATGGATCAAAGTTTTGGTAGAAGCGAATGGCTTTGATGTCGTCGATCTTAGTTTTTCAATAAGAATACAGATCCAAATACGGTAGGCATGCATACTTACTGATGCAATCCAAGTGGTGGTGAAGGATTTAACATCCGAGGTGATCAAACTATAGGTGGAGCATGCACTAGTTTGTGAAGAATCACTTGAGGTAACGATGTAAGAAAAGAAATCGTGGTTTTTAATGTCTCAGTAATTGTTTTTTCCTTCTTGATCATTATATTTCATTGATAGCTTAGTGACAGGACAAGAATGAGCTCTGAGATTTGGTATTCAACATCTCAAACACAGCTAAATCAACGTCGAAAGGTCTACAGTTCCATACCTTAGCGTCTTCCATTTTGATAGCACCAACACCATCATATCCAGTGGTTCCCCTGGTCCCTCGCATTCCTGTGCGTTCAAACTCACCCACAACCTCTCATTGCAAGTCAGTGCAGTGCCACTCCCCCTTTCTATTCAGCTTTTATTCCGTATCTTGTTCCTCTTATCCCCACGACTCGACCAACCATCTCCCATAAACTCCCGAGGCAGGTTTTGGTACAGAGTAGCAATAGGAAATTATCAACAATTCTAACAACATTGCAACTGATTTTGAGGGCACTGCCCCTCTCTATTCAGCTTTTATTCCGTATCTTGTCCCTCTTATTCCCACGACTTGACCAACCACCTCCCATAACTCCCAAGGCAGGTTTTGGTATAGAGTAGTAGTAGAAAATTATCGACAATTCTAACAACATTCAACTTTTTTACAGGGTTTGCCGTGCTGAGGGTTGGTTTTGATTGACAAGAATGTAACGATTTAGTGAGATTTTCTATCTTAACCATTGCTCATAACAAGTAAGGATCGTCAATGAGAGAGAGAAGACAGCAACGAGAGGTAGCAAGAGAAGAGCGTCGCGAATGGGAGTCATTCGAGCACATCTTTCAGGGTAGCTCTTCTGATAGCGTCAATGGTTTATAAGGCATAACGCGATACACCAAATCCATGCATGGTTCTTGTTCTTGTTTTAGACTGAAACTTGATGGTGGTATCCTTTTTCTTTTTTTTTTTTTTTATGGTTCTTTTGCCCATCATCACAGTATCATCTGTTAGTGAATACTGAACTTGAAAACAATAACATGACTAAAATTTTACCGGGTTGAGGATGCTGAGCTACAGATACTAACTTAGAAGCTAGTTTGTGTCTTAATTTCCCAACTCTTACTCTTGAAAAGGAGAATACAAGTACAGTTACATGTGATACATATTCCAAGAAGGGAACGAAACAAAGTAGACGACAACACGACAACGATTTTCATTGACGACTATCATCAGTTCATAGGCAACTAGATACTAGACATTACAAACACATAATTTACAGTAATACAAAGGCCCTCTTCATGTTGCCAATGTTGAGGGTTACCGATGAACCTCGTTCTACATTTTCACACCTTGACATGACGTGCTCGTAACCTGTCTAACTACACAAGTCCAGGAGGGATGCACAGGAACATCGTTGGATACGAGCAGATGAGAAAGAGGATATATGAGAATATTGATAATAGTAGCAGATTGGACTCTTTAGGATACTCTCATTATATCACCACTCACATGCGTCAAAATACCTCATTGCAACATCTTGTTTGCACCTCGGTGTGCAGCCGGACTATGCACACCCCGCGAACTTATACTAGCAGTTCTTAAGAGTCTGCGGAACTCAGATAAGCTAATTCTTCCATCTTTATCGAGATCTGCTTCTTCTAGAAGGGGATCTATCGAACTCCTTAGACATGTGTGCTGTAGCACAAAGTAGAAACCATATATGAGTAAATATTGATGTATTTTAGAATTAAGAAAGTAAGGTAGCAAGTTTTCAGATCTTGCATGTGATAGTATGCTAAAATTATGAATAACAATGAGCTTGAGACATGAACAAATCTCTGTCGTCTGAGGAGTTATTGTTGAAGTTTGTACTGACCAATTTAAGCTCTTCCGGAGTTATAAACCCATCTCGATCGACATCAAATTTTTCGAAAGCAGCCTGCGACCTTTGCTGCCATTTTTCTGAATTATGCTCCTCCAATTGATGGACGTGTAGGGTAGCAGCAACGAACTCAGAGAAATCCACAAGTCCATCAGTATTGCTATCGATCTGCTCACAGAAAAAGAAAACATTCATCAAGAAACACAGATATGAAGCTGCCCAAATGAAATTGCATTAGCAACCGAGGGGTGACAGTTTCAAATGACAACAATGACGAAAAATGATCATGAACTCCCCATGTAACACAAACATACCGCTTGAAGGATTTCGACAACTCGTGAGTCCTTCATTTTCCAAGGAAGATCCTTCTCCATGGCCTAAGGTGCAACACAAACAAGTTATCATTACGAAAGAATGGCCGTTGACTAGTGAAACTCGGATATTCTTAGAGGGTGTTTCACTAAGCTTATTTAAAATTATAAGCTCATATATGTTGCAAGATGCTTTTGAAGCTTTCTGGAGCTTAATGTTAAATCTTAACTTAAAAATAAGCTCCGCAATGTTTGGATAAAATAAGGTTATAGCGCGTATAAGATCTAATTGACAATTTTGTAATTAGTACAATCAAAGTTGAATAAGTTTGCTAAAATGTTAAAACTAAGTTGAAAACACCTTACTTCTTTTAAAGGAGCTTATTGGCTCTGAACATCTTATCTTTTATCCTTCTCTGAAAAAATTACGTTACGCTTTTCATCATCTTATAAGCATCAAATATCCTATAGGATGTTTGAAAAGCTAAGCTCGCCAAACACCATCTTAGTCTTTCTATATCTCCTACAAACAAATGAATAAACTTCTAAATAAATCCTCTGTAAATCACACAAGCAAACTAACCTGTCTCATTCTTCAAGACTGATCACGCCATTTTTATCCACATCAATTGCATCAAACTGATCTCTAAGATCAGCCAGCTCCTCATCATCAAGTGTGCTAGCCAAAGCCTGAATATTGAATGAAGCCAATAAATGTTCCATCGACAATGTTTATTATTATAGAGCGCGATTAGAAGTTTCACTTATATAAAAGAATGAGTTACCCGAAGCGCAAACTGCTTAAATCGACTGTATTTCACAAACTGTCTCATTAGATAGAACAGAAATGTCCAGAGGAATCTCTGAAGCTTCACCTCCTTCTCGCACCCATGGATGTGCTGGACAAGCTAGAATGTTAGCATATGAACCCCCAAATGGCATTAAAAGGTATACTTGGTATATCATAGTGAAATCTACCAGCACTTAAAAGTGAGTTTTAGAGAAAGGGACATGACATATCACACGTCTACTTGTGCTATGTGACAGCGCTGGCTTTCACAAGTTCAAGTGATTCTGCTATTTGAAAGCATAAAATACACATAGTTCCCTGAGGCATAGCCTAATTTAAAAAAAAAAAAAAAAACCAACAACCACCACAACAACCCAACGCCGTTCAGAAATTTACATGCACAACTTGGGTTTTCCTCCGTCCAACATTTTATACCCCAACAGCTTTTGCCCTCTGCTTGCATCAACAGAATAGAGATTCTTTCCATAAACGCCATTTCTCAGGTCATAAGAATTTTAATTATTTATACACCCTTTTTATTTTCCAGAATCAGTTTGGGTAAAAAATTTTACATGATTTCACTGAGAACTAGTAATTTTTATGGGTAGCAATATAGTAAAGATGACTAAGTGTCACATAACAAATGCAATCAAATCCCAAAAGAAATGCCATTGTAGGTAGGAAATATCAATATGCTGATGATAAATTGAAAATTATTTTTTTGTCAGAGTAAGATTGACGGGCAATAGGCGAAAGTCAACAAATTAAGTTTGATTATTCATCCATAAGAAACACTTAGGAATATTTGATTTTCTAAAGTAACAATTATAATGGATCTTGAAAATAAGACCAAACCAAATCAATTAGGAACTTGGTGCAGTGGATTAACAAAACTGCCAAGACGTCCTACAATTATTGAGCAAGAGAGGATCTCTACAAGCCTAAATTGGCAAAGGCAAAAGTGGGCATGATAGATATAGCAAAACTTTGCAAGAGGAAGTAGGACACCTATTTTGTATTTGGATTTTATCTAGAAATAGAAAAAAGAATGAGAAATAAATAAGAGCTACACAATTTGGAAAAGAGAACAGTTTGCTTCCAAAAAACCCACATAATAATCAATATAGCAAAAATCATGTCATCAATAAATTTCAAAACCCCTTTATTATGTAGATCTCCCTGTTTATTACAATATATTACACTGACATCCTAATGATATATAAATGTGCATTTATGCCATGCACGTTGGGGCACAAAAAAATTTAAACTACAATAGGTGTCTCTATATAAACAAACATTATTATTGGTTGTATAACAAGGATTACAAATAATGTGGTGCAAACTAGAAGGCCATGTTTCTGTACCAGAAGAAATATTGATATGAAAAGCTCTATGTTAATGGATGTAAGTAACCAGTTATTAGCTCTAAGTATTAATTGTGTTCAAATGCATAAGTGTAAGATATTCAAGAACAGCAGGACATACATAAGGCCTGGGCTGCAGTAAGTCTTGCTCGAGGATCTTTCATCAGTAGCTTCTTTACAAAATCTTTAGCAGGATTGCTTATCCCTGGCCATGGTTTGCGGCGGAAGTCCGGCTTGTTCCTGAGAACCTGTAGACGACAAAGATGCAGTCATAACCTGATTAAAATATATACAATAAATACACTGATAGTAAAAGTCATAAATGTACATCATCATGCTTCAGAATTCCAAATTTTTGGAATAAGTTGAAAATTAGTGAGAAATATTTAAAAAGAGGTTTCAGAAGACAAGTTCTATATCGATTATTTACTTTACTGTTTTAGTTCTTTTCATTTCTCTTTTCTTTTTCTTTCTTTACTGTGTGGTGGGGCGTGAAGTGTCAATTGGAAGAAACAATAAACAAGGAGTAAATGGAAAATCAAGGACAAAAGTGTTGGAACAAGCAAAGTACATTTAATTGACTTCAAGTATTCAGTTCCATTGTTAGATCAGAAAACATTGTGGTCATACAACATCTCCAATCAAGAAAGATATTAACACAACTTGTAGTATCCCACCTCCTTAAAGATCCCATCCTCAGTTTTGTCCCAGAAGGGCCGCCGACCACAGAGCAAAATGTAAGTAATCACGCCAATGCTCCATACATCTGATTCAGGGCCTGATTTACGCTTCAATACCTCTGGAGCAACATAATATGCACTGCCAACAATGTCTTGGAATTTCTTTCCTGATGAAAATTTGAAGTGTTCGTGAAGAATGAGAACAAAAGTAAGCCCTCTGAATATTTAGCATGTCGCATAAAAGCAAACCCGTATCCATCAATGTAACTTAGCTACAGTGGATTTCCAAAAGTGATCCAGTTATTAAAAAATCAGAATTAATGTTCTAACAAAATCAATAACAAGAGGCTCAAATTGATTACCTGGTCTTATGAAGTCAGAAAGACCAAAATCTGTAGCCTTTAGTGGTGAATCCTCTTTTGGGGACTTAAATAGAAAATTCTGAGGAAAAAAGATACTTTAGAACATCAAACATGTTACCAGCCAGAAAAATTGAATAATTTTACCCATACCTCCAGCTCAACCAAAAAATTTAATAATTTTGAACATACCTCCGGCTTCATATCTCGGTGTACAAAACCATGTAAATGGCACTCTGCAGCAACTTTTAGCATCTGCCTTACAACAATTGCTGCATCTTTTTCTGTGTACCGGCTATCCTTTCTGTTATAGAAAATTAGCTTTAAGTCCAAGAACATGCTTCCAGTGGCAAAGAAAAATCTTAGAACACATGCAGTCTCAAATTGAAGACTAAATAGAGAACTTGGACAAGCTTACTTCGATAAGATACGGTCTAGCAATTCTCCACCCTCACATAACCTAAAAAGATAAAAGTTGGTAACAAGTCATTCACATTGGTCGGATTACAAACTGCTTAGTGCAGGGAAAATATTTTGTGCGGACCACTGAATTTTGAAGATAAAACTTACTCCATAACAAATATACATAAGAATCATCTTCAAAGGCATTATAGAAGTGAACCACATTCTCATGGCCTGCTAAAGCTTTCAATATCTTGACTTCTCGCTTGACATCCTCAACAGCAATTGGAAGAACCATCTGTCGTGTATTCAAAAATTTGTTCACTACATGGCTTTTGCAGTAAGGAAATTAATGTGAGAATAACCAAGACAGCAATTCAGCAGATCTTCCATCTAGCTATCCATCTTGAATGAATATGAGCATGTTCTTGAATGAAAATTAATTAAACCAATTTTCACCTGAGTTTCATTTTTCATCTAATGAATGGATCCTTGACTAGTAGACCATCCGCTTATAGCGAGATATGTGATATCGACCATAAGTGGATGGTTCACTGATATTGATTTCAGTTAACAGAATCATTTATATCAACCACAAGTGGATGGTTCACAAGTCAAGTATTCATCCATTAGCTGAAAATTCCTAACACACTCCTCCACCTCTCATATCCCTTCTCCGAGGTCCACCCTGCCTATATCGAAGATAAGTATTCTATGCCAAATAAATATTGGATGGCAATTATACCATAGCTGAGCAGCATGATTGACAGGATATTCAAAATCCAAAGTATCAGACGACCTTTAAGAAGAAAAGGCTGCGAAGGGACTGGAAACTGAATTCAACCATTAGGATAGGCAAAACCGCCCCTTGCATTTTGAGGAAGCTCCAGTAAGTGGACTTGCAATATATGTTTACTTAATTGACAGCAAAGAACATCAAGAATAAGACCTGGCACTAGCCACTAAACTCTGACAGGTATGCTTGATTATCTGAATTCACTTACATATAACAACATCCCTAACCACATAGTAAATGCCCATTTGATCTTTAGAAGGGTGCAAATAATTAATAAGATAAGAAGAAAGCATAATCCCTGAATAGATAATCAGTGAATATTTCGGTACAAAGATAGGTCATACAGACATATTTATCTTCCATTCCCGCATTACAAAAGGCCAATAAACCACAAAAGTGAGAAGGATTTTATCAATCATAAACATTCAACTACCCTTTTAATCCTCAGAAATCAATCTCAACAATACGAGCTAAGAGCTAAGTTTTTCAAAATCCAGTCAAAGCCAACAATGTAGCACCACACGCAGCTCTCATTGAATAAACAAATATACAGAAATAATTGAGAAACAAACGGAGGAAAAGAGATTAAAAAACAGGAAAAGGAATTACCTTGTTCTTCTCTATTCTCTTGACAGCTACACGATCTCCATTGGACTTATCAATTGCAACATATGTATAACCGAATTGGCCATGTCCCAACAATTTCCCTATGGTATACCGCTTATCAAAATCCTTATCATACCCAAAATCTGTTCTCTTGCCACAAGGAATGACCCCAGTTGGCTTCTTTGAAGAATTCTTGATATTCTGCTGCGATTGCTTCTGTGCCTTGTTAGTTTCTCTTGTCTTCTGAGGATTATTGGGAGGGACCTCTTGTTTTGTGGCGCCTGGCTTGGACGCGGCGGCGCGGCGGTTCCCGAAATGGAAGTTGACGGCTGTGGTGGTGATGGAAGGGGCGTTGCCATTAGCACCACTCACTTTCGTGGTGGAAAAACAGCTACCCATTTCTGAAAAACCCAAGATTCCAACTTTTTCTTCTCTTCCCCTCTCGAATCAAAGGATTCCGAATATTCAAACAAGAATTCGACAGAGATCAGTGCAGACAATCAATCACATAAAGACACGGCCATGGATGGAAAAAAACAGAGAAGATTATATATTCAACAAATTATAATGTGAAAATAATGATATCTACAATTTAAAATTCATAGGAAAGATTAAAGCAGATAGCAGGAAGAAGGGAAGAAGGAGATGGAGGTGGTGGACACGGTCAACAAGACTTTTGCATAGAGAGAGAGAAAGAGAGAGGGGGCTGTCCAAAAACTTCCCCCTCATTTCTAATTTTTCCTCATTGCCTCAAATCTTTGTTCCCTTAGATTTTATTTCCCTATTCCTCCTCCTTTTTTTTTTCTTTTTTAAATAAATAATTTCATTTGCATGTATATTCTCATTCCACTCCTCAAATTATATAAAATCACCCTCTTCCAATTTCTTTTATTTTTAACTAAAAAAATCATGCACATAAATTAATGCTGGCAGTTGAAACACCCTCGATGCGTATGTGTAATTTGAATTTTTATTATATTTATTTGATTAACAAAAAAAGAAAATAAAATAATAATTTATCTGAACTATTAAAATATTTTAATTTTAAATATACAGTAAGAAAATTATTGCTAAAAATCAAGTGATTAAAAATATGGTTAATTTGTAGGGAAAAAATAAAAAATTGTATTTTTAGTCTCACATAATAAGATGTGTTTCACGTTTGGTTTTATAATTTACGGGTTCAGCACATTTAGTCCAATAGAATAAATATTGTAGTATTCTTTGTCCAATATGAACCAAATGTGCCAAATTTTTATTCTACGGGACCAAAAATGTTACAATATTCATCATATGGAACTAAATATGCTAAATCGGTAAACTATGGGACTAAAAATGCAACACGCCCTATCGTGTGAGACTAAAAGTGTAATTTTCTTGAAAAAAAGGTATAATTATGATATTTGAGTCAACACATAATTTGTCAATCAAAATAAGTTACTCTAAATTCATCACACTTCATAAGTTGTTACCTGGCGTGTATGAGTAATTTAAAGTTTTTATTCTTGTCTAATTAAGTAAAATAGAAGAAAAATAAAATGAATGATAAAATTGATTAAATTTGAATTTATGTGAATATAAAATAATTAATGTGACTAATTAATTAAAAAATTAATATTTATATATGGAAGAAATGAGTTTAGGTGAGGGTATTAGTGTCAATTCAGATTTTGCCCACACAAATAATTTTTATAAAGTCTTGAACTTTAGTATATAGTGATGTGAAGATACCTTATTAACGTCGCATACACATTTTCAACGATATACTTTATTAACGTCACATACACATTTTCAACGATATACCTTCAAATTACAGACAAGTTCTGAAACCATATTATAAATCCAAGGTCTATAAGACTAGACCTTTAAGGTCTACAAAACCCTAATATATATGGATCGTTGTAATTGTTCGATCAATTAAATATATATGTCACATGTGAAATTATATAATTAGGTGTCCTCTATAAGCATTGGCCCTCTATGTGACAGGTACAACTTTTACTGTCATATTGTTTTATACTATTTTAGGGAAAATTGCATTTTTTAATCCCGCGCAATAAGGTGTGTTGCATTTTTAGTACCATTGTATACGCACTTAGCACATTTAGTCCCATGTGATAAATATTATAGTATTTTTGATCCCATAGAATAAAATTGTTTATTCTATAGTATATAAAATTATGGCACATTTGATCCCATAAAATATAAACAACTTTATATCTATGGGATCAAATGTGCAAAAATTTTATCCTATGGAACCAAATGTGCCAAATTTTTATCACGTGGACCAAAAATGCTATAATATTTAGGGATAATTACACTCTCTTCCCTCGAAGTTTGGTGTAATTACACGTAGACCCCATGTGGTTTGGGAAATTACATTTAGCACCCATAAGGTTTGCTTCATCTAACAAATAAGTCTACCCGTCAAAATTCACTAAGTAACTGATATTAACAAAAAATTCAGAAAATTTTATATTAACCCTTAATTGACTTATTACTGATTTATTGCAAATAAATATTTTTATGATCAAATTACTCTCATACGTCTCACGCATTAATGTATCTGAGGACGTATATCTTCACCGTTATAAGGGTAATTCAATCCGAAAAAAATTATTTAACATACAATAAGTCAGTAGTAAGTCAATCAATGGTTAATATAGATTTATTTCTAATTTTTTTTATTAATACCTGTCAATTCGGTGAAGTTTGACTAACGAATGGACTTATTTGTTAAATGTAGACAAACCTTAGGGGTGCTAGGTGTAATTTTCCAAACCACAGAGGGTCTACGTGTAATTACATCAATATTTATCTTGTAGGATTAAATGTGCTAAACTTATAAACTTTGGGGCCAAAAGTACAACACAACTTCTCGTATGACAAAAAATGCAATTTTCCCCTACTTTTATTATTCTTTCAAGTAAATTTATGACGTAAACAACGAAAATCGATCGTTGGTACAATTTTAATCAAATTGTAATGTTACGTGCTTTTTGCAAGTATACTTCTATCGCATTAGAATTAGCAATCATCCAATAAACGCACTAAAAACACATTGTTCCATATTTTGTAACAAGATATAGTATGGAAAGATTTATATTAATATTTATAGAATAAAATAGTGAATATTATTCCACGAGATTGATAAATAATGAAGGAAAGTAAAAGCTATTGGCCGATTCCAAATCCCAACAAAAGAGAAAAGCCCTCAATCGCATATGAAACACAAGCAACTCTCTCTTGACCCCCTCTCCAAGAATCAATAATTAAAATAATACTTTTTTTTTCTTTTATATAATTAATAATTATATATATATACACACACATGCGTATTTGCAGCAGCGCTGGAGATATTGGGACCAATAAGATCCACTTTTTTTTATACAAATATATTTTATACATATCTATATATATTTATACCTATAAGAAAAAAAAAACGTGAAGTTTATTTATACTTAAACATAATAAAGAAAATAATATTTTTATAAATAAAAATAATAATTTAAAATAAGTAACATATTTTCAAAGTTTGGATATTTAGAATAAAAAATATGCACATACAAATTTCTAAAAAGACTTATTTTTCAATAATATTTTTGACTCGTATTTAAAAAGTTAATGCCGTATTATGTAAGAAACATATATTTTTGTAATACTTAAAGAATTCTTATCGTGTACGTAGTGGGTTCAACTCGTCGGGTCCAGGTCCAGTTCAGGTGAGAGGGGTTCAGGACTTTCGAGTAAAAAATAAATAAATTGGCTGGTCAAATATCGAGTTTTGGCAAATCTGGTCCAAACCCAACCAATATTGTCATCCTTGCTCAAGTGTATGGGGTCGTTTTGGCGAATTATGAACACGCATAAAATATGAAAAATGAGTAAGAGTAAAAATATTTTATATGAGTTATTGGTATTTGTTTTAGCGATATTAATGTATTGTTTAATCGTTGTAATTTATTTACTGATCTTAGGTTCACTTTATATAAGTTATCGTTATTTGTCTTGGTCATATTGATCATTGTTGAATTAATGTAATTTGTTTATTATTTTTAATTATAATGACGTGATTGTCTCAGTCATATTGATAAATATTTGATTATTATTTTTAGTTATATTGATACATCAGTTGAATCGATATATTATTCAAAAAAAAATAAAGAAATATTGTAGAAACCAAGAAGTGTATTTTATTTTAAGGTAATTACATTGATATTCCTAAAAATTATGTGTAATTATATAAACACCCCATACTTTTTTTAAAAATACAAACACATCAATTGAAATAGTACTTGTAATTTCAAGTACACCCCATATCTAATTGTCATATTTTACACAAACAACCCTAAAATACATTACACTAATACCCTTAAGTGGTGGACGGATAATTTTACAAATGATAGAAAATATTATATAATTAGCACTATCCTCGTCAGGTATCAATATAATTTATCCTTATTGTATTACATAGAAAAATAAAGTAATTGGAGCACAATTGCTACAAGCTTTGAATTTTATCGAACTTTAATTTAATTATTAATCTAATCAAGTTTAAATGAGTCATAATTAGATCAAACATGAGCTGAGCCCAAGTAATTTAATATTTTTTAGGAATAATTACACGTATACCCCATGTGGTTTGAAAAATTACACCTAGCACCTCTAAAGTTTGCCTAAATTTAACAAATAAGTCCATCCGTTAGTCAAAATTCATCGAATTGACTGATATTAATAAAAAAAAGAATAGAAAAAAATATATATTAACCCTTGATTGACTTATTACTGACTTATTGCATGTTAATAATTTTTTTCGGACTAAATTATCCTTATAACGGTAAAGATATACGTCCTCAGATACATTAACGCGTGAAGACGTATGAGGGTAATTTGACCATAAAAAGATTTTTTTAACCTGCAATAAATCAGTAATAAGTCAATTAGTGGTTAATATAGATTTTTTTTCTGAACTTTTTGTTAATATCAGTTACTTTGGTAAATTTTGACTAACGGAGTGACTTGTTTGTTAGATGAAAGCAAACATCAAGGGTGCTAGATGTAATTTCACAAATCACAGGGGATCTACGTGTAATTACACCAAACCTCCGAGAAAGAGAGTGCAATTATTCCTACTTTCTTAAATACAATCAAGCTTAAAAAAGTCGAACAAAATATTTGTTCAAGTTTGCTTTATTTATAAATTTAACAAATTAAATTCAAATAAACTTTTATCAATCAATTTTAATCGAAAATCAATATTTTAATTTATTTCTGCCTTGGCCTCCAGCTTCTACATTTTTAAATCTCATAAATTTTTTATTTGAGAATATTATAGAAGTGACAAAGTGTGTAGCAACAAATAATCATTGATCCAACTCCGATTTAATTAATAAGTCAAAGTTGCTAGATGGATATTGTTTTCTTTATTAAATTTTTTTTTTGACCATTTGAGATTGCATTTTGAGTTGATATTCATTGATAAATCTTCAAAATATGGAGGAAAATACGACCAATTCAAACAAGAAAAGAGAATAATATAATCTAATTTATAAGTAATTTAAAATATATATAATTTATATACAATATTCTCATTTACGGCAATTTTTTTTGTAAGATATAATGACCCATTATGCTAAAGATAACAACACTATAAATATTGATGAAACGGCAAATTAAATAATATTATGAAACTCTCTCAGGAGAAATATAAGAATTGTTGAAATGGTTTAATTGATACAATGCAGAAAGGAAAAGTGCAAGCAACCTCCTTGTGATATTACAAATGAGCAAATTAGCTCCCTTTGAAGAAAAAAAAATAGCAATTTACCTCTTAGTGTTTTCTAAAATACAACAATTTACCTCCCTATGTTTTTTAGAACGAAGCAATTTGCCTCCTTAGACAGGGAG